>CM053743.1:15309779-15647177 GCA_028658305.1 Pachyuromys duprasi | reverse complement strand
TCTAACTTTAGTATCCAAAACCCTGGGCTTTGTGTCTTAATTTTTAATTGTATGACTTTAAAATTCATCTCACATTTCAGAGTGTGCTAAGGTAGAGATCCTGAAAACCACATAACAGACGCTGAGAGCCAAAGCATGTGGCACAGCTACGGAGCCTTGGAAGCTATAAATGAGCACAAATGCACACAACCACAAATGCAAACGGTTACTAACATCAGCTCCACAGATGCCTGACCTGGACAAAATGGGCTCAAAGAGACTTGACCTAGAAGACCCAAGCGCCGCAGATGTAAAAGCTAAGACCTGAACTTCCAGGGAAGGTCTCATCACCAAGTGGATGGGACAGACTACCACACTGTCCTCTCATTTCCTCTTTAAAATGGCAATCTACTGGTGAACTCAGTTATCGCTTCCAAGTTACTAAGAGAACTGGGACTGGAGTAGCAGAAGATTTGACCATCTTTGAGGCATTACCACAGCAATCTAATAATTCCTTCTCAGATTTGCCCAGCAAACTCAATATTATGCACTTCAGGCAAAGGTGGCTCACAGCACATGATTACACGACTGTTTTTCCAGGCTCCTGCCCGAGCATTTAGAACGGCCTCAGCGACATCACTCCTCAGTCCTTCACATGTTGCTGCAGAAGGCTGTCTTACCTACAGCTCTCATCTCTGTGGCAGTATACCTGGAGAAACAAGAAGCTGCCCACTTGGCTCAGTTTCATAGGACACAATCTGAAAGGACCCATATCAGCACAAAATAGCCCAAGATCAAGTTCCCAGCACAAGAGAGATGTATTTTCCCCAAAGAGACAAAGGCAGGGAATAAGAGACAAAGACAGGAGACAGAGGACAAAAAAGAACAGAAAGGGAGCAAGAGAGAGCAGAAAGGCACATTTGTCCAGCAGAGACAGAGGACTGCCTGTGGATAGAGAGGCAACAGCTGTAGCACATAGGAAAATGGCAGTTTGGAAAGATAAAAGGGGCAAACTCTTGTTATGATGAGGGGCTTGATTTTGATTGGGCATGTTAACTAAGTAAGCCAAGGGGGCTTTTGATTGCTGGACTTCAATACTTTGATAGACAGACCTTGGTAGTCAGCCTCAGGACAAGAAAGTAGCCAAATATGAGAACAGATCTTAGTGGCTAGCTTTAGGAATGTGATCTAAAGGTTTTTAGCAAGGCAGAGGCAATAGGGAGAAGGGGAAGGCCTGCCAGAGCCATGTTTGCTGTGCTGGGTCCTTTGACAAACCATCCTGGTGCAGAGGAGTGGGTGATGAGCTCTCCGTCTGTAGCAGAAGGAGTGTGAGAGAGCGGCTTTTGCACACACTGGGCTAGAACCAGAAGCAGGTGTGACATTCAAGCCTTGCCCCAGGGCGACGTGCATCCTTCAGCCTGCTCTACTCCTAACGGTTCTATAGCCTCCCAAAACAGAGCTGCCAGCTTGGGACCACGTATTCAAGCACATCTGCCTGTGAGGAACATTCAGACATGGACCAAGACAGCCCAATTGCCAGTTTCAAGCTTCTTTCACACTCAATTGTATTTGCAGACAGACTGCCTTTCTCACGGCTGCGTGCGATCGGTTCCCTACTCTCACTAGAAACTTTGATCTAATGCAAGTGCTTAGGGAGAAATCTAAACCCATCTCCATGGAATGGTTTCTTTTCTGGTCCCATTGTCATCCAGACAATTTATCTATGACCTAATCCACCTGCCTTTCTAGCATACACATGTACCTACTTTTTAGAAAAAAGAAAGAGAAAAAGAAGAAAAGAAAGAAAACTAACCTTGCCCTAAATGATTTCAGCAGTGGAAGAATAGAAACTATTCAAGCCTCCCAGCCATAGCATTCATTTTTACTCTGGTTGAGATGCCATTCTTCTAGAATGAAAATGTAAGGGTTAGCAAATGTATGGAATCTTCCCAGAAATGCAGATATCATTAGAAATGTTGTATGGCATAACAGTAGAAAGAATTATGGATTTCTGAATGAAGGAGTTTGTTTGGTGTTCTACTTCAACCTCTTCTGAGTAGAACATCTTGCTCTGGATATATATGCAAACACTCCGGCTGCCACCAACTGCAAGTGTCTTCACTAAGGCTGTGCTATGTGTTACCTACTTGTCTCGTCATTGTGATATGAGCAAACACCAACAGAAATAACTTAGGGTCACAAGGATTTGTCTTGGTTCACGGTTTCAGAGGGCACAGTCGCTTGTGACAGGGAAGGTTTGGTGGCTCTATCTTTGGTTATGGGAGCCTGTGGTATAGCTTCTTCATGTCTCGGTGAATCAGAAAGCAGAAATCTAGATCCAGAGCCAGAAGTGGATATAATCCTCAAGGCTTGTCCCTGTTAATCTACAGTGTCAACTATGCGCCAATTCCAAAAAGTTCCATAACTTCCTCCAAACACCACCACCACCACATGGGGAAAATATGTTCAAACTCATTGGTCCTTAGAGAACTTCCCACATTGTCCACTTAACGTCTTACAGCAGATAAAAGGCCTTGCAAGGCAGTGAGCCACAGAGATGCCTGTGCTCTAGGTGCTTCACAAAGGAGAGCTTCGGACAGTAGGAGTTTTGCATTCTTTAAAGAGACTTCTATCACTATGAGCTTAAAATCAGCAGTTACCTTGGCTTGCTATGCAACCTTCCTAAAATATGACTTTCAGGTCATTATTTTTAAAGTGAAGGGTAAATGTCAGTTTCCATGTTTGAAAGGAATGACAGTTGTAGCTTAAATTGTTCTCAGCATGCTAAATATTTTTTTTCCCTATGCATTCCCAAAAATGGGCTTGGTGCAATATAGAAGCTAAGTCAGGTTTATGGGGCAAGCTCTTAAGAAATTACCTTCTATGTAGAGAACACAAACAGTATCTGTAGAAATCTTCTCATCTGATCTCATCTGCTATTTCGGGAGGGTGAGAGAGAGAGAGAGAAGCAGATCACAGCATTGCTGGCCTCTGACTTCAAAGCCTCTTCAATTTAAACGGCTGTTTGACTTGGAAAAACCATGGTCAGACGCCTGAGCTTTTTTTGAAAAATCAAACAGCACTTACAGCCCCAGTGTAACTGCATTCCCTGGGCCTTCAAACCACATCTTTTGGAGAAGTGATGAGCAGTCAGAAGAGTACTGTGTAATGAGACATTTATAGCTAGCCAAGGTCTTTACTTTGTCGGTGTGTCTCGGCGCTAATGACACTGGCGCCCCCTTTTCCACTTAATAAACAGATGTGGAGAAAGGGGAACCTCCAAGTGAAAGATCTGTGGGATAGCACCAAGTGTTAGGACAGCTCTTCCCAGTTCTCCTTCCTAAGGTCATAACGTCCTGACTCTTCTTTCTCTTGGACTGGTTTCCAGATTTCAGGAATCTGTCCTTCCCTGATATGACGTGCCTCAGACACTCAAGGACTTTGATCCCCTGTTTTCAGTGACCTTTTAAGCTAGTTTTTGGTGACTGCCTCAACAAAATATCAGTATCTGCTGACTTAATTAAAAGACTTCACAGCTCAGAAGGCAAACAGCCATGATTAGTGTACCAGCCCAGGCTTCTGGTGAGAGTCCTTCTCCCACAAGGCAGAAGATTGTAAGAGCCAGTAGATGTAGAGGTAGGACAACAAAGGAACAAGGCCTTCTTTGTTCATGCACACAGAGCTAGAGCGAGCAAATTCTCCCTGGTTTTTCTTCTTATGATAGTACTAACTTTATTGTGAAGACCCCAAACTCATTACCCTTTACCAAAGCTCAGAAGGGGATAAGAAAATCCACAGGAATGTAGATCAATAAACAAATGTGTAAATAAGGATGTGAATATGCTGGTAGACAGTGAGAAATCAAAACTGTCTCCGGGAGATCTCCTATGTAGCACATCTACTAAAACTAGAATGATGCAGAACAGATTAGAATGACCCCTATTCAAGGATTACATGCAAAACTGAGTTTGGAATATCTAACAATATTCACCAATAAAGCAGGTTTCATTATGACAGGAGGAAATTACACATAAACCCTACTATTTGATTCAACAAACTCCAATTTCAAATATTTGAGGGTTATTTTTTTGGCTAATTTTTCCCCAGAGTAAAATTTTAATTAGAAAGCTCCATGAAGCACTTCAGTCAGGAAAATGAACAGGCTAGCAGCATATCTTCACCTCTCCCTTCTCTACTCCAAACCCAGGTCCCCTTTCTCATCCCCAGCTCCAGCAAATCACCTGCTGCAGCGTCCTATCCCTCTGCCCTCCTCTCCAACAATTCACTCAGAGCTTCCTGAACTCCACCCCAGCTCATCACTTTATCCAGGTGCCAACTCTCTGAGGTCTTGCTAGCCACTGCAGCCTCGAAGCAGGTGGCCTAATTGTGGAGTTTCAGCTCTCCTCCCTCCTTTCCTCCAAATCCCCAAGTCCCCTCCCCAGTTCTGTACCAGACTACCTACTGTGACCTCTCTTCCCTCTCTGTCCCCAATCTTAAAGAACTAAATAGATTCTGGTGAAACACCATGCTTTCCTCCTTCCTATGTACCCCTCAGCTCCGCACCTCCTCATCCATCCCCATTCCTAGAAACACATTTTATCCAGAATCCCCAGTAGCCACACAGAGCAGAATCCCAGAATTCCCTGTTGGGCAACACACAGCTACCACACTCTCAGAAGAACAAGAGAGGACCACAGAAAACAAGGAATACCAGCCCAACAAAGACAAGGCCAGATCTCAACACCTAGAACTACAATCACCCCAAACCCAGATGCCTACACTCCAGCATAAAAACACAGACAATAACAGCCAGGGTGATAAGACAAGTTAAGGAGGTCAAGGGGATACAAATTGAAAAGAAATAAATCAAAGTATCTTTATTTGCAGATGATATGACAGTATACATAAGGGACCCTAAAAATTCCACCAGGAAACTCCTACACTTGATAAACATTGTCAGGAAAAATAGAAGGACACAAAATTAACTCACAAAAATTCATAGTCCTCCTTTATACAAATGACAAACAGACCGAGAAAGAAATCAGGGAGACAGTGTCCTTCACAGTAGCCTCAGATAATATAAATTATCTTGGGGTAACTCTTACTAAGCAACTGAAAGACTTTGACAATAAAAAGCCTCCAGACATTTAATAAAGAAATTGAAGCCAATGTCAGAAGATTGAAATATCCCCTATGTTCATAGATCAGAAAAATCACTATGGTAAAAAAAAAAAAAAAAAAAAAGGCCATCCTACCAAAATCTACAGCAATCTGAAGATTCAGTGCAATCCCTATCAAAATTCTAAAACAAATGTTCACAGGTCTTAAAGGGACAATTTTCAGCTTCAAATGGAACCACACACACACAAGGGGCTGCTGAAAGGATCCTGAACAATGAAAGACCTGCTGGAAGTGTCGCCAACGCCAGCGTCAAATTGAACTACAGAGCTATTGGCACAAACACAGATATATTCAATCAACGGGATTAAATTGAAGACCCAGACATAAATAGACACCTATAGGCACATGTTTTTGTTTTGTTTTGTTTTATAAAGCAGCTGGAAATACATACTGGGGAAAGGGGAAGCATCTTCAACAAATGGACCTGGTCAAACTAGATGTCTGAGTGTATAAGAATCCAAATAGATCCATATTTATCACCCTGCACAAAACTCAAGTCCAAGTGGATCAAAGCCCATAACACAAAACCTGAACCTGATAGAAAAGAAAGTGGGGATAGCCTTGAACTCATTGGCAGGGAAAAATCTCTTTCTGGAGAGAACACCTTTAGCACAGGCACTGAGATCAACACCTAATAAATGGGACTTCATGAAACTGAAAAGGTTGGGCACAGTAAAGGACACCATCATTCCGACAAAGTGGCAGCCTGCAGAATAGAAAGGATACCTGCTACATCAGATAGAGGGCTAATATCTAAGTGTTGATCTCTAAGTACCTCCATCTGCTCTTGAACCTTATGTCGATATAAGGACAGATTATCTAACTTTATCTTGGTTTATTCTTTTAACTTTGGTACTTGTCAATTCTAATTCACATTTAGTCATTTTCATTAGTGTATGGTCTCCTACCTCTATGAATGATACATCTTTTTCCATTTTGTATTATTATCATCATCATCATCATCATCATCATCATCATCATCATTATGTGTTCCAGGATTGCCCATTTTAAATGTTTCTGGTCTGGAGAGATGGCTCAGCTGTTAAGCGTACTGGCTGTTCTTCCAGAGGATCCAGGTTCAATTCCCAGCACCAATGATGGCTCACAATTATCTGACCTCCAGTTGTAGGAGATCTGCTGCCCTTTTCTGGCCTCTTCAGGCTCCAAGCATACACATGTTGCACAGACAAGCAAAATAGTCACACATAAAATAAAGTAAAAATTTAAGCCAGGTGTAGTTGAGCTTGCCCTTAACCAAAGCACTTGGGAGGCAAAGACAGGTGGATCTCCATGAGTTTGAGGCTAGCCTGGTCTACATTGAGAAATCCTGTCTCAAAATAGTAAAATTAATCAAGTAAAGCTTCTGTGAAAGTACTTGTATGAGAATCAAATAGGCATTCTAAAATTGAGGAAAGCCATTCGTGTCCTTGGTTTAATTACAAATGAGCACAATAAAAGACAATGCTCATTAACTGAAAGGCAGATGGGTGGAAGGCATCCAGCTGAAGCACAGAGAGAAAGCAGACTAGGAAATCCCACAAACAAGCAAGCAAAGCCCCAGTGCTGGCTTCTTCCACCTCATCCAGCCCTATCAGGGAGGACACTAACAGTTCCTTAGCCCCAGGGACTCTGATTGGGACAATAAGAGAAGCAAGGCTTAGACCACATGAAGGAAGTGCAGGAAGTGCTGCCTTATCTCCTAGCCTGGAGAAAGGTTAGCCTGGAGCTCCTGGGTCAAGCAGCACCAAAAGAAGAGGTTCTGAGAGTCTTGGGTCATTGCAAAGAGCAACAATAGCTCTGTCCTGGACTGCTCGGTTATTTGAATAACTATTTCTCCTCTACCTTTAGAGGATTTCAAGGTCACTGTTTTCTTTTCTCGTTCTAAACATAAATACTCCTTTACTCTTATGCATCTCCTAAATGCCTTAGTCCATGCTTTCCAAAAGGAAAAGTTTATCTCAACATGCACGTGTGTGAGAGACAGACAGACAGACAGACACAAAGAGACAAAAAGACAGAGAATTCAATCTTCATTTGGGGCAATTCCCAAAAAAGTCTACAGCATAGACCTGGGTCTTGGCTGTGCACTCACAGGACATCTGGGTTGCATTCCTCCTCTACAGCAGATCCCAATTGACCCATATTCATTTAGCAAGCCTCTGCATTCCTCTGTCCTTGGCTCATTTTATGGACCCCTAAGTTTAATATATGGTTTTAATTAACACTAAAAGCCCAACTCTTGGAGAACAATGACCTTTTCTGAGTGGGAGGGTCCATGATTCCATGAGGAATGGTATCATATTCAAAGAAAAGAGAGCTGTGATCATTTCAACACTTCTGCTTTTCAGTTGAGAAAGAAGCTAACGTTCAATGCTGCCATCAGGAAGAGCAGAAAGCCAACCTGCTCATATCTGTGTGACTTGACAGACTGAGCATCAGCGTCTCCTCTGGAGTTCTTCCTTCCCTTGCCTGTTCACACATCATAATCTAGGCCCTTGGTCCTGAGCTAGGCAGTGTCTGTGGGGTATGCAAAGAAACTGCCTTCATCCAAAGCTTTTCCTTTGGATGGGTTTAACACTCTTCCTAATCCCTTCTTTACTGGAATTATGATTTTTAAAGGTGATGACATCTCTTTTTATTCTTTGTTCTGTTTTACTCTGTGTGTCCTCTCTCCCCCACAAGCCACACATACATAACAGGCAGACTGTAAGGCTGACCCAAAGATACAGTTTATTTTGCTTTTACAATATATCATTAAATAATGTCTTTGCTACACGCAGTTAATATTAGTAGATGTTACATGGAAACCCCACTTCAAGATTTTTTTGAGAAATTGGGATATCTTTCACTCATGCCAACAATTTGCAAAGCAAGGTAGTCCCTGTTTCTTTTTCCTTAACCCTGGTCCACATCACTCATCTACCCACCTCCCTTCACACTTTGAGTTTCAGGAAGATAGCCACAATGCAGAATAGCCACGAGGTGGACCAGAAGGCCTTCAACAACTGATGGCCTATCCCACACCCCAGAATCTTATAAGGCCAGAAGTATTTCAAGATGCCAGACATGAAGGGGTTTAGAGCCCTAAGCTGTGGTCTACAGAGGACTATGCAACCAAGAGAACGTCAGTGAATGCCACCTATGAAAAGAGGAAGGCTAAGATCAGATACCCCTGTACTTCATCACCCAACAGAATGGAATCACAAGGGAAAGGTGAAGCTGCATTATCAAGGTTGTAGGTTAACTCTCTTAGGGAGCTGTTTTCATGGTGTGAGGGGCAGCCTGTCTGCATTGTCAAGGGTGTTCACTAGCTCTCCAGTAAATTGAGATGTTCATGTTTTACACATAAATGATGGGAGCCATAGAATAAAATATGTTTCCTCTGCATTTTGCCTTAGGTCATGTTTTTTCTTCAATGATTTTAACCCTCAAAAAAAACTTTTCTATGATCTCCTGACATGTTTTATTATTAGAACAATATTTTTCCAAGTGTACAGCCATGTACTTGAGACTAACGTGGGCGGGCTGTTGTTTTTGTTTATCATTGCTATTAACAGCTGACTAATTTTTTAAAATGCAGTTTAAAACGGCAACTGCCATTCCTAAAGGGCACTTAAGATCCAAAGTACAGCTATGCTTAAGATGGAAAATCTGAGGTTTCATCCTATATCTTAGAATTTCTGAAGCTTGGTGGTGGGATGTTACTCTTAATGTATACCCTCCCCCATTTTCTTAGGCAGGGAAAATTTTGGTTTCCATGTCATCTGAAAGCATCCTGTTTTACCATAAGTGCTTCCCTCTTTAGTTCCTCAGCTGGAAGCAGGTTGTGGTACCTGACAATGAAGTACTCATTTGACTGATAGGAAAGGGCTAAATAACTCCCCCTGAACTTGAATTTTTCCTGCACCACCGAGCAAAGTAAAGGAGAATGTGGAAGGTGCCGCTCAAAATACAACCATTAAGTCATTACGGTCACGTGTCTCACAGGCAGCGGCAGCCTTTATCTGCCGAACACTCACTGCCGTGATGTGCTTCCCTACAACTGCTCCATTGGGCAACTGGCTTCAGTGGGAATATGTGTTAGTTGAGTTTCTCTAGAAGCAGATCCTGAGATGAATACCAAACGCATGAAGCTGACTCCAGAAGTTCCGGGGTGGATGAGACAGAGAAGGGTGGCCAACATTGAGCCTACTGTCTCTGTGGGGAGCTAGACCTTCCTCTGGGTGGAAAGCTCTGGAAAAGGATGGAGTGCACATCAGAACTATTCTGCCACCGTGCACATCACCCACCTGAAATGTAAGGTTGCTCCAGGAAGGATGTCCTTTTTTTTTTTTTTTAAAAAAGAAAGATGTTTTATTTAGCTGAAATTGACTTACAAGAAAATGTTCATCTTGGTAAGATTTTTTAACTTAGAAGTTTTATCTTTATATGTATTTTTAATTTTTTTATTTATTACAGTTTATTCACTTTGTATCCCAGCTGTAGCCCCCTCCTTCAGCCCCTCCCAATCCTGCCCTCCCTCCATATTCTCCTCACATGCCCCTCCCCCAGTCCACTGATAAGGGATGTGGAGAAAGGGGAACCCTCCTCCATTGCTGGTGGGGATGTAAACTTGTACAACCACTTTGGAAATCAATCTGGTGCTTTCTCAGAAAATTAGGAATAGTGTTACCTCAAGATTCAGCTATACCACTCCTAGGCATATATCCAAAATATGCTTAAGTATACAACAAGGACATTTGCTCAACTATGTTCATAGCAGCATTATTCGTAATAGCCAGAACCTGGAAACAACCCAGATGTCCCTCAGTGGAGGAATGGATACAGAAATTGTAGTACATTTACACAATGGAATACTATTCAACAATTAAATACAAGAAAATCATAAAATTTGCAGGCAAATGCTGGGAACTAGAAATGATCATTCTGAGTGAGGTATCCCAGAAGCAGAAAGACACACATGGTATATACTCAATTATAAGTAGATATTAGGTATATAATATAGGATAACATACTAAAATCTGTACACCTAAGAAGCTAAGCAAGAAGAAGGACCCTGGTTAAGATGCTCATTTCTCATTCAGAAAGGCTAATGAGATAGACATCGGAAGAAGAAGAAAACAGGAAAGATGTTCTTAATTTCATCGTAGTTTGGTAGCCAAAGTGGCTTTCACCAGCTCAAGAGCAGGTGCTGTCCTTGTTAATTAGACCCTGATGCAGAAAGACAGCTCTCAAATTTTAAAGACTATAGAACAGATCTGCAATATGTCATATCTCACATTATGCTCTAGCTTCATATAGATTTTAAAACTGGCTCTTTCCAATCCCTTTGTGATAGTGTTTTACGTCATATCTAGACCCTCCCTTCTCTTAGATCTGAAGGTAGACTAAGAAAGGCATTCCCTTTCATTTACCATTGAGGAAAACAGCTTCTTACTGACAGAGGAGCTGACTTGTGCAGCACCTGTGACGCAGTGTCCAGATGTGAGCCTTCCAGAAACTGACTCAGCTGTATCCAAAGCACACCAAACCACCATAAGAACAGAAACGGGGGTGGGGTATCTTTACTTCCATAAAGGACCATGGCTTTGTAGACTGCTTTGATGTCAACTCTCCTGGTTTATTGCGAGATATTTTATTTTACAAGTGAGGGAAACATCTGGTCAATTTCTTTCAGCTGGCTGCACTCGTAAGTAGTGTTTGGGATTGTTGTTTGGAAAAGTCCATATTTAACCATGCCAGTGATAACACGTGCTCTGGCTTTGATTCCTAATGTTCTTAACATTGCCTCAACAAGTGTCCAAGCCAGCCCTGGGCTGCCCAGATGACCGTTGGCTACTAGCTTCCATATTTGCTCTCATCAGAGGGTGAGGAGATTGAAATACTGCTAATGTACTTGGATGACAGGGTTCTGTATCTAATCATTACTCAAGCAGGACAGGGCCATTGCAGTAGGAGTTAGTCCAGTTATTTTTCTTTGATCTTTCAATTCATCCTGCTTACTAAGTGATTATCATTTCTCCCCTCCAACTGAGACCTACTTTTTTTCTAGGTTGATGCTATTTAAGGCCATTGTGTAGAGATTTGTATTTGAAAAGATCCCTAAGACACAGGGCAGCGATGGGGTGAGGCTTGCGTAGGCTTCACACTGCACACTCTGCATTTGCCTCTTCATTTCCTTGTTTCTATGTCTGCTTTTTCTTGTTTTACCTCAGTTGCCTGGCCCTGTGAATTAAAGCCCTTTAGGTTCACCTAGGCACTCAACTGGCCAAAGGTGCTTTGGAGTATATTTTCATGGATAAAGATGGTTACATTAAATTTCATTATCACAAACCAAAAGACAGAAACTAGGTTGTGATGCTAAATCGTATTACACGAAGTCAGAAGACAGAAACTAGATTACAATATTAAATTTTCTTTTTCTAGATCAGAAGACAAGAAACTGGATTGTGTTAAATTGTATTATGCCAAATCAGAAGACAGAAACTAGAAACTCATTGGTCAAATTTAGTACCTGTATAAATTTAGATCTATAAACATAGATCAATGTAAAAATTATGCTCAATTTTTTTAATATATGATCAGGGTGTAGTATAAATATATGTGTATACATATGTATATATGTATGCTTTGATTCTGAAAAATCCAAATAAATATATAATAAATATCTAATAAAATCCAAATAAATATCTAATAAATATATAGATAATACATATAATATATTTATTAGATATCCTTTATATCTAATATATATATAGCATATCTGTATTAATAGTAAATATACTGATGGTTTGTGGGAAAGGGTGTATGCACAGGTGAATCTGTGGGGCATTTATGTGTGCACGAATGTGGAATCACAGGTCAACCTCAGATGTCATTTCTCAAGAGCAATCCATCTTCAGGTTTTGCCACCGGTACCTGGGGCATGCAAGTTCCATGGGCCTGGCTCTCACTGCCTCCTTAACCTCTGGAGTAGAAGCATGAGCTACGCACCCAGCTTTGTAGATAGGCACTAGCGACCAAACTCAGATCTTTCATAAAAGGTACTTCACCAAACGAGCTGTCTCCTCACCTGAAAACTAATGTTAAAGACAGTGTTTAGGTAAAGTTACGCTTCATTCCTCATAAAAAGGTTAGACATTTGACCTGTTTTTAAAATATCATAACTTTTTGGCCAATATAGGGATAGATGTAGATATTTTTTCCTACTTCTTTCAAAAAGTTAATGATTCAGCATCCCTGGGCCCTCATTATGCCTACATTCTACAGCAAGAGAGCAACACTCCTGCAGAAGTGAGAGAGCCTGTCCAGTTTGCCACAGTCCTCACGACAGATAGTGAGCTGTTGGCTGTTCTCCGGGGGAACCAATGTCTGTTACCGACGTGTCCGAGGACACACACCACCCTAAGAATTTATATGGAATTGGAGACTGGTGTTCTAGAGAAATGGAAAGTTATTCACATATCAACGTTCATCTGGTGCTTACCATGTTCATTAATGAACATGAGCTAATGAGTAAAAGAAAGTCTGTTCCTCTCCTATTCTTCAGCCATGAAAGATGCTTGGTGGTAATAGTAGGATGTTGGGATTCAGACCATTTGTATAACCTCTACTGGCACATGACTTAGACCAGAGTCGACAGTGCTGGGAGGGACAGGTCAGAGTGACCTGACAAAAGGCTGAGTTCATTGACAGAGACTCTGGGAACCTTCCCCTTCCGGGTCACAAAATACTTACAAATAAGGAGTAAGGGACCTACTGCATATTGTTTTTCTTTAAATGCAGCCACCTGAGATATCAGTGTATCATTTGATACCTACATGTTAGGAAACTGGACTTCACATGGGCTTTTACTATTAGTATTGTTCAAGTAATAATGTCTGTTTGACTCAATTTAGCTTTGTAGAAACAACTATCGAAGATATGTGAAATTTCTTGATTTTTTTTCCAGAAGGATCTTGCTTTCTAATGTTTTCTTGTGCTTAGAGGAGACCCCAGGACTGCCAAAATCAGAGAGATCCATTGATTGGGGCTTCCAGCTGACCCAGCTGAGGTTAGACTGTTCCCGCCCCGGTGGTCAACTGAGGGACAGAAACAACACCCATCCCAAGTCCTGCTTCCTCCAGAGTCAACCATGCCAAGGAGAATTAGGAGGCTAATCCCTAAGACCTTCAGAGTAGAAACATAAGCTGAGAGCCAGAAGAAAATTGCTCAAGCTACCATCTATGATTTTGAAAGAAAAAAAAAACCTCCTAGAATGAAGAATATGTTTATTTCTTCTGTTTCTTTAGCAGCAGATTCCAGCCTGCAAAGCCAGACTTGATGAGCCAAGTTTCTTCCTGCGGGCTTCAGCTCTGCTCTGCAGCTGCTGTAGACACTCAGAGCCTGCCGCACTAGCCTAGATGCCGTGATCTGCACACAGATGCCTTGCAGTCATCCTGCAGTCTCGGCGTTAATAACCTCCTCGGAGACACCCTCCTGGACCACCGAATCTCAAAGCAGTACAACTTCCATCTTGACTTGCAATTTGACATTGCCAGAAGTCATCTCCCTCATTCTCTCATACATTGTCCATGTTCTCTGCTTGGCAATGTGTTTCACTAGAGCCAGGCCCTGACTTCTATGCATCCTTGCGTTCCCAATTCATGGCACAGGGTAAGTCTTCTGCAGCAAGTTTCTGGATAAAAGAATAAATACAACAGATGTTTGTAGGTGTATATATTTAGAATCAGGGTTTTATAAATAAAGAGGCAGTCCTTCGGCTACCTGACCTATCACTTTTCACACGGATACAGCTTCTACCTCAGCAGAGCACTTTAAAGGGAAAAGGAAAGGAAGCAGGAACCAGCTGCTATTGTTCCCAGGAGCCTCACTCTATACCTCTCATCTTGCCTTTTGTGTGTGAGGAGCTTGGAGGACCCAGCCCACCAGCTGGAAGTACTGCCCTACCTCCAGGGGTCAGTTAGCTCTAGCCCCAGGGGAGGAACAGCATGTTAGCCACAGTACATAATCATTTCCCACTTTCTCCGCTTTCTCCATCTGGGCCCATTTCTTCCTAGTCCCTATCTCTCACTTGGGAGCCTAACTCTAGGAATTAAAAGGCTTGGAAGGCAAGGTTTATCTGTAACAGTGAGCTGAGCGGACACACTCATTTACTGAAGGGCTGAGCAGCTGAGCCAGGCTCCCCAGATGCCTCATTTCGTTGAAACCTCACACCTTCTCCATGAAAGGAATCACTGTCCATGCATCTGAGACGAGCAAACCACAGCTCGGAGACTTCACCTTTCACACGTCACAAAGCTGTGTATACCAGAAGTGACGCCTAAGTCTGGGTCACTCTGGTTCAGAGCACTTTCAGGCATCATTATCCCCAAATGAGTAGACCTATAGAGCCAGTTTTATTTTGGTCTTTGGCACGTTGCTCACACTTTAACTGAGTAACTGGTTCCTGTTCTCTTTCATTATTGTATGGAAGATAAGTATCTAAGTATATTAATCTAATTTTCTCTGGATAGCCACCATGAAATCTAAGGAAATGAGGTGATCTCTGTGTGTGTTTAACGTATAACAAGGGGACTGAAAAAATACACTTTTGTCTGTCTGCTTTCTAAAACTCTGTCTTTACCTACTCCAGGAGCCCCCAAACCCCAACCAGACAAAAGCCTTTCTAGGCTCTGTAAAGCAAGTACCTTCTAGCTGATCTACACTTCCTGTGCCATGCTGACCCCTAGTGGTAAAAATAAACTTTGCTTTTCTTTCTCTGTCTTGTCTCTGTCTCCTTTTCTCTTTGACCATCTCTGTCTCTGACTGTCTCTGCCTCTGTCTCTCTGTCTCTCTGTCTCTCTGTCTCTCTGTCTCTCTGTCTCTCTCTGTCTCTGTCTCTCTCTGTGTCTCTCTCTGTGTCTCTGTCTCTCTGTCTCTCTCTCTCTCTCTCTCTCTCTCTCTCTCTCTCTGTCTCTGTCTCTCTCTGTCTGTCTCTGTCTCTTTCTCTCAATATATATTCCAAAACTGCAGGTGTTTACAGGGTTCAGGTACACTATTTGGGTGCTTTAAAATATTTAACCTAAACTTCTTGAATGACACAGATCCTCTCTGCCCAGCAACCTAGGATGTGGATTCAAGCCTGCTGTGAGGCAATTCCAAGTGAGACAGGCTTCATTCTATCTGTTTTTGTCTTCCCAAAGATCAGAAATGCAGCAATGGCTGTAATGTGTGAAGAAAGGCCAGGACCATGGCAAGTGATATGTGTGCCACCAGCAGGGGCCACAGGCAGGGGCCACAGTAAATCACCACAGGCACCGGGCCTCAGGCAGAGGTCATTTCTGAGGGTACCTACCTGGTGCACACACATACATGAAGGTAAAACAAGCACATAAAATAAATAAATGGATAAATAAACAAAATGTTTTAATACATTTTCCATTAGCCACACTGTGTGCATATGTAGTATGCTTAGAGCTGGCCTATAAACCATAACATAGAGAACAAGATGCCTTGGGAAAGTTATTCTCATCAAGAATCAATCAGCATTTGTGCTAGTTGAAATTTCATCAAGATTGATCTTACTAGCCTAAGCCATCTTGAAGAAATAGAAAATAGTTTATTTTTTATGTTTTATTATTATCATTTAATACAATTTATTTAATTGTATCCCGGCTATGGCCCCCTCCCTAGTCTCCTCCCTGTCCCACCTTCCCTCTCTCGTCTCCCCCCTATGCTCCTTCCCTAGTCCACTGATAGGGGAGGTCCTCCTCCTCTTCCATCTGACCCTAGCTTATCAGGTCTCATCAGGACTGGTTGCATTGTCTTCCACTGTGGCCTGAAAAAGGCTGTACCCTCCTCAGGGGGGAGGTGATCAAAGAGCCAGCACTGAGTTCATGTCAGAGACAGTCCCTGTTCCCCTTACTAGGAACCCCACTTGGATTCTGAGTCTATGGGCTACATCTGAGCAAAGGATTTATGTCCTCTCCATGCATTGTCCTTGGCTGAGGTATCAGTCTCTGTAGGGTAGTTTGATTTTTTTAATAATTAATTTAATTATTTGAGTCATCACTTTGACTCTTTGCTGAGTTCAGGGTGTGAACAATGAAAAACTAACTTCTCTGTGACTATCAATGTTAGAGATGCATTGCACATTTAAAAAGAAAAAAAAAATGTGCTCGTGTACCTGTTGACTAGCTTCATTTTAGTACCCAGGCTGCTTCCAGTGGCTCTCTGCTCCCACAGCACCATCTGAGGGACAGTAACGAGGCCACCCTGAGACCATCAGTCTATCCCTACCAATAGCACCTCAACTCAAGTATGAACATCAACCTGAAAGAGCAATGCTGCAGGACAACTCAAGATGACTTTGCACTGATGCAACAGAAAAGCATCTCTGTGTCATCAGGAGTGAGCTACTCCTGTCATATGGGAATGCGTAACTATGCAAGATTCATAATGGCAAATTACAAGCCATAGTTATGTCTTGCATCATTATATGTTCTTATTTTTCTGTTGCATAAATATTTCTATTAAATAAGGCAAAAAGAAAAGCCCGAGAAGCACATTTCTTAGCACTTCAATGGACATCTATGATTCTTTCATTTCTGTTGTAAAAAGTACTATATAGATCCCCAGCACATCCACAAAATTATGCAACATTATATGAGCAGTCACTAGGCTCGTAACCAATGGTTTATGTACCCTGGTAGGTTGGTTCCTTTCCTTAGTCTGTAAGCTAACACCTTTCTGCCCTTCCAGTTGAAACCATGCCTGAGGCTGAATTCAGGGTAAAGGCTGCTTAGTTGTTGAGGAAAGATGTGCAACTGCAACACCAGAAACTGCATCCGAGCAGAGGGAGAGATTGCTTAAGACCTAGACTTAGAAATCTTGTTGTGAAAGCATTTTTCTTTCTTCTTCTCCTTTTTATTTTTTTTAATTGTTTGTTTGTTGAGGCATGATTTCTCTGTGTAGTCCTAGATAGTCTGGAACTCAGTGCTCTGTCAACCAGGCTGGCCTAGAACTCAAGTAGATCCACCTACCTCTATCTCTGCCTCCCACGTGCTCGGGCTGAAGGCATGTGCCATGTGAAAACATTTCTTATCACGATGTCTTGGAAAAGTGATTTAAGTCAAAATAAGTCCAGAGGTTTGCTGTATGACGGTTTCCATTTGTAGTCCACACTTGGGGAATACGCTAAAAAAAAACATCCTCACATTTGGGGCAATGGAGCCCAGTGAGCCTTGGGGCCCTGGAGTTTGGTGTGCTGGGTGGTCACATCCTCGCTTCTGCCTCAGCCCTTCTCAGAAACATCAGGAATTAGGCCAATTCCCTTCTCAAATCCCCTACAACTGCTTATTCCCATGGTCACAAATGAAATTTTGTTACAAGCCAACAATTTATTTCAGCACATTTATTCTGCTTCAAAGGAATTTTAGATGCACAACTAAGAATAAAAACAAAACTGTCAAGTATGTTCTCTATATGCTTATTTCAATAAAAAACATTATAAAAAGAAATATGTGAAGTCAAAGTTGCAGATATTTGAGAAATTCATTTTTGTTAAAAATATCATCCTTTTGTTATCCAAATCTTTTCCTACTAAATCAGATTCATTGGGGTCATGTGCCCCTGGTGTGCACTTTCAATGCGTTTTCCTCTCCTGCCCTGAGGATGGCCATTTTGGGGAAGTGTCAGGGTTGTTTTTTATTCCATGCCTGAGAACCACATTGTGCTAAACACTCTAGAGAGATAAATATATAATTTATTTCTATAACAGACATCACCTGAAAAATGGAAACACCGTAACCCCCTCATCCATGGCTCTTTCCGGGGTTTCAGTAGAGACAAGGAATTGGAGAAAAAAGGAGCCCTGATTTGTGGCATATAAAAATTTGACCTCATCACAGTGACTGAAGGAACTCTCATCCACATGTAAAAATCAGAAGTATGATAAGGTGTCCCAGTGGTATTTCACATGAAGTACTACATTCGTGAGTCCCCCAACCCCACTTCAGACACGGTTCCTGTGCCCTGTTTCCTCTTTACCGCTACACAGGCACTGTGTGTGCCTGAATGTGACTGTAAACATTTGTCCATATGCAGGCAGGACAGGGGTTGCTATAATGTCATGAACGACGCATGTTTTAGTAATCGTTAGAGGTGTGTGTTTAAGTAATTGTTAACTGGGGTCATGTAAAACTAGTCTACCCACGGACTAGCCGATATTTCTCAAAGTATATTCATATTTATAGCTTCAGTTCAAATAAACAAGAGACTGTGCCATTGAAGGCACAGAATCTTCACCAAGAACAGGCCCCTAAAAATTATTCTTTTCTGTGCCACAGTTTATGGGTGACAGGGTTCATTCATTAATCCAGTCTCTATTAAATACTGGATGGTACAAAACATCATGATAATTATCACACCTGTCTTCAGAAGTCTCAAATTTTCTGAACAGATTTGCACAGTCCCCAGTGTCTTCCTTGTCTATCGAAGCATTTTCCAATTATATCAGATTCATTGGGGTTCATGTACCCCTGGTGTGCACTTTCAATGCGTTTTCTTCAGCTGCACTGAGGATGGCCATACTGGAGAAGCGTTGGGGTTATGGTTGTTTTTTTTTTTTTATTCCATGCATGAGAACCACATTGTACTAAACACTCTAGAGAAATAAACATATAAATTATTCCTATAACAGGTATCATCTGCTAAATGGAAACACCATGTTGGATAGACATGGATGAGACCTTAATGGCTGTTACAAAATGCTGACCAGCCCTTTCTGCTGAATGAAAGGAAAGCCATCAGCAACCTGAAGGCTGAAGAGTACAGACCGGTGAGCAATTGGAGACCAGGTTTTCATTATCTCAAGGGCTTGAGAAATGGAAGCCAAACTACATCACCATTACCAATGCTGACTCTATTTCCTGTGAGGAGCAGTAAGGGGTGTTATGGCATTCGCTTTTAAACTATTTTATTTGGGGTTTCTTAAAGCTTCTCCCTTTCAAACCCCAATGCTAGGTAGAAAAGGGTTTGTGGGGAGAGGGTGAACACCCTTTACTTCTCCTTGCTGTTTAGGGTCAAGAGGTTCTTATAGGGCTATACCAATCTCCATCAACAGCAAATGCAACCAGCAGTCTCCTCTAAGCCTCTGTGCTCAGAAACCTCTCTTCATCTGTCTGCTCTAAACCACCAAAACATCAGTCTCTGGTCTCTCCACTAGCCACAGGCCACCACTGCATGCTCTGCACTTTCTCTTTCTTCGCGCTCATATTTATAGCCTTAGAACCCTAGACCATGCCCCTCTCTGTGTCTCATGAGGCAGGCCTTTACCAGTTGTTAAAGTCCACATCCCCGCATGAAACAGTTATCAGCTGTGGACAAACTAAAGCCCAATCTAAAATCTCCCACTTGGGATTAAAACAAAATCATATTTACATAACATAACTAAGTTTACAAAGAAATCAAAACTTCCATTACAGGGTGTGGCAAGAAGAGGAGCCATACATCGTAATCTTTGACTAGAAGTGGGGAGGACTGTATCTCAGATATCCTGATGAACAGAATGGTTCCTTGCTCAACACAAATATAATAAACTAAAAGGTACTAGCTGAAACTCTTGGAAATGGGATGTCTGAGGCTGGGGAGATGATCCAGTGGCTCGAGTGTTTGCTGCTCAAGAATAAGGACTTGAACTTGGATCCCCAGAACCCATGTAAGAACTGGGCACAAAAGCTTGTGTCTGTGACCCCAGGCCTTGGTCCTTGAGAAATAGGTAGATCCCTGAAGCTCACTGACCAGCCAGTTTGGCTGATCTGCAAGTTCACTGTGATATCATGTCTTGAAAATAAGGTAAAGAGAGATAAACACATCTGCCCTCAATTTCTGACCACACAGACATGTACATGTGCACACCACACATAAGCACATGTGCGCACATACACCACACATGCGCATACACACACACACACACATACACAAACAGGGAGGATAAATTCTTCATTCCTCATTCCCCTCTCCTTTTCTTCTCCTCCTCCACTTAGCAGGGGTGAGGAGTTAGCAGGGGTAAGGAGGAGATGAGTGACAGCTGGCAGCCATATTCCCAAACTGATACATTGAGATATTGCAACAGTGTTCTTCATAAAAAGACCCCTAAGAATAGCTAACTCTGGAGTCCACAGAGGTAAGGGGCTTGGAAATTTATCATGCTATGGAAACTGAAAAACTTGGATAAGACCAAATTTTTTGGCCTTGGTGTGGTAAATATCCAAAATCCAGGAAAAGTGAACAAGGGCCAAATGAGAGCCTTGGCCTCTAGGTGAGTCTTTTGAGGAATCACATGCCAGGTTGCCAAGCTGATAAGTAACCCCCCAAACCACACATAACATCATACTGATTTGCATTCCTATTAATTCTTTAAAAGAGTATTTTGGTCCTTGTAAAACAGAGTCTAAAAGTAGAAAGATGAAAAGTGAGATGGAAGGTTAAACTCCTCTTTCCTTTGAGCATCTGTCCAGGGAGCTAGCAATAGCAGATCATAGCACACTGGAAAAGAAAGCTGGATTTGGGCAGACTCAAGTGATTAAACACCTATGGCATCTGACCATAACTTTATGACAAAACTGTGTGGTTGAAGGCAGGAACTGAAAAAAAAAAATCGAGTATGTCCTACACCAGCTTCAGCACATACACAGGTCTTCTGTGTGTTCTTTCCTGGAATAAGATTGAAATCCAAGATAAATTAGTCCCTACACACAGAATTACCGTTATGTCGAAAATGACAGTGACCATCAGTGAACTGTGGGAAGGCTTTTTTGTTGTATTTAACTCGGCATTTCTTTATATTGGTGTGTGTGTGTGTCTGTGTCTGTGTTTGTAATCTGTGTGTTTATGTGAGTCTGTGTTTGTATGTGTGTTTATGTGTATGTCTATCTCTGTGTGTCTGTATGTCTTTTTATGTGTGTATGTGTGCATGTGTTTGTTTACATGTGTCTGTGTTTGTGCCTGTGTGTGTGTGTGTGTGTGTGTGTGTGTGTGTGTGTGTGGTGTTTACTGTGTATGGGTGTCCTGTTATCTCTTACAGGATTTGAACATTCCACAGAGGACAGTTTGGGAAGTAAGTGCTAGAGTAAATGCTACCTTGTCTACTGTAAGATGCAGTTCCATGGGACCATAGATCCAAGAGATTGCCTGCAGTATTTGATCTTCATATTTCATTACCTTGTTATTGCTGTAGTTAGTGAAAGTAACTTTGAAAAGGTTATCATTCATAAAATAACAGTAACTATTCTTCATCATTTCTATATGTCTTCTGGAGACCTTTCTATGTGTTTTACAATATTTAATCTTCCCAGGGGCCTTCCAAAGTAGCATCATTTATCTCCCCAGATTACAACTGAAAAGATAGAAGCCCGGGCCACTAGTGGAGACCCTTAAGCCCATGACTGTCAGTGAGCAGCTCTGCTCCGGGCCACTGGGGTATGCTGCTGTGTGCTCACATTTGTCTCTACACACATATGGGAAATTATCCAAACCAGGATTCTAATGTTACTCATGGACACGCTGGATAATCAGTCATAGAGCTCTGAGTCTTGTAGCAATTAAGACGACCCTGCCTTTTCCAACCTGCACTTGCAGGTTAAATAACCATGTAAGAGGCTGGGCAGTGAGTGGACTAATGATTTGAAATTGATACAAACTACAAGAGAGGCCACAGGGAGGTTGAACAGCTGTATTTTGTGGAAATGTTAAGGTTCCTCTGGGTGGCATATTCTATGAGTCACTAGAGAGAGTGTGAGGGGTAGGGGTGGGTGCGGGAGGATATTTATCTTCAATATACCCTGGGTATGGGAAAATTGGTTACAGATGGTTCTGAGCTGTAAGGAATACCTTTGCTTCATTTGAAATTTGGTATAAATCTCTTCTTTAAACTACCTGCTCCAGTGACTTTTAATTTAGAGGCTGTTGGGTTAGTCCCTGTATATGACCTCCATATATCATAAAAGCAGTGGGGTGGCTTGGGCCAGAAACCCCTGGGAAACTCCCTAGATTTATTAAAAGGCAGGATTGCTTAGGGCAATTTGGGGAGCTTAAGTAAAGTCTTTTATTGATTACCAGTAAGAAGAAATCCATTTTTACAAAAAGAAAGTTTAGGGGAAATAAATCCCTTTTAGCTAAATTCCTTCCTAAAGAGTGCTATGTTAGAATTAGTGGTGTTTATTTTAATTTTATTCATTTATTTATTTGGGTTTTTGAGACAGGGTTTCTATGTGTAGCCTTGGCTGTCCTGGACTCGCTTTGTAGATCAGGCTGGTCTTGGACTTACAGAGCTTCACCTGCCTCTGCCTCTGCCTGCCTGCCTCTACCTACCTCCACCTGCCTCTGCTGGGATTACAGTGTGCGCCACCATGCCCAGTTTCATAGGTTTTATTTTGATAATGTTTTGGGAAAATGAAACTATTATTCTGAAAGTTGGGCTTGGACTAAAAAGGCAGAGATTTGGTTAGTTAGTTCACCTTTTTCCTATAGAAAGTCAGCAGTTGTTGGATCAAGGGCCAATGGTCTACTTGTTGAGGAGGCTGATCATAATAAAACATACTTGGCTCCATGAAGTTCAAATTAATGTGTCTCACCTTTGGAAAAAATTTGTAACTGTGTATTTGATCATGCAGGTTTCCACTAGTTCTACAAAGTGTGTACATATGTGTGTGTGTGTGTGTGTGTATAAATAAAATAAAACCTTTCTTAAATATTTAAAATTGTACCAGCTTCAATATCTCTGATTTTCTTTTTCATTATTAAAGACTTGGGGGGCATCCAACACCAGGTCTTTGAACGGTGAAAGTTCAGCACTTGGCACTACCATCCTCTAAGTCCTTGGAAGTCCTGAAGGACATGTGTGGGTGGGCATGCTGCACTGATCTGTTCTGATGAACACTAGCACTAGGCCCAGAATGCCAGCAAATCTGCTCTGACCTCACTGCAAGGTTCTAGGACCCCTTGGGAGGTTTGCATGACAGAGTGGATGAAGAGATTAGGAAGGCCCAAGGGAAGGTAAATAAATGTGTGTGCAGCTTGTAGGCCTTTTAGAATTCAAGCATTCATATTTGTGATTTTGCTTTTGATAGACAGGGGATGCATGACAAGACTCAAGGCTGGGGACTGGCAGAGCTGGACTTCAGCTGTGTTGAAGAATCACGCTTCGGTTTTCATCATTCAGCCAATTCAGCACTTGACTTGGTCTTGGAAACGACAATGTTTGAAAATTCGGCAAAGAATCCCAGCTAAGGCATTTCCACCCCTGTAGCTGTGTGGGCAGAGGGCACACTGACCATCAGTCACGGGACAGATATGTCACTTTATAACCTCCAAGTAGCTTCACGTTTATGAGTCTTACAGTGGCGGCTTCATTTTATAACTCCAAATGTATTCAAAATATTAAAAAAAAGTAAAGGTCAAAAAGGGAAAACACAGGTGGGCTGAAATCTTTCTACATAAAAATCATAAAAATAAAGCTTTTTTTTAACCATAGGATAATATTTTTCAAAGACTCTTTCCTTAGATAAGTAAAATAAATGGAGATATATAGTTGGGGAAATTGGAGAGAAAACAAGAGATCCAACAACCTACAAACTGGGTTTGAAGGCAACTCTGGGGTTGCCCTGGGATACAGACTAGTTGTATTTGTTCTGTGTTCATACCTTAAATCTTATTTTTCAAGTCATCCCAAAATGCTTCCTGACCTTGCCCCTTACTAGTGTATACTAGTTTTCCTGGCTCAGACAAGGGCTTAGCATGGTCTGTAGAACCAGGTCTACATTTCTCCGGGTTCCAAGCATTGTCCTTGCTGATCTCCACCTTGGCTTGGCAGCCAAGCCCACCCTAAGCACTCACCTGTTCTCTTCGGCTGTAAAAAAACACCTGACATGGGAGGGAGGTGGAGGTGACTTGATCCAAACACATGATACACATCTATACAATTTCCAAACAGTAACGTCTTTAAAGAATGACCCCACCTGCACCGTTCTTTTGGTCTCTGTTGCTTTTTGTTGTTTGGTTTGGGATGGCTGTTCTGCACTGTTGTTTTGCTCTGCTTGACACCTGGGCCTTCCATCTACTGAAGGGAGAGTAAAGATGCTTAACCAATAGGTGTCAGGTGAGAACTCCCAGACCACACAGCTAGAATCTGCACTTTGCAGAAACTGGGTGACTGATTTGCTGCCCACTTGCTTTACGAGGTGGAGGAGGGGTCTGGAAGATCAAGATGCTGAGGCATTAGAGAAGGACTCATCAATATGAATGTGGGGACTACTCAGGAGGGACCAGGAGCCCAGCAGGACCCTATAGAAACAACCAGAGTACAGCCAGGAATAGCTCTATGCAAACTCCAATTAAATAAGCACAAACTATGAAGCGCATTTGTGCCCTTGGATTTAAAACGGATGAAGATGAAAGCATTACAAAGGTAAAAATGGGAACTAGGGTGGGGATTATCTGTGAGGCAAGAATGAAAAACAGTTACAACATTCCTCTAGGGAAAATACAGTAAATGTGAGGGAACAAGTGCCACACGAGGTGATCTTTGTTAGTTGAGTATCATAAACCTGCTGGAAAACCCCTGTGTATGCGAAGGACAGCAAAACCTTGAGGGAAAGTGACCAGTAATTGAATCCAAGCACACTTCTGTTATTCAGGCTTAAGGGGACTGAAGTGTGCGCTTACCACCAAGATCATCTCAGGCTGGGCTTTGCACCGTTGAGCAACACGAAGCAGTTCTGTGTCTTCTGTGGATATATCGTGTTTTATCGTTAAGCTTAGACAAGGGAAAAGCCCTGGCTGACCCTGGGTCTTTGAGTCCACATGTGTGCTCACAGATGCCACATGCAGATTTACTTGGCCACACTCAGGCTGAGTCAGTGCAATGGATGCTGCAGGAGTGTTGCCACGCCCGTGCCACCACTCTGGAGCAAATCCCTAAGAAACCTTCTTGTGCCTCACTACAAGGGAAAGCCGTCCTTATACCGGAATACCTCACAAGTAAACCCTGCATCTGCTTTGCCCGACCCTGCTGGTAGCTTCTTTTTTTTTTTTTTTTTTTTGAGAAAAGCTTGCATAAAGCACTTTTGTTGCATTAATAAAACTTGAAACACATATGTGGTGCAGAGGGCAGGGGACAAAAGCATATTTTCTCTCACCAAATCACTACACAGGACAGGAGAGGGTGAGAAGGAACTGAAGGAGGAAAAGCCAGGAAGCCAAGATCAGCAGAGAGAGCCAAGCATCAAATCCCAGGAGATGCTGAAGCTGTGATGACCAGCATCATTTTCTTAGAGAACACTCAAGGATTTGTCATGATGGCTGGCGTTCATTTGGGTAGTGAGTCTACAAACAGCACCTTCAATTTAAACTTCCCATTAAAGTTCTTAAAATTTAGGGCGTGGAGCTTGGATAGTTACAAGATTACAAAAGTCCTGAGAATCCATTAGAAAAACTATAGGATGAAAAACAAATTAAGCCAGGTCACAAGGAAGGCTTCAGAGGTCCCTGGCAACCCAGGGGCAGATACTGTAGTGTCCAACATAACAGTGAAGGGACCTGCTTTAAAAGGCACACAGTTTCAGAAGGTGGGAGGGCTCTCGGAAGCAAAGGCTCTTTCCATCCCTTCCTCCTTCCATTTGGGTAGGACTTTCAGTTCAACAAGAGAAAAATCCAGCCCTCAACAGCATCTTGAATCTGCTATGGCTTTGCAGCGCAGCATCAAGAATGCCTTAATATCTAATAGATAAAATTTTTATCCAAAAAAATAAAAATAAAATAAAAATTCTTGCAAATCCCACCCCCAATACCAATTCCTATTCTTAAGTTAACCCATCGCTTGTGCTGTTAATACTTGACAATATACTTCATTGGAAACCTAGATCTGAAAAGAGTGAAACTGAGTCTTCACCCCAAAACAAAGTAACTTGAGGTTTACGGCATATAGTTTAGGCCAACATACACACACAAGGGGAAGAGGACATGGATGTCCAAAGCAAAGCTGAGTGACGGAACACATTCAGTCGGGTAGGTGTCTATACAAAGAGTGGTGGGACATCAGGAAAAGCTCCGCATGGATTCATGTGCACCCATCTGGAGGTACCAGATCCCTCCATGGCAGATCCATGTGCAGGGAGTGAAGGGAGGAGGCCACTTCTGTCATTCTAGTTTTAGAAGCTCCACATCGAAGACAAGAGTGGCATGTGGTGGGATGGTGCCTGGGTGCCCAGTGGCTCCATGGGCATAGTCTGGAGAGATTGTCAGTTTGGCTCTTCTGGCCCACACTCATCTGGGCTACCCCTTTTTCCCAGCCTCGGATCACCTCCTGCTTGCCTAGCATAAACTTAAAAGGTTTGTTTCTGTCCCGAGAAGAATCAAATTTCTTTCCATCTTCAAACATCCCCGTGTAGTGCACCACGCAGGTCTGGCTGCGCTTCGGGAAGGTGCGCCTGTCTCCGGGAGAGATGGTCTCCACCTGCACTCCCATGGCGGCGGTGACATTGGCTGAGGAGGAGAAGGACGAGCGGCAGTGGCGGGACGGAGCAGGAGAGGACCTGGCGGCAGTTCAGCGGCTCAGCTTCGTCCCTCTGCTGGTAGCTTCTAAAGCAAATTGTGTCTGGGAATGAGAGCAGGATATCAGGTCCCAGGCTTCAGGGTCAGACTGGCCTGACTTGATGCCTCAGGAATTCACTATAAACCAAAACCGTAAGCATTAGTTATGCCTTCAGAGAAGCGTGGATGAAATTCCTGCCCCACAGGTTTGACAGCACACTAAATGTCAGAAATGTAACAGTTCCTGACACCCTCTGAAAGTTTTAGCTACACAAAGGAACAAAAAGAATTAAAGTCAACACAATTACCCTGTGTAACATTAGCCCTATATCCCACTCTGGATGGAAAGTCCCTGGTCTAAGGAAGTCTTTTCACAATCTTGGCTGAAACCTCAGAAACAGCAAGTAGTCAAGGCTAGTTAATGACCTGTGCAATAAAGAATGCATGTAGTAAGCTGAGGTGTGGCTCAGTTGGTAGAGGGCTTGCCTAACATTCAAAAAACCTTGGGGTCAACTGCAAATACCAGATATGGGGCTGCAGACCTGCAATCCCAATGCTAGGGAAAAGGTAGATCAGATGTTCAAGGTCATCTTTAGTTGTGTGACAAGTCTGGTAGGGTGCAGGAGATCCTGTCTCAAACAAACAAACAAACACGATACGGGTAGTTAAATGGGATCTGCATGCCAAAGAGCGAAGAGTTATCCAAGGATGGGAGAAAGGAGCAGAGGAAAGGTGGACACCAGCTCCTTGTCTCTATCCAGCACATAGTTCCTGCTCCTCCTCCTGTTATTTAACTAATCTGTTCCTTGTATCCATGTTCAAATTCACTGATCTTACACGGAATTCCACACATGCATAAAATAGTTGGAAATGAATAGAATATTTTTCTGCTAACTAAAACCACATGTCCCAATGTCCTTGGTTATACTAAATAGATAGGAAGAAACTCTTCTTGGTGACCATTGAATGAATTTTAATGTTGTCACTGAACATTTTGAAAGATTCTTAGGAAGGTCTAAGGAGAAGAATCGTCATTTTTATGGGTGCCAGATGGGCCTGCCAAAGCAAATGATGAAGAGATTTCTCTCAGGTAATAAAAATAAAAGAGATAATAAAATCAAACTGACAAAAGATGTTGACTCACCAAATTTTGGACTTTGCCCCATTTTGTTCTCCAAATACATAGTTTAGCCTAACTGTGCACAGAAATAGCAAATGAAGACAAAAGTTATCTGAAAAAAAAATTATTTGAGCTGGGATCTCACTAGGTAGCCCTGAGCTGACCTAGAAGTCATTATATAGACCAGGATGGCCTTGAACTCACAGAGGTATGCCTTTTGCTTCCCAAATGCTTGGACTAAAGATATGTGCCACCACACCCAGTCACAAATAATTTTCATCTCAGCACTATATGTGCTTTTCAAAATGCAGGTGATGTTAACCTTATTTTTATAAAACTGTATCTCTCAATTTCTCCCTTAACCCTGCTATCACACAAATAATCAAGACTTTCATATTTGTTTAATAATAAGCTTCACAACACAAAACTGAGAAAGTAGTTATTGCTCTATTCTTAACCCTTTAAATTAATCCAGTTTCTTCCCATAGCACATCCCAAAGATACTTGCACTTTGTAGCTTTCCTGCTTCAGCTCCTTCTCTGCTGATATCTATTGGACCTCTTCCTCCCCTCCTCTTACCCTGGCTGACAGGAAGTCCAGCCCTATTCTCTCTCCTGCTCAGTGACTGGCTGTAAGCTGCTTTATTGGCATATCAGGAGACAACTGAGGAGCAGTGTTTACACAACATTGAGAGAGAAGATTCTCAGAACAAGGATTGCAATAAGATATGGGGGTAGAGAAACCAACATTTGAATTACACAATAACCTTATGCCTAAATCTCCCCCTTTTAGCCTAATGAAAGGTTCTTTTCTTATTATAACAAACTATATATAATAATAACAATTATGAAAATTATCAGATAAGATTTACATTTGTGTATTTGGCACGCTTGGATAATGTATCCTACTATCAATTTCTATCATCCTAAACAACCATCCATTCCCCTCTTAGGAAAGGGGTATAGTTTTTGTTGCTTTCGTTTTTGTTTTTGTTTTAATTGCTTCCTGCTGATTTGGGGGTGAAGTTTTTCTTCTTGGGGCCCCCCAAAAATTGGGATATTGTCCAGTCTTAAGAAAGATAGCTGTAATTTTTGCTTCCAGTCTCTGAATGGTGAGAAAGCTCAGAGCGTCACTGAAGTCCTGGATGGGACAGCCTACAATGCTGGGCAATCTAGTTGGGCATTTTGTCCCTGACGCAGATCTTCAAGGAAGCAGCATCTTGTCACTTCTGGTATCTGTTCCTCTTACTCTGTCTTGTTTGCTCTTTTTGATTTTTTTTTCCTTTCTGTCTGCAGCCAAGATCTTTAGGAGGTTTCCCCCTGTCAAATTCAATTACAATCAGTTCGGATGGAATACATAGCTTTTTGTTTCCTGTTGAAACAAAGGTATATTTTTCTCCTCAATGCAACAAGTTTCTTGTCTTCCTCTTTGGAATTAGGACCTTTAAATGCCGATCTTATTTAGCAGTCCTTTTTAAAATTCAGTATATCTTATCAAGTATGCTACTTGTCTCATTTAAAAATTTTAAAATCTATTAATTATCAATTTGGGGTATATATTATATTCCTCTTCTATTTTATGACCACCTCTTAAATATTATTATTAAATTTTTTCATAACTGTCTGACTTATGGGATTATAAATTATATCTGTAACAGGTTTTATGTCATGATGTCTAAAAAGTTGTTGTATTCCAATGGATACACATGCTGAAGCACTATCAGCCCCAGTTTGCAAAGGCATCTCTAAAATAATCACCATCTCTAACAAATGTATAACCTTAGAATCATGCTCTCCAGAATTTAAGGCACAAGCCCATTGGAATTCTGAACATGAAGCTATAGCATGATGCATATATTTCAATTTTCCAAACTCTGCAAAATGGAGCATATAAGCCACTGTATGACCTTGTTCTAAGGCAACACCAAAAAGGATCTGCATTTCTATTTTAGCATATATACTTTCATCCAGTAATTAGACCTTGACAATATACATACAATATCTAGTCTGACCATGTTGGTCTACAGCCAAACCCTTTTTATCTAGCATCTCAGTAGGCTGCCATTCTGCAATTCAAGCCTTTGTGAATTTTCTTCATTGGAACTACTTCTTTTGGTGTTATTGTAAATTCCAGATTGGATTTCTCTGAAGGTTCCCTATTTTTATTCAAAGATTCCTCCAACCTCTGTTCTACAGCCTTTAATTTGGCATCTAATTTCTCTGTCTCTTATTTCTCCAACTCTGTCTTATTCTGATCTCTCCCCAACAGGATATACAAAACTGAATTGTCACTGAAAAAATTATTTGTAAGCTAAGAGAAACAAACTCAAATGGAATCCAGAAGCACTGTGTCATTGTGTCATCCATCTTTTTTCAACATAAAAAAATAGTCTTCTTCAATCTCAAAAACTCTCCCTAAGAACTTTACTTTCTTAGATCCAGCTTCTCTTCTAGACCTTACCAGTTCAAATGCTTGGGGATTCTCAGTCTGTCTCTGCTCCTGCTTTTAGAGAGAGGCTTTTTTGCCTCCCTCATTGGATCCTGACCCCTCCCCAACTCTGGTAAGTTATGGGGTCCACAAGTATTTGCTCCTCTGGCCTTCAGGAGTCAAGCCAACAAGAGCTCCTTTTTAAAAGGATTTAGGTTCCTGACTTTTCTAGGAAAGTGTGGCTTTGAGAAGCTTGCTTATGTTAAAGAGTCATTTTTCTTTTCTTAGCAAAGGCTAAAAGAACTGCCTCTACTTTGCCTTTCTGAGATTTTTTTTTCAGTCTGTTTTGCTGAAGCCAGCTGGAGACCTTGCTCCTCTTGGGGTAGGGGTCTGTCTTATCAGGAAGCTGTGAGCGTCTGCTGTAGAAACTGGGGTTGCCCTCTTAATGAAGAGAACTAATAAACTGCTCTGTAATTTTACTTTCTATGTTAGTTTGGCCCTGCACTAGGCACTAAAATGTTAATGTTCTTTTTATAAAACTGTGTTTGTTTAATAATAAGCTTCACAATAACCGAGCAGCTATTACTTAACCTTCTAAGAGAGAATCCAGTTTCCTCCTAGTGTGCATGCCAAATATATTTTCACTTTCTGGCTTTCTGCTCCAGCTCCTTTCCTGCTGATGACTCTTCCACCTGAATGCCCTACTTCCTCTTCTAACTCCTCCTCCCCTAGCTAGCAGAAGTCTAGCCCTATTCTCTCCCCGACTCAGCTATTGGCCGTAAGCTGCTTTATTGGCATTTCAGAGGAGAAATGGGGAGCAGTGTTTACAGAATGTTGAGATAGGCTATTCTCAGAACAAGGATTGCAAACAGGCATGGGAAGTGTAGAAGTCAGCATTTGAGTTACACAATAACCTTATGCCTACAAGGTGATTATAAGACATTTGCAAACAAGTGTGTGCTGTGTTCAAACACACTATTATCTAGGTTTGTGGGAGAGTTCCAAAAGCAATGTCAGAAGAGACTCTTGTAGGTGATGAGGAAGGAAATCAAAAGCACATGGGGTGGGTGGTATGGTTGGCTTGATGGAGTCATGGGGTGCCCAGACTAGATATTACTTCTGATGTTTCAGTAAGGGAGTTTCCAATAAGATTAGTGTTTGAATCACTGACCTCAGTAAACTACTTTCCTGGATGTTATAGGCATTGTCCATTCTGCTGAGGACTTGGATAGGCCAAGGAAGGAGACACATGTCCCTTCTTCCTTACTGCTAGAGCTGGGACATCTCACCACATCTCCCCTACACCGCTGAAGTGGAGTTTCCATCCCTAACCCCACTGATTTTCAAGGTTTCAGACTCAGCTGAATAATGTCATTGGCTTTTCTGAGTCCTAGGCTTTTGGCTAGCAGGTCATGGAACTTCTCAAATCTCTGATGATCATGCAAGCCAGGCTCTGTGGGCTGGATAGTTTCATTTCAACTTGACATGAGCTGTAGTCATCTGAGAGGAGGGAATCTCAGTTGAAAAAGATGTGTCCATAAAACTGGGTTGTAGGCAAGCTTATAGGGTTTGATTGATGGAGGAGGTTCCAGCCCATTGTGGGTGGAGTCATCCCTAGCCTCCAGCAGGCTGAGCAAGCCATGGAAGCAAGCCAGTAAGCAACACCCTTGCATGGCTTCTGCACCTGCTCCTGCCTCCAGGTTCCAGCCTTGCTTGAGTTCTTTTTCTGACTTCATTCAGTGATGGACTATGGTGTGTGTGTGTGTGTACATGTGTGTATGTACATGTGATTGTAGGACAGGAGACAACTTTGAGTCCTCTGTTCTCTCTATCTCTGCCTTTATGTGGATTCCAGGCCTTCACAGCAAGTGCCTTTACCCACTGAGACACCTCAAAGGTCGCAGTCAACATTTCTTAACACATTCATATAGATGGATTGTTTCTCAGATGCGTTATAAGTTTACTAACAGTAACCATTTCAACAGCAAACATCTTCCTTCTCTTCTTTTGCTAATTAGAGAATGTGCAAGGTATTCCACTTGTCACTTGCATTAAGCTCCATTTACGTGGCTGAGAGAACTAATGTGTCTGTCTCAGAAGCGGGGCCACAATGGCTTTGATGTCATTAATCTCAAACACTGTAGTTCTCAACTTGGGTTCAATGATGCCGTGGTAACTACCAGGCATTTCTGAGTGAGTTAGAAAAGAGGCACTTGTGTTGAAATACAGAGACCTTGCCCTACAAGGTCCCATCAGTGACCAGTCTAAACCAACTTTGCAAGTGCTGTGCAAATTCCCAGTGCTTCTTGCTTTTTGTACGCCATCATGTTTGGGGAGATTAAGTGTTGCTGTTCCCCAAAAAACTACTTTAAAAGGTTTGATCCACCTGGAGGAAACCATTTTCGAGAGCTAGGTCTTTAGAGCTATCTTGCTCTTTACTATCTTTCTCTTTGGATCCTGTCCACCTAGTGGTGAGGTTCCATACCACTACCTCAAGGACATGAAGGACTGTGACGCTTCTGAAACCATGAGCTAAATAAATAATCCCAGCCCTTCAGTGGCTTTTCCTAGGTATTTGATCACAGGTACATAAAATAACTAATCTGCATTCCCTCACCTGTGCAGTGAAAAATCTTCATTTGCTATAAAGAGAAGGCTAGGATGTCTCATGGAAAAGCCTGGCTCCCCAGGGCCCCAAAGAATACTTAAGGGCTCAGAGAAGTTCTTATTTGTCATGTGGTACAGAAATATCCCAAGGCATTTTGCAGCTGGACAAACCATACTGGTTCATACCCAGCAGCATCAGTGTTGCCCACTGGAAGGGAGAATTGGAGCAATTAGCACTGAGAAAAGGAAACATTCAGTTTCGTGTGCTGGGATGTGGAAAAAATTGCTAACTCTGCCCCACACTAAGATATAGCCAAAAAAGTGTTTCTAGCGGCCCCCAAGGGGAAGAGTTCCTGCTGTCAAGACTGATTGAGATGGATTGTACACATTGCATTCTTTCTGTATTCCTCAGCACATTAGCAGATTGTCAATCATAAGCAAAACTCTTGAACTGTGTTTAGGCCATGCTTCTACTGAATACCTTCCCCCAGGGGCTCTCTGTCATGAAAGGATTTGGGTTTTGTGTGGCACTCATGTTCTTGGCAACAACTTAAGGAACACCATGGAAATTATCCTCCACACTTAGAGATGCCCAGGTTTGTGAGTTCTGACCCATAGCTCACCACTGTTGCAGACAAAGGCCAGCTTTGCTGTACAGCTGCAATATCCGGAAGGCTCATCTGGTGCTAAACTCAAGGGTTCAAGAGTCTTAGGAACTTGCTTGATAGTAAGGCAGAGAAAAGTCCTCAAACAATTTCTATAAATTAAAAAAAAAAAACTTCCCTTGCCCTCTTTTGTACTGGGGATTAAGTCCAGAGCCTTATGCATTGTAGGCAAAAATTCTACTATTGAAGTAAACTCTCTCAGAAAGTAAACATCTTTGAGAAATAGTCCTTGTTTCTGCTGATACAGTATGGAAGTAGCCACATATGTCCTATGAATGAATGAATGCGGCTCTGTTTCAATAAAACTTTATTTACAAAAATGGGCAAATGACAAGATCACTCTTATGGGTCGTAGCTTGCCATATCTTGATCTAAGGAAAACAAACAAACAAACAAAACAAAAACTTCCCATGTCTTGTGAAAACAAAAAAAAAAAAGGAAAGAAAAAACTAGACCCCAGAAATAGATTAGCTGAGATTAATAAGTTAATAGAGATAAATAAATGGGACCCTGTCACTAGCCAAATCTATTAAAAGAAGTGCAGCTGGGGCAGAGAGGACAAGAAAATTCCAGACAGCAATGGAAAAGTTGCAGCAGGGGTACAGGGGAGGGACTTCCCACTGAGTGCCCCAAGACAGTTAAAATTAGCCTTGCTTCAGCTACTGCCCTGAGACATCTGGGAACTAAAAGCCTGATGACAATTGTTTGGCTGAGAATCAAGTAGCTGTCACTTCAGTGACCCCGCTGCTCGCTATTCCTTTTATTTGATAAGCAGAACCTTCTACTTGGGCCCATATTTGAGGCAATATCATCAGTGATTCATGGTTTGGGGACCAGAGGACCACAGCTCCAGGCTGGCTTATTTGGGGGATTCCTTGGCTCAAGTATTCTAGATGTTTTCAATTAGGTGAAAAGTGAAACCGCTAGAGAGTATGGCTTTAACCCAAATAAAACCTCCTCCTGAATGTGATTTCTCTCTCTCCCTCTGAATGTGACCATGAGCGTGTATGTGTGTGTGTAAATGGTTGAGACAGCTGCATTGCACAGGTGACATGCTAAGCAGTAAATAATACAGATTTTATAGATGGCTTGAGACACACGGTCTCGAAACAATTAATTTTACCACTGCACGTTTGACCTAAGAGCACTTTTTATCACAGCAGGAATGTCTTATCAAATTCTCAGGTGCGGGTGCCCCATAAACACTTTGGAGTCACATGGACGTCGTGGCTGAGGTGGCCAGTAACTTGAGAAAGAGTAAGAAGTGGTTTGGAAGAGAGAAAAATATGAAAGACTGACCCCCACACAAAAAAGCAAACCCCAGTGCTCGGCCTCACCCTTTTTGAAGTGTTTACATATCAGTCACCCAAATGAGGTGCAGGGAGACCCAAGGGATTCAGAAGTCAGCTGTCAGGATGAGCTGTTGGTCATAGGAATAAATCATGCATACTCAAGAGTGACAACAATCTTATGGTCTAGAAAGCATTGAAAAAAAATGACCAATTGAAAGACAAAGGAGTCATACTGCTTATAGATCGGGACTATGGAATGTTCTCCAGAGATAACTATTCACAAGAATATTTTAGAGGAAAAACACACACGAAGACATACATATGTGTGTGTATTCAAATATGTATATATTCAAATGTACTTTATATGCACACATATGCATATGCTAAGCATCACCCACCCCTCTGATTTACTCATTCGTAAATTATTTAGCTACTGAAAACTTCTTGTCCAACTGTCTCCATTTAATTAAACAAAGATTTGTTCTATGGAGACTAGAGATCTGTAAATTAGAGATTCTGCAGTATTTAAACTTTGGGTACCAAATTTCAGTTTGGTTGGTTGGTGTTGGCTAGTTGGCATTTGGTTTTGTTTTGTTTTTTCCTACTTAACAGCTGCTGGCTAATTGCATCTTTGTTTACTATTAATAAGGGGTGAACTATTACAATTATTTTTGAGACCAATCAGAATCCTGACACTGCCTCAAGTCCAACACATATTTTTTGCCCCGAGTGACAGCCGGACACACAAATCACCATGGTTATAGTGAGTATACATTCAAATAACATCCATTTGCTTCCCATCAACCAGGCTCTCCTGAGATGCAAATCTTACACCCTAGGGCAGAGCAGGAGTGCCTGAGAAAGAGGAATGCATTAAAGAAGAAATGCCTGGCTACCCTCAGCATGAGTTTTGGGTGGACTCATAAATTCATAGACTTAAAATCCCTGTTCTGCCTATGGAACATTGTATTTTGCTTCTCAGCATCTCCTACTTAAACTCTGTTTTATTGCACCTCTTATCCCCACTCCTCTGTCAGAATAAAACTGTTCTGGTGTCTTCCTAGGCACAAGAGTCTGACCCTTGATGACTGAGGGCCTAATCTCCTGGAACCTGTGGTTGACAAGGGACACACGTGACACAAACACATTGTCAATTAGAAGCCAACAAAAGCCCCAAAGCACTCTGTGATTCAGGTTTCTTTCCAGGAAGAATACACTAATTTGTTTAAGCCTGAAATGTCTGCTTCCAGTATTATTTCATTATTTTCCTCAAATGTCTGAAATGTTTAACACCTCGTGAGTCTCAAGTGACTCCCGTGTTTTCAAAGGGAAAACTATAACACATTTTCTGTTAAGAAATAAGTGCTAGTAAAACAGGAATGACAGGATGTTTGTTCTTTGGATTTAAATGTTCTTGGGCATTTCTCTTTACTCTAGAGATTGTGTGTGTGTGTGTGTGTGTGTGCTGTGATCAACAGAATCATAAATGTGAGAATCTTCTATTTATTTAACCAAAAGCCAAAAATACTTGTCAGTCTACCAGGAAAAGAGAGGTCACCAAAAACCCTGAAACAGATTTACAGCTCAACTCTATAGATGCTAGCTGGGAAGAGAAAGCTCTCTCTCTCTCTCTCTCTCTCTCTCTCTCTCTCTCTCTCTCTCTCTCTCTCTCTCTCTCACTAAGAAGTCACTTATAAGGAGAGGCGCTTATCAATCTCTTTAATTTAAAAATTAAAGGATGGTGGGACCACAGCCCCTTGCGCACTAGATTTGAAAAACTGGAACACTAAAGCCAGTTAAGACCTCTCCCTTCAACACAACTCTCCCCATAGACCCCAGGAGGCAACCAAGCCTCTGCCCCTTCCACCTGCCCCTAACATCATCTTGAGGCCAGGAGTTGCAAGCTAGCCTGCACAACATAGTGAGACCCTATCTCTTAAGAGACAAAACAGGCTGGGAGTAAGCTCAGGGATAGAGTGCTTGTCTCACAGATATGAGGGTCCAAGTTCAATTCCAGCATCACAAAAGTGAATGTAAGTAAACAAATATATAACCACAAGCTATGTGGTTATACTATACACCACCTGGGAAGGCAGTGGTAACCATAGAATTTTTTGCTCATAGAATTTTTTTTCTGTTATTGAAAGAGTTCCTTTTGGTTGAGTTAGATGTCTGTATGTGTGTTATTCCTGTGCATAGCAAGGCCAATGTCTGCCTGGGTGCAGACTGACCATGTCCTCATCCCAGAGAAGTGTAAATTTGGTAGAGGTGAGAGGCGGCTGGTGCAGATCTCTTGGAATCATTGAAACATGGCTCTGGTCTGTCATGTTCTTAGACTTCGGGTCTAGAATGAATGGTCCCTCTCTCATGCCTTCGCCTTATCTTGACATGCAAGTGAAGTCTTGTGCACAACAGAATAGCATGAAAAGCTTCACCTTGGTTAAATCAGAATCTCTTCATTAAAAATAATCCTCCAGGAAACCATAATGTGTAGGTACTAAACTATGTCTTCTTTTGTCTCTTTTATTACATTTTTATTTTTTACATTAATTACATTTTATTTGCTTTGTATCCCAGCTATAGCCCCCTTCCACATTCCCTCCCAATCCCACCCTCCTTCCATCATCTCATCCCTGCTCCTCTCTAAGTCCACTGATAGGGGTGGTCCTCCCCACTGTCCATCTGACCCTAGCTTATCAGGTCTCATCAGGACTGGCTGCAATGGCCTCCTCTGTGGCCTGGCGCTGCTCCTCCTTCAGGAGTTGGCAAAAGAGCCAGCTACTGAGTTCATGTCAGGGAGAGTCCCTGTCTTGTGAGGTTTCATCTCTTCTATTTTCTTTTTGTAAGATATATATCAAATGATTGATGCTCCTTGCTTTCTCACTCTAAACCGAGGTATCCAAGGATACCTTGTCACTCAGTTATTAGAGTTGAAATAATATTGAAACTGTGTTTTCAACCTTTTTCAAAGTTCAGAATCTTGTCCTATCATATCATTTTGATTCTTATTGATCATTTTTGCCCTCACTACTCCACATATTAACATTTCTAAAATTAATTAATAATTCTTCAAATACTTTAAATGATGTTTAGTTCAAATGTTTTAGAAACATTTGAGCATCTTTTTATGGGAACTTATAGTTTTTATATGAAGTAACTTTGGATTTATAAGTTAATGCTGTAAGAGTATCATAAAATCTCTCTATCCTGAGACCAAATTTTATTCTAGTATGCTAACAATAAGCATAGTTGATTGGAGACAATGACTTTAACTACAGCTTTTTTTTACCCTTAGCTGGGACATCCATTCATCATTCTGTCAGCGCCTATTAGCCCATAACGACCCTAAATATAATTTTCCCAAACCCAATTTTCCCTTCATTGTTTTCTCCCTCCTGACAGAATCACATGTCTACCTACTCATGGCTCCAGCTTCTGAAGACACAGGACTTTCCTGGAGCTGTTTTAGTCCACGGACAGAAAAGTGGGCAGGTCAGACAGAAGGAAAGGACCAAAGGGCAGTATGAAAGTGACATTTCTCAGACCTTTCTCGGAGCAGCAAGGATGCATGTGGCCATGACCACCCTTGGCCACCCTCTGCAACCAGGAAGGACCAACTTGAACATGGAATCAATGCAGAGATGAGTGGTGCTCAGTGGTGTAACCCTGGGCCCTGAGGGCGGCACTGATTTCATGTGACCGGAGCTGGTGGGTTCCCCTTTTAAGCCGGTCTCACCTATAGCTAAAGCCATCAGCTTCTTCTTACGTCCTTTCTGCTCACCACTAGGGTAGCTAAACTCTATTTTTGGTTGGATGCTCTTGAGCCACACTAGGTATAGGATGAAATTCTTAGTAATAGTGTCTGCCTACTTGAACTTAGAACACTTAATAGCTTAAAGTGGGAGGGAAAATGTATGGGGCACTAGGAGCTGTGCAAAGGCCCGGTGGGCCCCCTGGCTTCCATTTATTGGCTGTGTCAGTTAGCCAGTTAGAACCCGAGTCCTCATTCGAAGGACAATTTATTATTACTTGAAAGCACTGGACCAACAATCCACAAATTCCTTCTGTAAAGAGCCAGATAATGAATATTTTAGACTTGGCAGACCACACTGTCTCTATCACAATTACAAAACCAGGCCATTATAGTACAAAGTAGTCACTGGTAATGTGAGCATTAGTGATTCCAGTAATGGCTTATTTACAGAAATAGACAGCAGGCTGGGTTCTGTTTGTGGTCTGAAACACCTGAATTAGATTAGAGGGAGACTGTAATCTGACAGCAAACGAAACCGGACTGACACGGAAGGGCTACGCAGCACCATTCACGGGTCTGACAGTGCTGGGGCCTCACACACACTAGACAAGCACAGTACCACCGGCGTCTACCCCAAGCTCTCTCTTTACAAGATTGTATTTAAATTTACGTGTGTGGGTGTTTTACCTTCATGTTTCTGTCCCAGGTGTGTGCAGTGCCCACAGAGGGCAGAGGAGGATGTGGTGACTCTTTGGAACTGGAGATACAGGCAGCTGTTAGCCCTCAGGTGGGAGCTGGGAACTGAACCCAGATCGTCTGGGAGAGCAGTCAGTGCTCTGCACTGCCAAGTCATCTCTCCAACCTCCTTCCCAAGCCCGACTTTTACTTTTTATTCTTTGAGACAGTTTCACGAAGTTGAGCTGGCTTTTAACTCTCTCTTAAATTCTTTTGACAAACACACCCATGGAAATTGGCACTTCTTTTCATGCTTATGTATGTAAGGATGATCCCATGAAGCACAGACCCTTTTGTCAAAAGAATTTAAGACAACGAAGTCTGAACACCACAATGCTATTCTCTTTGTCTTAGATTATCTTTCCCTGAATTCCTCCCCTTGAATAATGCAACTTTTAGTTGAAGAAATTGCCAGGACTTTTCAGATAATAATTCCCTGGGAAGTGGCTATGACTACCGCTTGTTTTTATTTTGAGGCATTGCCTTCATTTTGTCCATGAAAGTATTTATAACTGAACTGAGAACCATGGTGTGTACATGGTTGTACAATGGATCTGAGGAAAGGACCAAAGTGGTGTGGATCAGAACAGCTTCTGGCCACATAAGGAAGATCACACTAACATGAGAAGGGGAGAAAGGGCAGAAGAGGGCAAGGTGGCAGTCCTCCTACAGGGGCTGTTGAGCCAGCCAGAAAGAAAGGTGTTCTTAAAAGGTGATGTCAGCAGGTGTCATCCAGGGATTTCAAGGATCATTCACTCATCTTGGGTGGCAAGAGTAAAGATGGAGGTGGATTAACGCCATCCTATGGAAGGTTCAGGATTCTTTGATGAGACTGGACCTTATTCAGCAGGCAGGAGGCTTTAAAACAGGAATGAGAGGGACAGGCGACCATACACAAGGGCCAGCTCTGCCTCTATTGTTACTTGCTGTAAACGGACCCTGCCTGCCCTTAATTCTCACTCACTCAGGATTCCCAGAGCACGCCTTTCACTGCCAGCTTTGTTCGCATTTTATCGTTACCCCTACTTGATGTAAGGTTCCATTTTCCTGTTTAACAGAAGTCTATCCAGCTTTCTAAGCCCCAGACAAAAATCCTCTCCTGTTCAAAAGTCTGTGCAGTATCCCTCATGACAGGGCCCAGATTAGAGACAGCTACTTTCTCACTGTGGGCTGTAGGTTAGAGCATCTCCTCCCAATCCTGGCTCCTAAGGTTAAGTCAGCAGTGACTGATGTGCAGAAGGAGGAAGAAAGGAGAAACAGAGCTTTAAATTTATAGAGTGCAATGTCCATTTCATTTCCATCTTAACTTGGGGTCCTGCAACTTATGTATTGACAGTTCCTACATAGAGAAGACCACGTTTATTAATTGGGTAATGAATGGATTTCTCTCTCTCAGGAAAATACCACATAGGTGAACTCTTTTCTCAATTCTAGTTGTATTTGCAGTGTCTTTTTGAGCTGTGGAGTTTACCTAAGAAGCAATTTCACAGTTTTTAAGTACCTAATTTTACTACTTGGGGGTCAAAGAGGTAGGACAAAAGGGGCAGGCAGGAGGGGTCAGGATGGAGGTCCTGTGTGGCCCAACTGGTTTTATGGTCTTCATCTATCTGCGCCTAAGCCTTGTGGGTCCTCACTTTAAAAAGCTGCTCTCTCTGGCTTGGCTCTGAAGTAAGAATTGTGGTTGGTAGAACGCGAAGGCACGAAAGTATATTGTCTAACATGGAGCCTTTCCAGCAATTCCTTCTGAGGAAACACATTGACAGAGTTATTCTTCACCAATGCTAAAAAGCCATTAGAGCCATATAGTAAAACCTGAGAGCAAAGCGGGTCAAAAGGTGAGGCCATTTCTTCTGGCACATCTGTCCAGCCAGCAGGCCTGCTTTTCCCTTCTGTTAAACCCCAGGACACTGCACCCTCCAGACTTGGCTGCTGCACACTCTGTCTACTGACCTCCTGGAAACTCTCCCTTTATCTCCTGATTAAAAAGGGTGCGTTTTGATCTCACATGCCACGGTTCTCTGAGATTGCCTTTGAAATAGGGGAGAGCTGAAACCAGCCTACACTTCTTGCACATGAATCTCTTTCTCTCAGCCCTGATCATTTGCCTGGATTGAATTACCCATGATGTGTGGTCTAGTGTTTAGAAAACCTTACCTTTTTCTCCTCTAAGTGAGCTATGACTTCTGGTCTAGCCATGACCAATAGCTTCTGGATAAAATCTCTGGATGCACCATATCCAACGAGGGCTAGAGGACTAAGAAAGTGGTTCTGTGATGTTCCAAGAGAGGCATGGTAATGGATGAACCACCCAGAGCCAGTGTAGATGGAGGATAAGGATCAGCGTTATGGAGAACTAACTGGCCTTGAACACTCATTGTGTGGTCAAATGAGGATTGAGTGAAATAGCATCCATAACCCAAAAAGACACTGCCTGCTACAAAAGTATTATCTGTCATTTTAATAACTCACAGAAGTGGAGTTTACCTTTGTGGTTGAATAATGGTCTCTATTATTGACTGAGAGCCATTATTCAGTCAGGCAGTTGCCCCTGTTTCATAAAGAAGCATAACATACGTACCTTCTTGATAATGTACAATGACAAAATTGATTCACAACAGAAGACAGATTCAAAAGACAATCTAACATAATCAAGTAGCATTTGTAAAAAGTAAATCTTCTCAGCATTCGAGGTGGTTCACTGCGATAACCTCCTTATCTTTAGCTTACAATTACATACTAGTCCCTGTCACCTCTGGCCAGTTTTTCTGCTCTTGTTCATTATTATCACTATACTTTCAGGGATTTTTTCCCTCTCCCCACTTTTATGAGTTTTTATCATTCGCTCAGACAGGCGATGTTTTATAAGGAAGTAAGAAAGAACTCTTGGTAGCTGGGACATGAGCTGCTTGATTTCCAATAACCTCATGTTATCGCCGAGAAAAATGGAAACTATGGCCTCTGTCCAGGAGCAGGAAAAGGATTTTTCTGCATGTCTGATTTCTCAAATCTCTGTCTCTTTAGTCAGTATCTGCCTGTCAGCTCAAAGCACGTTGGGGTTGAGCTCAGGGAATTAAATCGATCCGTTTTTCTTCTACCTTGTTAGACCTTTTGTTAGCTCCGGTCTTTTGTGAACTGGATATTTTTAAGTGACAGGCACAGCAGAAGCACAGGACAAAGGGGCCAGATCCACACAGAACTCAGAGTCTCGGCCACTATGAACACTGCACCGTTATTACCCAGGGTCTCGGAAACTCCTGAAACACAATCTGACCAAGACGGGGTGAACCCACATGACTAGCAGTCATGAGAACAGCTTTCTGTGCCTCAGAAAGTAATATTTAAGAAACATTTGGGCCACCACAAGCGTTATATAAGCAGGCTTTATTGGTTTGGACTTGTGGGATTTCCTGCTGTTTCTTTACTGGGGTGCCACATATGCACCTGAAGCATACTCCCCTGGGGAACCATCACATCACGGAGGCACTAATAGGACATCAGCCATCTGTACTACGTCCAAGCGTGCCAGGCCTTCAGCTTCACCCATTTCCACTTCCTTCAGGATCCATACATTTTCTCCCATTTACCTACTTGCCCTCTGCTTCTTACTACACCCGTGTGGTGGCTGCTTGGAGAACAGAACAGAGCCAAACTCACAGGCTTCTTCTAGATCCACCCCAATCCAATTCCTGGCAAGGCTCAAAGGTGATCCCAGCCCATTAGCAAACAAAAGCAGTATAAGCCAGAATAGACCGCCCTGTAAAACCTCAGCAGGGATATTCAGAGAAATTACCACACTGAGATAGAATCATTTCTAATAGATACAGTTCAAGAAACAAAACAACAACACAGTTTTCATGTGGGAAGAGTCTAGCAAATACATCAAGGATAGTGAGTGATCTTATCATTTTGTTTCCCCTTTTCTGAGATAATCACCACAAACATTTCCTGGTGAGGTAGGTCCTCTGGGTTGATTTGCTCTGTTGCATTTTTTGGGAGGGGGGGAGCTATGAATAGAGCCCAGGGCCTTATGAACACTAAACAAATACTTTACACCCACTTCAAAATCCCTGCAGCAGAGCTGAGGACTGTCCCAGTCACTAAGGCCGCCAGCTGCCCTTCCAAAAGATCAGGATTTGATTTCCAGCACCCCACATGGAGGCTTACAACCATCTGTAACTCCAGTTGCTGGAGATCCAGTGCCCTCCTCCGCCATTCTCAGGCACTAAGCACATACGTGGCACACATATGTACACACAGGCAAAACACCCCCACACATAAAATGAAATATATTATTAATATTGATTTAGATATTACATATCTAATAATATTTATATATTCTATAAACTTATACTTTATATATATGAGAGAGAGAGAAACTGCATACCCTGAGGCATTTTTAAAGATTATGTTTTATTAGTTGAAGTTAAAACACCATACATGCTAAGAGGTCAGTTCCTCCCAGGGCGTGATGTGAGACCCTTCCAATCTACAGCAGAAGTATTTGCAACAATATTCCATTGCTATAGAGGGAGCATGTAGGGTGTCATTCACTCAGCAGTGGGAAGCACCTACAACTAGGAGGTCATTCAGTGGTGCTTACCACCTGCTGCCTACCTCACACTTGTCAGAGTTAAAGTGGTAGCCGTCAAAATCAGAGGTTGATCATCGCAGATCCAGCAGCTACAAAACATTTAATTTCTCAGTTTGGGTTTGCTTCACTACATCTAGCTCTTTTTGTTTCTAATTACCATGATGGAGAGTTTCCACAAACAAACTAGTCAACCACAGAAGCCAGTTTCCTTTCAGGTCTGTCTAGGAATGTAGTAAGGCTCATGTCCGTGATAGGCCAGAAGCACTGAGAACATTTTCAAATGACACCGTTCTTAGTCTTCGCAGCTGGACTGCTCAGCTGGAGATGCCTATTCCAGGCTTTCCTTGTATGCAGTGTCAGAAGGAAGAAGAGACTCGGGGTCACTTACCTGAGTTTGGCAGCAGAGCTGCTCTTGTTGGAAATGGCGTGGGTGTCTGGAAACTTCTAAAGAATTTTAGGTGACATTCAGTCTTTGATGAGCTGGTGTGGGCTGGCTGAGATCAGTCAGCTGACTGTGAGGTGAGGTACGGCTGAGAGTCCCCAGAAATGGGCTCCCAGTAGACACCAACTTAAACAGTTATTCGGGAGTGAACGCATCTTCACAATGCTGAAGAAACCTTGTCTGAGGCCCCAGAACCTGGTTTAGTAAAATAATAAGGGATGGCAAATTGATAAGGCAAGACAGTAAAAGTTGCCTCTGTTAACCCTTCCAGACTCCAAGCAGTTCAGTGAGAAGGGTTACAACTCTCTTTCTTTGAGACAAAGAATTTAAGTCCTCGCCTTAGACTTGAGGTCCAGTACCAGGCCCATCACTGAGAAAACCAGTGCTGTGTAGATACCCATATTCCCGGTTCCCAGTCTGTTCCAATAAGCCAATAAATGAAAATAAACCTTTTTCAGAAGGAGACATACAAACAGCTAACAGGCAATAAACAAGCACTGCAGATAACAAATCATCAGGGAAATTAAAATCAAAATGAGATGTCACCTTACCCCAGTGAGACTGGCTATTATCAAAAAGGCTATCAATAGCATGTGCTAGTGAAGATGTGGAAAATGGCAAGCACTTATGCTCTATTGGGAATGCCCATTAGTGCTGCAGCCAGCTTTCTGGAAATAAAGATGTTCTAAAGGGATGCTGTCTGTGTCTCTCAATCTCACTATGAGACTATTGGAACAGTGGACTCCAAGGAAATAGGAATTTCCCCAGGAATCTCATGATGAGAGAAGGAAAAGGCCGAGGGAAACTTGTCTCCCAATAAGAGGTGCCACACTGTTCTAACAACTTGCCAGACCATCTTACAGGATGAGACTGAAGCCCAGACAATGACAGGTCAGTGGGTCAGTGGTGGGCGGGGCCATACATTGACTCAGGCTGCTTAGATGTACATATCATTGACCCTCTGTTTAAATTTGTTCTCACTTTGGGTCCCCAAGACAGACTTAGGGGTTCATTGAGCCTCTTTGTCCCTCTTCCCAGTGTGACCCACATTCAACAACTCTCTTGCTTTTTGGTGTTTTTTTGTTTTGTTTTTCCTGCTTTTGCTCTTAATTTGACCCTTCTAATTGGATTTTCAAGGATGAGTAGCCAGACCTGACTGGGCCACAGATTGTGAACCACAATTTTGATAACAATAGGAGCATCATGGAAAACAACGTGGTGATTCCTCAAAAATGAAAATACCGTATGATCCATCGGCCTCATTACCAGGAACAGAGCCAATGTCAACACAATCAGCACATCCAATGGGAAGATGTGCTCTCATGTTTATCGAAGCATTATTCATAATAGCCGAGACACAAACCATATGGCCACCAGAATAATGATGACTCAATAAAGAAAAAGTGGTACATATATACAATTGACTATTATCCGGCCAAAAAGAGAGAATGAGAGAAAGTGAAATCCTGTCGTTTGTGACACTGAAGATGGTATCAGGGGTCACTATGCTCAGTGAAATAGCAGAGCCATAGACAGGTACTAATGGGTCTCATCTGTGTGGAGAACCCAAAAATGTTGAGATGAGCGAGGATGCTGGTTACTAGAGGCTGCAGGGCAAGGAGGGTAGGATAGAGGGGTGTTGCCCAGCGAGCACTCAGTTAGGCATGAACCAGAAATTCTGCTGCACACTGCACTCTGCAGTGATCTGTCTGACAATGAATATTCCAGAAAGCTACAAGAGAAGACTTTAAATGTTTCACCACAAAGAAATGATAAAAATTTATTTTGAGCGGATAGACAAGTTTAATCTGACTTAAACATTATGCAGTGTACATTATGTATAGAAACAAGATGTGCACATAAATATGCACAAGTTTTATATTCTTATGTATACTTCTTTATGAGTAAATTTAATTTAAATGTAAAAATAAGAAAAGAAAGCATTCACTTCACAGACCACAATCAGGGCTCAAAGTTTCCTGGCACAGGTTTGAAGCACTCGATTTACCATGCTTGTGAAATCAGTTTCATGTTGCCTTCTCCCCAGAGAAAGGTCAGAGAAAGGCCATGTGTCTGGGCCACACTTGAAGGCTAAGCGATGGTTCCCACAGCCTTCCAGGCCACTTGCTCATGGCTGCAACCATGGAGTCTCATCCACTCAGCTGAACAAAGGAAATAGTTTTCCAATGAAAATTATCAAGCTGTTATTGCAATTCATGGTTTCACCTGCTCGCTTGTACATAATAGGTTTTTCACCTTTCTGCTGAAGATCTGTGTTTTCAAAACTTGCCCACTTGGGAAAGTCCTAGAACTCTGTCTGGGGGACTGAAGTGAATGTTTGCAAAAGCAGCTGCGCAGCAGGTTACACTGCTTTGCACACTCAGTTGGCCCTGGGTGGCAGGAAAGCTGTTTCCACTTTGCTTAACGAGTAGATTAAGCCTGAAAGAATGTGATGCAAGCCAGGGGGTCCCTTCCTTCCACACAGCCAGATCTCATTCCTGAGATGCAGACATTTGGCAGCTTTTACAGCCCGAACAAGTGCTTCTTAATCGCCAGTGTGGGACCAGCCATTGTGGGACCACAGGTGTTTCTTCCCTGCGTGCCAGGCAGCTAAGCCTCCGCTGTTCTGGACCTGGGAATGACCCATCTGATGAAATGGAGCTTTGCTTTGGTGTCTGGCAGCCACAGGGGTGACTAGACTGCACACTGAGCATGCGATGCCTTAGTCGAAAGTTTCGAGCAGGATACGTAACGCAGCTATAAATTGTTTTGTTTTTGTTGGGCGAGAGCCTGTCTCTGAATGAAGTAATGATTCTTTCCTGGAGCGTCAGAGGACACAAATCTGGCATCTGGGCTGGAGTCTAACGTTTGACAAGTAAGTGTGACGGTTTAGTTCCTTCAGGACACTGCAGTGGGACTTCTGAGAGTCTTCATTCCCACAGCTGAAGTGTCCGCTTGCCCTTAGGTAGCACAAGCGGAACGGCCGTGAGTGAGTGCTGATGGCGTGGGAGTCAGCTAAGGCACTGGACCGCAGAGAAGGCTATGTCAGGATCCACAGTATGAGAGGAAGGGGAAGAAATGAGGGGTTCTGCCGAAGCCCATCCCTCACAGCTCTTCGAAAGATTCAAGTTTCCTGAGTTTCTCAACACCAGTATGTGCTGTCTTCTTTTTTATTTTCATTTTTATTTTTTAATATTAATTACAGTTTCTTCACTTTGTATCCCAGCTGTAGCCCCCTCCCTTACTCCCTCCTGATACCACCCTCCCTCTCTCCTCTCCAAGTTCACTGATAGGGGAAGTCCTCCTCCCCTTCCATCTGACCCTAGCCTTTCAGGTCTCATCAGAACTGGCTACATTGTCTTCCTCTGTGGCCTGGTAAGGCTGCACTCCCCAGGGGGAGGTGATCAAAGAGCCAGCCACCGAGTTCATGTCAGAGACAGTTCCTGTTCCCCCTACTAGGGAACCTACTTGGACACAGAGCTGCCACGGGCTATATCTGTGCAGGGGTTCTAAGTTATCATACATGGTCCTTGGTTGGAGTATCAGTCTCAGAAAAGACCCCTGGGCCCAGATTTCTTGGTCCTTTTGCTCTCCTTGGCTCCTGTCCCCTCCAAGTCTTTCTATCTCCCCCTTCTTTCATAAGATTCCCTGCACTCTGCCCAAAATTTGGCTATGAGTCTCAGCATCTGTTTTCATACCCTGTTGGGTAGAGTCTTTCAGAATCTGTCTGTAGTAGGTTCCTGTCCTGTTCCCTGTTTTCTCCCTCTTCCAATGTCCAACCTGTTAGCCTATTTGAGTGAGGATTGATCATCTTACCCAGGGTTCTCCTTCTTGCTTAGCTTCTTTAGGTGTACAGATTTTAGTATGTTTATCCTGTATTGTATGTCTAATATCCACTTATAAGTGAGTATATACCATGTGTGTCTCTCTGCTTCTGAGATTCCTCACTCAGGATGTTCTTTTCTAGATCCCACCATTTGCCTGCAAATTTCATGATTTCCTTGTTTTTAATTGCTGAGTAGTATTCCCTTGTGTAAATGTACCACAATTTCTGTATCCATTCCTCAGTTGAGGGGCATCTGGGTTGTTTCCAGGTTCTGGCTATTATGAATAAAGCTGCTACAAACATGGTTGAGCAAATGTCCTTGTTGTGTACTTGAGCATATTTTGGATGTATGTGCTGTCTGTCTTCTTAACTCAGAAAACTGAGAGAGGTTCAGCTGTAACTGTAACAGCATCACCAATAACAAAAACCCAAGCAAAACAACATTCTCCTACAGCAGTGGTTCTCAACCTTCCTAATGCTGCGACCCTTTAATACAGTTCCCCATGTTGTAGTGACCCCATCCATAAAATTATTTTCATTGCTACATCACAACTGTAGTTTTGCTACTGTTGTGAATTCTGTAAATATCTGTGTTTTTGGAAGATTTGGGGGGGAGGCTGAGACCTGTAGTAGGGTCTATGTTTTTCCTTCTGACCCCAAGCTCCCAGAATAATGACTCATGAGACTCAAAATATATTTACAAATACCTAGACCATATAGCTAGGTTCTTCTCTAACTAGCTCATGACTTAAACTAACACATTTATATTAATCTATATTCTGCCACTTGGCTGGTTACCTCTGCTCAGGTACCATGCCTCTTCACAACTTCCCCAGTGAATCTCCTGTGCGTGGCTCTATCCCAGAATCCTTTCTGCCCACTGGATGTCTCACCTTCTGTTCTACACTTTCCTATAGGCCATAAGTGTATTATTATTATTATTGAAGGGTGTTGCATCCATACAGTACACAAGGTATTCTCTCTACAGAGACACAGGGTTTAAGAACCATTGTCCTACAACCTGTGTATTCGTCAAGAATTTACGGACTGTTCCATAAGTTGAAGTCCCTGTATACATATTGTCACCTGTCCTAGATGAAAGCTCCTTGGAATAAAAACCAGATCCCAATTACTTTTGTAGCAACCTTGAGGTAATAAGAACATAGCCTTTGAGGTTAAATTGAACTGTGTTTAATGCCAGACTTTCATAGATTCTTGGCTTTGTGAGATTAATCAGCTCCTCAAGCCTCAGTTTACATATCTGCCAAATGGGTATAACATCTTCAGCATCAACTTCTTTGTTGGTTATTTGAAGGTGAAAGTGCCAACTGTAGGACTTTACATGCATTCAAGAGGCATTTTCTAAAAACAAGGAGCTAATGTTTTCAAAGATGGGAAAATATATTGTGCAACAATCTTGCATATGAATGAGAAAGAACTAAGGGAAATCTTCCCACTGTCCATCGTCCAAGGACACTTTGGTGGTCATTGAACCAAAAAAAAATCACACCTCCTGGGCCAGAGAGACTGCTCAGTGGTTAAAAGCACTTGTTCCCTTGGAGAAGACCTTAGTTCAAGTCCTAGCACTCACACAATGGTTCACAATCAGCTATAACTCCAGTTCCAGGGGCTCTGATGCCTTCTTCCGACTTCCTTGAACACTAAGCATGCACAACCTGCACATATATACAAGCACATACAAAATACTCATAGGGTAAAATGAATACATTTGACTTAATAAAACAACTTAAAAAAAAAACCAAGACTTTTTTAGATGAGTACTAAAGGGTCGTTTAAGACCATCTGAGAATGTCTGCTTTCCCAGTGAGCAATGGTCCATCAAAAAAAAGAAAAGAGTAGGCAGATGGTAGATCTTCTGGAACTTTCATCCAAGCTATTGTAATTCCTGAACACCAGCTTTGTAGCCACAATCAAGGGCACTGAAAACAGAATCAGGCTCAGGAATATCTGAGAGGCTTCTTTTATTGGATACAAAAATAACATTCTTGCTGTGTCCTCAAGTAAAAGAAGGCTGAAGATGAGCCAGAAGAAACCACAATACCAAGATTTTCCCTTCTCCCCAACACCTCTACATATTAGGCTATTTTTCATTCTTGTATCAGTATACTTGGAGTTGGTTGACTTATAAATGGGAAGAGTTTACAGTTTTAGATGGAAAGAACTCACGGTTTTAGAGACTAGAAACCCCAGGTAGGCTTGTTCCATGGATTTACCTCCGCTGGGAGTCTTGGCTGAATCACATTATGACTGACAGCATCGTGGTATGAGCATATGTGTGAGGACAGAAAACACGGCAGGGCAGGATACCCGAGATGAGAAAGTTTCTTGTGATGACTAATCACAAGGGTCCCTGAGAACTGTATCCATTCATGTCAAACACACAGTATTGATGTAACAGGCAACTCAGTTGACCTACCTCCAGGGGCCTTCAGGGACTTGGTAACGTCATCACCTGTGACCACTGTCAGGTAAAAAGGACCCATGCATCACCCCACGCTCTCTTGCTCTCTGTCTCACTCTGTTTCCCTTAGTCTGTTTCTTTGCCCTCATGGCTCATGCAGCTCTAACTCCTCTCCCCTTCCCTTCCTCCCTAAATAAACCTCCTTGTACCAGACCTATTCTGTGGCATGTAATTCCTCACATATAACACACAGCCCTAGTTGGCCTAATTACTTCCCATTTCAGCCCTTCTCATAAATGTCTCACTTCCTTTAACATTGCACATACTAGGGGCCAACCTTGAAATGCCACAAGGCCTTAGAGGATGAGCCACATGCAAACTGTAGCATTCCTGTATATTTGACTCCAAGGTGGCTTTCAATTGCTGGCCTTCAATACTTTGGTAGCTGGACCTCAGTGGTCAGCCTCGGGAGGAAAAAGTGACCAAACAAGGGAATAGACCTTGGTGGCTAGCTTTAGGAATGTAATCTAACAGGTTTTTTTCAGCAAGACAGGGGGAATGAGGGAAGGGCAAGTCCTTCCAGAGCCATGTTTGCCATCCTTGGGCTGGCTAGAGTCCCTTCACACCATATGTAGTCACTTTTTCTCTGACATAAATTTGTAGCAAAGGCAAGGACAGGATAAGACTGTCTTGGGGGGTGGGTGGGGGGAGGGATTGGAGAGATGGGTCAGTGCTGAAGAGCACTGGCTGCCCTTCCAGAGGTCCTGAGTTCAATTCTCAGTAACCTCATGGTGGCTCACAACCGTCTATACTGGGATCCCGTGCTCTCTTCTGGCATGCCCGTGTACATGTAGATAGGATACTCATATACATAACATAAATACAATCTTTTTTAAAAAGGAAACAAAAAAGACTGTCTGAGAGAGATGCATGGTTCCAAAGGTCCCCTCCTGCAATTCCCAAAGCATCTTTATGAAGGTCTCTAGGATCAACTTCACATTCCAGTTCAGTAGTCTTAAGGAAAAAAAGGTCAAAAAAATGAAGTAGAAATAAAAGTTACTTGTCCTGGGTAGACACAGGAGACAGAGCATTGGTTTACCCTGAAATCAGAGGGAGAGGAAAAGAAAAGAGAGAGAGAGGGAAAGGGACAGGGAGAGGGAGAGGGACAGGAACAGGGAGAGGGACAGGAACAGGGAGAGGGACAGGAACAGGGAGAGGGAGAGAAAGCATCCAGAATCTGGGTGTCCCTAGCGGTGACAGAGGGTAATACAGGAATCGGGGAGGAGAGCAAGGGCTGCAGCAGACTGGAAAACAATCTTCTCGAGCCGCCTTCTAATAAGGACACTGACCATAGGCTAGGTGTTACTAAATCCTGATTTTTAAAAATCAGTTTGAAGTCCAAACCTTTACATGAATTGTTGCAAATTCTAAATAGCGGTAAATCACCATTCTTCATTTAAAATGCATGTGCAGGGCGTGTTTGAACCAAGACTAAGCCCGTCTGGTGAGGAAGGGGCAGCAGAAATGTGTGTGGCTAACAAGAATAAGGAGGCAGAGCGCTGCTAGCAGAGCCACACAGGATAATCAGCGCATGCGGGTGTGGCTGGGGCGTTTTGGATCTGGGAACACTAGCTTGGAACTCACTCAGCTTTTGCTGTCTCTTGTCTGTGAACAGAGAAATAATAATGAGCTCGCTGGAGAGGCTGCCATTGGGAACCCGCCTGGAGTGTAAGTGACAGGCCTGGATGCAGCAAGATGGGGCAGCAAGATGGAGCGTCTCCTGCAGGCCAAGGCCTTCTGGATCCAGACTTGGGGCCGGTTTGAGAACCTGAGTTTCTCTTTAATGACTTAGCAATTACAGTGGGTCACTTGGAACCTTCAGGAAATGAACAGTCTTTGGGGGACTCGATCATAGAGGAATCCCTAGGTTCTGAAGAAATGTGCTGCCGTTTTTAGACCCGTCGACTTTGAAAACAGAAACCAACAGCTTTGCTTCTAATGTGTATTTTAGGAGACTTCACCCAATACTTTTCCCATTTGTCTGTGTTTTCCCGCTTCAGTGTTCACTGTAAAGAAGTAGAAGGAATGTAATGTACCTAGAAGTCCAGATCTGTAAATAGAGAAGATTGGGACCACGTCCTCTTTTTGGGAAATCTGGATTCTGTGTATTTTATGGGCTCCACTGTACAAAGGAAGGGATGGTCTATTCAATGAGGTCTGTGGAAGCAGGAGGTGGGGCTTCAAATGGGAATCCAGTGAAATAAGTCTTCCATTTGACAGATTTCTGAATTTTTTGTTAAAAAACAAAAAATAGAAATTGAGCCAAAAAATGAGGATTTAAAGTCATAATATTGTGCTCTGTACTGTATTTGAGCTAATATTTTTGTGATTGTTTTTTTTTTCTTTCTTTCTTTAGCTTCTTTTTTTTTCCACAAAATATATCTGGTTTCTCCCCTTCCCTCTACTCCTCCCAGTTCCTGTCCATTTCTCCTCCCACCTATATCCACCACCTTTCTGTCTCTCATTAGAAAATAAAGAGGATTCTAAGAAATAATAATCAAGTATAATAAAATGCAATGAGATAAAACAAACTCAACCCATCAGAATAGGACAAAACAGAAGGAAAAGAGCCCAAGAAAAGGCACAAGAAACAGATGCAGATCCAAGACCCACCCATTTGCACACTCAAAAATCATATAGAAACACAGCCTGGAAGCCATAATATATGTACAGAGGACATGTAGGGTCTAAAAAAAAGAGAGAAAGTAAATAACCAAATAAATTAATAAAGAAAATAAATATATGCATCGTGAGATAAGAACCTCCAAAGATGCTCTTGAGTTCCTTTTATGTTGACAGTGGTTTATCTCCTCAGTTTTTTCCCCTTGGGAAAAAACCAAACTTTCATTTGCAAGTGGCTATCAATTGGAGAGAGGTTCTGGGGTAGCAATGAAGGCAGATGTCCGCTTCTCTTTTCAGCTCCAGGACCCTATCTGGTGGAAACCCTGCAGGCCATGCGCCTGCTGCCACAGCTCATGTGAGTTCACACATAGGATCAACATTGATCGTATGTATTTAGAAAGCTTTGTTGCCTTTCTGGCTCTTTCACCAGATTCCTTCATCCCTGAGAGGAGGGATTTGATGACAACATGCCATTTAGGACCAAATGGTCCAAGGTCTCTCATTCTCTGCGTATTGTCTGGCTGTGGGTCTCTGTCTTTGTTCCCATCTACTGCAAGAAGAAGCTTCATTGATGATGGCTGAGCAAGGCGCTGATCTATGAGTGTAGAAGAATATTGTTTGGAGTCATTTTATTGCTATGGTTTTGTTGCTGTTGTTGTTTATGTTTGTTTGTTTTCTGAGACAAGATTTCTCTGTGTAGCCTTGGCTGGTAGTGAGTTGGCCTCTAACTCACCCAGATCCACCTGCCTCTGCCTCCTGGGGTGCTGGGATTAAAAGTGTGCACCACCACTGCCCTGGCGGCTATGTTCTTTTAGCAAAACAGTAGTACTTGGTTTTGCGCTAGGTCTCTGGGTAAAACCAGGTTTTACCCACGTTCTTGGTCACCCAAGCTTTGTACCACTGTTGTCCTACTGCATCCTGCAGGCAGGACACCACTGCGGATCAGTAGGTTTGTAGCTAGCTTGTTGTTTACATGTCTCCTTTGGCCTTGGTTAGGGTGTCTATAAAAGCAAGCTGTGGAGAAAAGGGCTTACATGGCTCTCACCTCCACATTGTAGTCCATCATTAAAGGAAGCCAGAACAGTGTGTGAGGGTCGGTATGTGATTTCATCTGTAGTAGTGCTTCCTTTATGAACTTGGGTGCCTTTGTTTTTGCTGCATAGATGTTAAGAATTGCATTGTCCTCTTGGTGGGTTTTTTTTTTTCTCCTTTGGTGAGTATGTAGAGTCCTTCCCTATCTCTTTTGATTAGTGTTGGCTTGAAGATTTATTTTGTTAGATATTGCAATGGCTGCACCAGCTTGCTTCTTAGATCCATTTGCTCGGAATACCTTTTTCTCATCTTTTGCGCTGAGGTAATGTTTATTCTTGATGTTGAGGTGTGTTTCGTGGATAAAGAAGAAAGACGGATTAAGTTTTTGCGTTGATCCTGTTAGTGTGTGACTTTTTATTGGGGAATCGAGAGCACTGATGTTGACATTTATCAAGGAGAAATTTGTTGGTTTCTATTAGTTTAGCCTTCTGGCGGCAGCCGTGGTGTGTGTGTGTGTGTTGCCACTTTTGATTTGCTAGTCTAGGATTGTTTATTTCTTACACTTTGAGGAACGCAGTTTAACCTCTGTAAGTTGGAGTTTTTCTTCTAGGACCTTTTGTTGAGCTGGATTCGTAGCTTAAATTATCATAGAATGTGTTGTTTTCTCTATGTACGGTGATTGAAAGTTTTCTAGATATACTACTCTGAGCCTGCAGTATCCAAGCCTTTCCAGCTTTGAGAGTTTCCATTGAGAAGTCAAGCTTTATTCTAATAGGTCTGTCTTTATGTTTCTTGGTCTTTTTTCCCCCCTTGCTGCTTTTAATATTCCTTTTTTTGTTCTATCTGTGTACTATCTGTGTAGCATTTTGGTTATTATGTTCTGAGGGGAATTTCTTTTCTGGTCCATTCTCTTAATAAGCATCGCTTTTTTTTTTTTTTGAAAATTTTCTTCTATGGTTTTGTTGAAAATATTTTCTGTGCCTTTGACCTGGGTTTCTTATTTCTCTAGTTCTATTTTTCTTAGATTTGATCTTTTCATAGTGTCCCATATTTCCTGAATGTTTTGCGCCAGACTTTTTTTTTCAGCTTTAACATTTTCTGTCACCATGGTGACCATGTCAGCTATTGTGTCTTTAGTACCCGGGATTCTCTTTTCCATCTCTTGTAGTTCGTTGGTGAGGCGTGCCTTTTAGGCTCTCATTTCTACTTTACCCTCAGTTTGGTGTTTATTTATTGTTTGCATTTCCCCTTATTTAACTGCTTTATTCATTTTCTTCTACTGTTTATGTTTTTATAGATTCGTTTACGGGATTTATTTATTTCATCTTTAAAGATCTTTATCATATTCATAGATGCCATGTTAAAGGTCTTGTCTTGTGCTTCAGCTATGGTGCGATTCTCAGAGCCTACTCTAGTAGGGTTTCTAGACTCCAGTGGAGATACACTGTCCCAGCTGTTTTACTTTTGTTTTTACCATGACATCTAGTCATCTGGGTTTGGGATGATTATAATTCTAGGTGGTGAAATCTGCTGTTATCTTTGTTGGATGGGTGCTAAAGGGGGAGATGTTGGAGGAAGGTCCAACTATGTTTTCAAATGCTGATTTCAGTGCCTTGACATCTGGTTACTGTCCTGTATGGGCACTGTTATGAATATTGAACTATTTCTGGTAACCATGTGATGGTAAGGAATGTCCCCCAATTATCCATGATTGGCTGAATAAATGCCTAAACACCTGGGCAGGACAGAGTAAGGTAGGTGTGGCCAAAGTTTGAGGGCTTTTAAGAGAGAAGGATCTTGGGAAGCAGAGAGCCTCGATGGGTTAGCATGGAGAGGAGCACATGGCCGGATCAGCATGGATGAAGGAAAGCAGCCCAGATGAAGAACATTAGTAAGTATTTTGAGATTATGGATGGGAGGTAGCCAGATAGAAATGATTAGAGCAAAAGGCGTGGCTGGGGGCTGGGAGGTAAAGGTAGCTTTGGGGGTAATATCTGCCTTGCTCCAGGTGAAATATGGCAATTTTTAAATCTATCAGGTGTCTATGTCTTTTATTGATTATAATAGCAGGAGAGATCACAGCAGGCAGTCTCTTAGGGAGCTGGGGATGAGACCTAAGGATGGATTTGGAGGAAAGGATGGAGAGAGAGTGACATGAAGCTTGCCTACCTGCTTTCTGGTCTACCTGCTTCTTGTAGACTTGACAGGCAGGATCCCAGGAAACACCTTCAGTTGCTGTGGGATAACAGCATGAGTGATGAGGAAGGCTGGAGAGTAAGATCTGAGTAATATGCTGGAGATGGAGGCAGAGGAGATGGGGAGGCTACAAGTCACTGGCTTTGAAATGAGTATGCGTGTGTGTGTATGTGTGTGTGTGTCTGTGTGCATGTGTGTGTGTGTGTGCATGGGTATGTGTGTGTGCGTGTGTGTGTGCGTGTCTGTGTGTGTGTGTCTGTGTGTGCGTGTGCGCGCGCGCGCGTGTGTTATTTTGCTGATGTAGATGAGGCTGAGAAATTATTCATTTACACAGAAGTGTCCAGACTACAAAAGGAAGATATTAATGTTAATTCCATTGGAGTCACAGCTTTGCCTACAAATGAGTTGTGACTTTAGAGGCTCTGGCTTCTCAGAAAGCTGATAATACATACCTGTTAAGGTCACAGTTGTTCACAATTCCCACGAGATGGCAGCATTTCACCAAAGACGTGCCTCTGGTTGATTATAACAAACAAGTAGAAATTACTAAACAGTTGGTTGAGAATTCGTAAAAATAGAGAGAGCTCAAAATAGTTGCAAACCTGGATAATCCCCTCTCCTCCCCACGCCAGGAAATGAATGCTTTTAATCTGAATAGTAGCTTTCAAATGTAAAGGCTTTTGCCTCCTCCAACTTAGAACGTCCCATTTGATTCCTTCAGCACTGTCCCAAGTCCACCACATGAGGGCAGTAAAGGCCCTTTCATGGCAGAGGTCTGCCTTTTTTTTTGTTTGTTTTCAGAGTTGAGGTTTCTGGATCGATTCTGTTCAAGGTGCCTTGAGTTCTTACGGGAGGAGGATGTCCAGTCATCTCTTGAGGCTGCCCCACTTCTCCGAGCTGTCAGGAACCCCATGGGAGCAAAGGCAGGGTCAACGGCCAACTCACACTTTCTCCGTGATGGGCCTAATAAACATGGTCATTTTTTGCCTTCCATCCATCCCTATGGCTCCACAGTTGACTCCTCTTCAAGCACCTTCTGCGCTCCCAGCCCACCCCGTTAGATTCTATTTGATTTCTTGAAGAGAGATTACTTTCAGTATTTGTAGTCAGCATGCCACATATCCCAGGATCCATGAAGATGGTAAAGAGATGGGTGACTCCATGTCACACTGGAGACAGAAGGAACACATGAGGAGAGTACAGTTGATGGTGTTGCTTACCGCAGTCGTAAAGGCCTACACAGGACCATTGTCACTCTCTGGGATGATATACCTCGGGGATCAACAGTCAGCCGACTCTGAGTACAATGTCAAGGCTGTTGTGGCTCTCTCTCTCACTGTCCCCACCACCACTAGACATGCGCACTCACATGGTAACATGCTATTGCTTTGGCAATCACTTCTTCATTGCTGGAAAGAAGCAATGAAGAGAATCCCGGAAGGTCCTTTAGGAGGTAAAGGAAAAGAAGAAAAAGAGGCTTCTGAGTATGAGTAGCTTAAAGGTTATTGAAAAAAAAAAAAAGAGGTGGGTGGATGGGTTGGTGGATGTTGTTCTCAGAAAGGAAGCAGACTTTGTGAAATCACTTTGGTCCCCAACCCCCCAACCCCCCTCCCCCCCCCCACACATACACCCCAGCCCCTGTAATTAAGGATGCTCTGTCTGCCTTGCCACTGCTCAGATTGTATCTCCGCGCTGAGTGAGGCAATGCCTTGTTGGCACTCCCATCCTACACACTGTTTGTAGACAGTTATCATATCATTAGTCACTGCCTGGCAAGTCCTGCTTTCATGTTTCCACACAGATGAGTCCCTCCCACCCCCTCAGCCATGTTTGCCCCTCTCTCTGATCTCCTTCCAGCACTTCCCTCTTCTTCAGGCCTTCAGAGTTCTTCACTAACAACTTCTTGTCTCAGGTAAAAGATCAAAGCTATCAGGGGAGGATGGGGGCGTGTTGTGTGGACTCAGGAGAGCATTAACACTCTTCACACAAAAGCCAGAACCAGAGTCAAAGAAACTTCATTCCCAGCACCTCATTTGTACAAAATGTCTAAACCATTTTTAAAGTATTCAACCAAGGCAGTTTAGACTCATACATTTTGAAAGCATACCTTGAAAATGGATCGAATTCATTTAATGCTTTTCTTTCTCCTCATTAGAGAAAATCCATTATAGAAACCATAAACTTTGTAAAGCAAAGAGGGGTAAGAGCCAAGGAGAGAGGAATGAGGATCACAGGAAGAGGCCTCAGCCGCTGGCTGGTAGAGCCTGCGCTCTAAGGTCTTGGCAAGCAGTCACACTGGGTGCAGACATGAGCCGGTTGGAAAAGAAGACGGGAAGGAGGTGCAGGAAGATGGAAGCTGAGCTGATTTGTGTCTGCTGGCTGCCATTATCTTGATGAATCAGGAGGTGAGAGGGAATGGTAATGAAGTGGTTCTGAAGAAAATCAGACGAGCACAGTCTGAAAAAGGAGCATTTAGGACAGTCCCAACCTGCTGGAACTGTAATCTAAAAGCCCAGCCTCCTCACCACCCAGCATGCCAGTAATGTCCGCCATATGTGTCATTCTGACTATGCATGTTCTCGGGACCGGCTCTTCCCCATCCTGACAGCCATTCTCTTGCTTCAGGTCCATTGCTTGTCACATCACCTGCAGTGTTGTACAGTTGAACTTCCTCCCATGTACCCGACCCCAGGAACAGTTCTGTGCTAAACCCCACTCTAGAGCTCCATGGCTAACAAGCCCTTGACGATGAGGCAGAAGCCATGCTCCTTTCTTGGATAATAAGGCTTTTGACAAATTGAAAAATCGCAACAAAATTTCTCTGTTATATAAATACAGTTTCACGTGGTGTGGAGATTTGATTAAGAATGGCCCCCATAGGCTCATATATTTGAATGCTTGGTCATTAGAAGGTGGTGCTACTTGACAGAGATTAAAAGGCATGGCCTTGTCAGAGGACACGTGTAACTGAGCAACGCCTTTGGGATTTCATATGGTCAAGCCAGGCTAGACTCTCTGTCTCTGTCTCTCTCTGTCTCTCTCTCTTTCTCTGCTGCCTGAGGCTCCAGATGTAAACTCTTAGTACCATTTCTACTGGCATGTGGCCATGCTTCCCACCAAGACAATAATGGACTAAACCTCTGAAACTGTAGGTTGACCCCAATTAAATGTTTTGTTTTATAAGAGTTGCCATGGTCATGATGACATCACACCAGTAGAACATAGACTAAGACACAATAGTAACTTTACATCTCTTCTTTATGAGAGATGAGGCTCATCCTGACTTGGGCTTAAATATGTGACTTGTTTAGCCAAGAAGATGGGTTAAAATGTCTCTCTCTCACACACACACAGTGGAGGGTGTTTGAAACCATATGTACCCTTCTTGATCTTCTCATGGAGAAGTCCATGCAAAGAAGCTCAGCTCCGTGAGTTAGACACGACACCCCATGAAGGGACAAAGAGTCATCCCTGATGCAGGCTCGAACATCACCACCCAGGCAACCCCAGCTGATCACACAAGAGCAGCATAGCTAAATTCACCCCCGAACAGTGACACACCGGTTAGTAAAGTGAACTACTAAGGACTGAGGAGGCGGAGTACAGACTCCAAGGCAGTCCTCTCGACCATGACCAGGACTGCTCGATAAAGCTCCTCTTGTTGTGCCCACCTTACCTGCCTCACATCGTTTACTGGTTACGTGGTCATGGAAAATAACACAAGGATCTTCTTCATCACATTGCCTGGAAGTTTACCCTGGCCAGTTGGCACCTGGACCATGGCCATCCCTCTCCTTCTTCTTCATCGTGCCTCAGTTCATATTACTCTTCACACGTGGTGATGCACATCAGGGCTGGGGACCTGCCTCAGACTTTCCCTCAAGTTAAGAAATGCGTTTGAGATGCAGAATCCTTGAGAGTTCAGGCCACCTTTGTCTATATAGTGAGTTCCAGGTCAGCCAGGGCTACAAGTAAGACAAGAGAGAGAGAGAGAGAGAGAGAGAGAGAGAGAGAGAGAGAGAGAGAGAGAGAGACCGGATTCTTGACCTTGAAATTTAAACAAGGAAAATTAAAGATCTACCAGAGATCTACCAGTAACAATCCATAAGGTACTGCCTATGAAATGCCCAGATCATGAAGATAGTGGATTGAATTCCAGAACCGGCATTGCACTGCTGTCTTCTCCCCAGTGAGATTTCCATGAGATTGCTGCTCCCTTGAGCTAGCTTTCTAGGGGGTTTTATCTTCCACCAGTTAGCCCTTGGCCTTTTACCTGCCTTTGTTGTGTCCATCATCTATCCCTCTAAGTATGCACTCTGTACCTTTGCTTGATCAGTTGTTTTGATGGAAGACTCTCTCACATCCCTTAATGAAAGATACTGTTGATGTTCCTGCTAGATGACATCATGTATGGTCCTTCCTCCGTGTCATGCACTCATCCTGCAAGCCCTTTCTGCATGCCTTGATGCCAATGGCTCATACCCTATACATTTATTCTCCAGAGGATTTCAGCACCTGGCATGCCAGAAGTGTTCCGTCTTGTATAATCTTAGTAAATGAGGTAGATCTTTTCCTGGGCTTCTCAACTTTGTCCCAAACTCTTATAGCCGCAAAGCAAATTTTCTATAACAGCATTGTAAATCAGAGCACTTCCCTTAAACAAGCAACTGATCTTTGACCATATTCATTCCCCTTGTTCTATTTCACTGCTCAGTGTTTGAGGCTTCCTTCTTCCCCCACGCTAACCATTGTAACTGCTGACCAGCCTCCAGCACAGGTGTTAACAGACCTTCCCAATCTTGGGGAATAATTCCATTCTGGGTAGCCCAGTTACTTAATATTTGTTTTTCATAAGGTGAATGCACTCCATAGGAAATGATGGCCTCTTTAAAATGCCTCAGATCTATCATTTCTATAAGACACCCCACTATCTCATCATAATCATGATCTGCACCATTAGCAGGCATGTGCTGCATAATTACTGGGAAAACCAGCATAAGTACTTGGGATTTTGTAATCTCAGGCCACCCCTCTTCTGGTGGTGCAGTTGGCCCAAGATTAACCCTTTCTTTCAAAGGGGGCTGTTTTTCTTTAACCCTCTCACCCCGCATAACCTCCTCTTCCTCTAGGTCACACACCTGGCTTTCTGCCCTGCCCAGGAGCTGAGAGGACTTGAAACTAAAAGTATGTGGCACTGAGTGGGGCCTAGATCTGCCTTCTAGCCTGGTTTGCTTCCCTCTTTCCTCCTGGGGGAAGTTTCTGTTCTCTTTCTCAGTCACCCCATGTCTTAGCCCTTTCCCAATGCTACTCGATTTCCAAGAGCTTCCACAGTTGCACAGCCAACTCTGCAACCCTTTCAAAAAATGAGAGAATAAAGTGACCCTTTTCGGTATTCCCATTTCATCCTTTTTTTTTTTTATTTCTTGAATTCCTTCATTTCTACCCACTATTTTTCAAACTGCTCAGCCATTTTCCTAACCTTTTGTATGTGTGTGTGTGTGTGTGTGAGAGAGAGAGAGAGAGAGAGAGAGAGAGAGAGAGAATGAGAGAATATAGGAAGAAAAAAAGGAAGAAGAAGAAGAAGAAGAAGAAACAGAAATCCCCTTTGGGTGCAAAGCAGAGGCTAGCAGCAGCAGCAGCAGCCACAATAACCCTTTTGCAGACATCTTGAAACAGAATATTGATCTCTTCATCTCCTGCCTTTATAGCGTTAGAAATCAGATTTGCCATTCTGTCTAGCCACATGCCTGAGCACCACTTGTAGCCAGAGGTTTTGGCTACTCTATTGGATTCCTTTTCCTACCTCCCTCTACCACCTCTATAGACTATAACCCCCCAACAGTAGGTGGGAGAGGGAGGGGAGCATCAATCTCCTTAGACTACTTTCTGCTGGCCAGCGGTGTCAAGTTCCTTGATTTGTCAGGGTATCAGCAACCAACAACCAGCAATCCAGCAACAGCAGCAGCAGGCACAGCAGGAACAGCAGAAGCCACAGCCACTGTGGCGCTCAGGACTCTAGCATTTTTATAGCTTCTCAGGGGTCCCCAGAATTCCAGAGGTAAACTATCTTCACCTGGCAAAATCACGCCCCCTGCCAGAGCACAAGGCAAATCATAGTCAGCTGCTGTGGACAGACACTCTTCAGCAGCTACCCATCCCACACCCCGGGTTAAAACAAAAACATATTCCCACAACATTTCTGTGTTGTTGTTGTTTTTTTTTTAAATCTCACTACAGAAAACGTTTTTTTAATACTGATAAATCAGTTTTGCAACCTAACAAATCATTTTCCTGACTGAAAAGAGAAAAAAATGAGAGCAAGACTAAGAGCAGAGCCAGAAGCCTGTCACCTCATCACACCCACATCTAGGCGGACACTAACACATCAGTCTCCATCCTGTGGGGACCAGCGCCCAGCAAGCTAAAACTCTTCTAACTGCTGTAAAGCCATCTGAATTTATTTGCTTACAGAATGATATAAATGCCTATTTTTTACATTGCCAAAATAAATCTGTAATGTGTATTTGAAATGTTCAAGGAAATCAAGGAACTGTTTATTCCATGTGCTGAATTCTCTAAATACAAGTATTCTGTAAGGAGGAACATTTCGGTAACAGATTTGCACTCTTCGTTATAAAACGTAAGAGCAGGGGACTGGAAAGCTGGCTCAGAGGTTAGTAGCACTGACTGTTCTTCCTGAGGTCCTAAGTTCAATTCCCAGCAACCATATGGTGGCTCACAAGCATCTATAATGAGATCTGGTGCCCTCTTCTGGCGTGCAGGTGTACATGCAGAGGGAAACATTGTACACATAATAAATAAATCTTTTTTAAAAACCAAAAACTTAAGGGCAGAGCTAAAATACCACATTTATTCCACTCTATAGCTGGCCATCACAGCAGGATTGGTGTGCAGGAGAACCTAGTCAGATGTCATTGTCTTCTACAGAGTTCACTCGTGAGAACTGCAGAACTAAACTAAAACAAAAGAAAAGAAAACAAACAAGAATAGCAAACAAGGCTGAGGTGATGGCTCTGTCAGAAACGTGTTTATCCTGTAAGCAAGAGGCCCTGCATTTGATCCCTAGAGACCAAGTTTAAAGGCTGAGGTGATGGCTCTGTCAGAAACATGTTTATTCTGTAAGCAAGAAGCCCTGCATTTGATCCCTAGAGACCAAGTTTAAAAAATGGGGATGGTAGCCAGGTGGTGGTGGTACACTAGGGAAGCAGAGGCAGGTGGATCTCTATGAAACTGAAGGCAGCCTGGTCTACAGAGCCAGTTCCAGGACAGCCAGGCCAACACAGAGAAACTGTGTCTCAAAAACCAAACCAAAGCAAACAAACTAAAACAGGATATATATATACCCTCTTACTATATATATATAAGTACCTAAGGAATAATAACAATAATAACAAAAGCTGTTCTCTGGCCTTTATATGTGTACACCACACACACACACACACACACACTCCACAAGTGAATCTGCACAAATCTCGTATCTCATAAGGTTTAAAGTAATGTTACAATTTTGTGTCACACCACTTCCATAGCTATCTCCAGCCACATCAGGCTTGTCAAATGCGTGCCGGACATGCCTGGAGGAATTGGCATTTTATGCTTTGGAACTTTGGAGGGTGTTGCAGTACAATTAAAGCATAAGGGAAACCCACAGCCTCCCAACCAAAATCTTTAGATGGACACATGCCATTGTCTCCTCCCTTGAGAGTTAATCCGCTTGGGCTGGCCATCATCTAGTCAAGGGACTACCCATCAGGAAGGTGAATTTACTTTAAACCATGCTAAAAAGACCAAAGATATAATCAGCTCTCTAGAGACATAATGGAGTTTTCCTTCCCAGAATCCTTGCCTACTAGCCCAGTCCCAGGAACCTCCCTCCTGTGCTGCTGGGGCTGTCCAGCTCTCTGAGTTCTGAGTCAGAAGCTTAACTTTCCCCTTTTGTCTTCTCTTCTGTCTCTTTCAGCTACTGAACAGAGCCAAAGTCACTTTTTCTTGTTCTTTGGGCTTCCTTCCTCTTTCTCTGAAGCTCCCTTTCCCATCAAATGTTTGCCTGTCCACCATGTGGCTCAAGACCATGCCTAATGCAAACATCACAGCTCTCTCAGGCTCCCACCTATGAATTAAAAAAAAAAAAACCCAATTCTTTAAAACTCACCTTCTGTGGTCTGCACATTTCATCCTTTGAATTTGTGAGTCAAGAACCTGAAAGTCACTGGCTTGGGTGGCAGTTTCCAAGACCTGAGCTCCTGAGAAAGGTGTCATTCTGAAAAGCATTCTCATATAAAGGGGGTGTGTGGAAGGAATCCAAGAATCCCTTGGGTTATTCTGTTTCCAGTTCTTCTGTGCTCTTCACAATAGCCTTGTTCGGTTTTGGATAGGTAGAGAGCAGCTGCTGATTCTTATTTCCTAGTATTTCACAGTATTTGTGGGGTCAGTTCAATAAGTTACTATAACTGAAAATAAGCCTTAAGTTATCTAATTCTAGTCACTTACCTAACACCTAATTTAAGAGCAAATCGTTTTCAGGTTCCCAAGAGAACCGGTTTCTCGGCTTCATTGTTTTCTCGTTAGGTTTTAAATGAGTTTGAGTATTTCAGATGCTCAGATATACTTAATGCTGCACCTCTTGTCAAGCTCTCTCACTCACCCCAAGCTATTTGCCTTGCTATTTACATACCCCTCTCCATCACTCTCCCATCTAGGGGATTGTGTTTGTCTTTTTCCACCTTTGATCTATTCTCTGTTGCTGAATAGATCAATTCCTTGAGTACCTATCCACAAGGAAAGCTCTTCAGCATCCAGGGACGATGTGTTTGTTCCCTTTATGATTCCCTTTGGCATAGGGCTTTGTCTATAACGTGTCATATTCAACAGCCCATCCCTTTCTGAACAGCCTTCAAAGGAGGCCATACTGTCCCCCAAAGGATGCTGACAATTGCAGAACTGGACTGGGATCATCACTTCTCTTGGTAAAGCAAGTGTGACTTTTCTGTAAAGGACCAGGTGTGAAGAGACACTTTGTGATTTTTATCTACAAATCTACATTAGCAAGCACAGTTCTAACAGATGCTATAACGAAGATGTGGTTTATACAGAAGTCTTTGTGTAGTCCGTATGCTTTCTCATTCTAGCACCTGTGAGACCACACAACGAACCTTGCATGAGCCTATTCAATTTGTGGGACAGGTAACAGCCACTGTTTTTTTTTGAAGATGGCTATCGTGTTTCTTGGCCTACAACTGGAGGGGTGAACTGCGCTTTCTCCTGCCTTCCTCAGCTGCTGGTAGCAGCTTTAACCTCTTACCCTTTCCTTCAGCAAACAAAATTAAACAAAGCACAGAGGATTAGGGCAGAAGTGAAGGTGGCAGTCTGCAAACAGGACGCTGCATTTACTTGCTAATTCACCTTCGAACCCAGCAGGCTGAGAAAGTGGATTCTAATCCTAAAGACCTGCAGACCCCCAACAGTCCATCCTCTTCAATTTGTTCAGACCCATTACTCACAAAGAAGATCCTGCCTGAGGGTCAGAATGGAAAAACTTCTCCAAAGTCCCAGAAAACTGACTGGAGTGAGGTTCAGCAATTAGTTCTTACTCTTAGACTAATGTGTTTCAAACTTATCCCTGTCCCCAAACCGTGCCGGCCACTTTGCTGGTTTTTTATATTATTGTGAAGGGTGGACTTACTGTCATGTACTAACAACTACAGGGGGTATTAACAATTTAACCATTTAAAAACAAAACAAACACAGGCTTGGATTTTCTTTGCTGGTCTCTGTAAGGACAGTGCCACCCATGATAGTTATGCATCACCTTGCTCTACTCAATTTCCCAACCCCAGATCTATTAATGACACCTGTGACTCCTGGATTCTAACCAGACCAAGAACTGTCTTGCTCACATGTATGTTCTCCAAGAACACACTAATCTCCACATCACCACTCATCTGCACTCAGGACTCGCAATCACTGGAGGGAAAAAAAAACAAAAAGAAGAAACAAACAAACAAACAAACAAACCCACAATGCCTGTCCTCTGACCACTTTATCTCGACTAAATTGACAACACATTCTGCTAAACTCACTTTCCCACAGTGATTCATCAGGAGAAAAATGAGTTCACACTAACTTTCATTTCCCCAAGCAGCGTAGGTGTAAAGGGAAAGAAAGCAGACTCAACCTAGGTACAAGGTGTTTAATGCTCCATGGAGGGGCAAGTAAGTTTTCTCTTTGTTTTATAAGCATCTGTCTCCTTCAGTTCCCTAAATTAGAATATCCACACTTTTCTCTAAAAGCGCTGAGTTGGCACTAGTCCAAGACAGCTGCCTCCTACTGCCCAGACTTGGATATACACACTTGGATAGAAAGAAGTAAGGCAGAGGCTCACACAGTGCAGAAATTAAACCTAAGGATGGCTACTAGCACTACAAAGGAAATTAGCTACCACGGAATTTCTTCCTTGAATTAAGTGGAAGGAAGGAAGGAGACGGGAAGGGAGAGAGTAAACAATCTTCTAGAAGGCCTTGATTCTTACGTACAGAACTGGGGCACTGTTCCCTTTTACTCAGAGCTAGTCTGCAGTTCCTAAACCATAAAGCTTGGAGACATAAACCTTCATCAGCAACATCCCTACCAGCATTGAGTGGAGTCAAGTGACCTTGACTACATGAAGCAGAGAACTGAGGGAATTTTCAACCATCTAACTTCTCCACCCCATCCCCTTACCCTCCCAAAACCCTTTTAGCCTGAATTAAACAGGAAGGACCCACCTTTACACCCATCCCAAGAAGCCCAAGTCTGGCCAAAGCTTTGCCTTTCAAACTTCCTAAAAGTAAAAATAAATAAATAAATAAATAAATAAATAAAAATAAAAAGCCAAGGGACTCACTACTGTCCTATCTTTGAGTTGGTAGTTTCCAGGTCACTGGCTAGACTCTTGTTCAGGAACCACATTCAGGAATTCCTTTGAGCCCTTAGCTACAGAAGAAAACTGGCTTGAACCAGCTTTATTCCCACCCTGGCATTCTCCTGCCCTTAGAGACTGATTTGGAATACAGGGAAGCACTCTGCCTTGTACTGAGAACCACAGGGTAAACACAAAGCGTTCATGAATCGTGATGGCCGCTCAGAATCCTGAGCTCGGTATACTGTTGAGCAGCTCAGCTCCTAATGATGGAGTTACAGGAGCGTCTACACACAGGAGGCAGGTGGGCGAGCAGGACTGTGCCCAAAGAGAGTGGTAGAAGACAGGAAATGGCAGAGGCTCCAGCGAGGTAGATGGGAAGATGAAAGCGTGAAACCTTCAAAGACAGAAGGGGCAGCGCGAAGTTAATTGCGCTATCTTCTTTAGATATGGAAAACAGGCCCAGGCCTCAGCTCAAAGCCCTGTAGGTTTGGAATGTGTGGCAGGCATGCCTCAACACAACTACTGTCACTGCCTCTAATGCTGTTTACACTTGCCTTTACTCAGGCTTCCAGCCAACCACATGAACTGGAAATGTATCTGCTAAAGTGCTGTGAAGGCCGCATACATATGAGGCACCAAAGGGAGAAATACTCAGCAGCTTCCATCAAAGCTCACACATGGTTTAAACCTCTGGGTCAGCTAGATAGTAAAACAAGAGGCTGTGTATGAGCATGGTAACCGTGGTAACAGAAAACCTGTTTAAACCGTCTTGGAATCACATTTCTAGTCTTAAGACTACCTCAGAAATTTACAAACAAACAAAAAACTGTGGCCATATTTAGACATCTGATGCCTGAAAACTATTGGTCTAATAAAGAAAATAAAAACATGACAAAGCAAAACAAAGTAAAAAAAAAAAATCAAACAACAAAAAGAACTAATTAGACCTGGTAAACTTTCCATAAAGGGCCAAAGTCTAAGTATGTGTTTGGCTTTGGGGCTATATGGTCTCTGCCATGACAATAACACGATGGCTGCCACACAAGACGGCCACAAGAGAAACATGTAAATGGCTACCGTGACCTTAATCTCTTAAATCTTAAATCTCTAGTTACAGACACTAAAACAGGAAGTGCACATGATTTCCATATGGCATAAAATACAATTCCACTTTTGAGGTTTTCAACCTGTTGCCTGTGGGCCATAGAGAACAAGTAGCTGGCTCAATTTGGCCAGCAGTCCATAAAGTGCCAACCCCTGACAGATGAAATACAAACATTGTTACTATCAGTTACAATTATGGAGGACGAAAAGACAGTGAATAAAGGGGGGGGGGGGAGAGACAGTATTGTAGAGCTGTATTAATCACATTTAAAATTTTGTCTGTAAGATGTTTCAAAATCTTAAGGATCTTGCTGGCTGGTGAGAGGCAGACCCTCCAAGGCTAAACAGGAGTGCGAAGAGTGAAGGTCAAGAGGAGACCCTCCATCAGTGACCCAGCTGATCCTGTCTGTGAATCTCGCTTTCTCCATTATCTTCCGCATAGCATTTCTCCTGTCTTAATCACTCTGGGGCACTTAAGACCACCTCCAGGCCCCAGAAGTCCCCCGGGAATTAGTGACTAAATCTAAATGTTTACCTTGCCATGCCTTTCCTGAAAAAGTCTCCCTAGACGGCAGGGCCTCCTTTTCTCTCCCATTTCTGCCTCCTGTACCTAATGAGTTCCCTCTGGTCCTTCATTGGTGTGCCCTGTTCCCTTCTCTCAGGAAATGTCAGATCTCTTTCAACAGTGCTGGCTTCCCCAATGCCATTACTTTAAAAAAAAAAAAGAGCCTGGAGTATAAGCTAAATCAGGGACTTCAGCATCACATAGGCCCCACTCCAGTCTTGCAGGTTGGAAAACTACAGGGAAACAAGATTCCCCAAGCTATCTGCAACAATACAGAAGCTTGAGATGCCATTGTGGTTTACAGTTTGGACTCTGAATTAAAAGGCCTTGTTTAACCCTGTGCCTCTCATTAGCTCTGAGTCCTTTGACAAACTATAGCCATTTCCTGTTCTGTATCTAAGGGTGGGAACGAGGACAGCAGAATCTGAGCTTACACACCTTACAACTTGTCTGAAAATTATGAATGTGGATCTATGCCCATGGTCCTAAGGTCACTCCCTCAGGGGCACACACATTTTCAACCAGTCGAATGACTATGGCTGTAAGCCCAACTACCCACAATTCCATCCAAAAACCAAAGAAAGATGCCACAACTCCAGGCTGCAGAGTGTAAAATGTATTGACATTGTGAAGGGACAACTTGGAGACAGTTCAGACCTGTTGGACAAAGACATGCTGATTCTCAGTACAGCATCAGAAGGGTTAACAAAGACTTCTGGGTTTGGACCTTGGCATGGTAGGTTTTCATTAGCTGGGATCACTACTCTAAAGTTTCTCCTAGAGTATACAGAATGGCTGCTTGCAGAGCAACTACAGACCTATTTAGATGTTAACAAGGTGACGTAGCTCACAATTAGATTAATCAGAGAGTTAACTGCAAGCTGGTTTTCACTTGTTTTGTCCACTGCCAGGGGAAGAGGAGGTAACTTTTCCAATTTACTCCTTGTTTACATGTTTAGTTATCAACAGATTCCAGGAAACAATGAGAAATTAGTTAAAAACAATTGTGGGTATGCCATGGATCTGTTTCCAGGACCCTTACAGTCAGAGCATCTACATTAACAGGGAGCATCATGGAAAACTAAGTAACAACAACAACAAAAACGAGAACTACTGAAAAAATACATCTAAAGGACACAGTGGTCAGTTGTAAACAGCTCAGAAGGGTGAAGAAAGCACAGTTCTTCCAGCAGGATGGACAGTCCAACAGCGACAAACTCTGCTTTTTTTTTTCTTCTTTTCCTAGTGGCTATTTTCCTACCACAGTGTTGAGCTTCATTATAATATTAAATAACTTATATGGGTAAGAAGGAGTTTGCTAGCCAGCAGCCAACTCAAAACCTTGGAGGAAGAGGAGGGAGAGGCGTTCACAATACCGCACGTGCTAACGGGGTGTCTGCAGCAGTCCACACAGTCTCCGCCCTCACTGGAATACTGTTCAAGCTGAGGTCTGGGGTCCAAACTGGGGGAGGGGGTGCCCTCCCTCCTCTCCCTTTTTCATTTAAATTAACAAAGAAACGCAGGCTTCCACAGAGCCAGCACTCAGCTGGTAAGTTCCATTAGCAGCAAAAGTTCAAGCAAAAGAAAAAACAAAACAAAACACACACACACACAAAAGAAAACTCCATCCAGGTGCAGAGCTGTGATTCACATGGAAATTCCAGGAGATGAATCATATGCAGAGCTGGGACTTTCAGAGGATTCTTTCTCAAGTGTCTTCAGTGAACAGTTCAGTCTCAGAAAAAAAAAAAAAATCTCCGAGTCAATCTGTCAGCCATGGGATATGAGTTTCCCATTTGATCGGCCTTTGGGCTTGCTTGCAGGGTCTGCATGGTGCACGGTGGTTCCTAGTACTGGGTGCCAGAAAACAAGGGCCAGCCCCTCCAGGGTCCGCTTGATGGAGGCGCAGATGCATGAGCAGCAGCAGGGGCAGCACATTCCATAGGTTAAACTCTGCCCAAAAGGCTGGACCTGTGGAAAAAGGAAAGCCATGTAAAGCGGAAGGCCGAGGACCAGTTGTATTGGCTCAGGACGCCTTGCTTAATGCTCATCTCTCCCGTTTTAAACGTACTTTTACATAGTTAAAATCATGGAGTAGAAACCAAGGACCACAGTGGTCCTTCAGGAGAACTAGCCACTTAAACAGTTATTAACTGGAGACAGCCAAAACACTGCCTATGGTAGATCTCTATCCTGAGCGGTTTCATAGTAAACCATTAACGACAACAAACTTTTACATGTGTGGGACACGGGTATGATACACAGGTTTATGTGTTAGTTAGGGCTTCAGTTGTAGTGACAAAATACAATTATTGTAAACAAGTTGGGGAGGAAAGGGTTTATTTGGCTTACACTTCCACAGCGCTGCACCAAAGGAAGTCAGGGCAGGAACCTGGAGGTCAGAGGAGCACTACTTATTGGCTTACTCCTCGTGGTTTATTCACTCAAGTTTCTTATAGCACCCAGGACCACCAGCACAGGGCTGGCCCTACCCACAACGGGCTGGTCCTTCCCATGCCAATCATTAACAAAGAGAATTCATCAGCAGCTTGCCCACAGGCCAATCACGTGGGGCATTTTCTCAACAGAGGTTTCCTCTTCCCAAATTATCCTAGCTTGTATCAAGGTGACGTAAAACTTGCCAGCACAGCTCACTTAGTAGGTAAGAACTGGGTCTGAGATACATCGGAGTAAACATGTCTAGGGCAGAGACAGCTATGGGGATGTGCCTCTGTGCTCACCCTCAAGTGGACCACACAGCAGCTCTGCAAGAACACACAGACACAGACACACACACAACTAAACAACGTGTAGCAGGTGACAGGAGAGCTCGGAGTGTCTGAGAAGTTTGCATTTGGGAGCAGTTTCTTCTAAGGGATGAGGCAGTGGAATACCGCTGTGATTATGGTTATGGGAAAGGTGAGGCTTAATCACGAGCAGGAATCTGGCTGGTCCTCAGGCTTCCTCAGAAGGCATTTTTTAACAGAGGAACTAGTCTTTTACACCAAAGACTAACCCCTGCCGTGTGCGCAAGAATCTTCCCATCAAGCCACTGCCACCACAGCAGCAACTCCACTATTATTCTGGAGATGGAGGCCAGGCTGGCCTCAGACTCACTCTGTAGGTCAGGCTAGCCTCAAGTTTGTGGTTCTATTACCTCAGCTTCCCAAGCTATAAGATTCCAGGTGTGCCAACAGGGCTGGCTTTCAACCCTCAAACACACTCTGTCCAGAAAAACATTATTTACTGAGCAGTTTTGAGGTTGTGCAACTCTAAACGGATTCCCACACACACGCCTCCATTCAGCCAGCATGTGGTCCCTCTCACACACTCTCTGGTTCCCCCACTAAAATCTTTGGTTATTAAATCCCCAGGTTACTATATACTGTATATAGTACAGAGAGCAATGAGGAGGGGTCACGGGATGCAGTCTTTTCCTGTCAAGCTTCAGATTTGCAACCTAACTACACATCTGCATGAGAACAGATTAGCTATTAAGGAATTGTGGTAGGGCTTGGGTTTTTATGATATATCTGGATTCTACATGTAATGCAAATACTTAGTATCTTGGAGAACTACTTCTCTGCGGCAAGATTTTAGATACTAGGAGTCTTACCAAAGGTCATGATAGTTTAAAAAAAAAGGTGATTACAAAGAAGAAACATGGAAGGCAAAGTTTATCCTAAAATATAAATTAAAGGAGTAATTCTCCATTTTTCCATTGTTTTTGTAAGATATGGTCTTACCATGTAGCCCTTGCTAGCCTTGAACTCTCAGTTCCTCTTGCTTCGCCTCCTAAATGCTGAGATTATACATCTGGGCTATTCCACCCATCCTCCCAACCTGCCAGATTTGTATTGACTTCAGTGTGTGTCTGAACCAGTCTGGATCATCCTGTTTCATATCATGTCCTGGCTGCTTTACCTGCTAAAATTTCTTAAATACTTAAAACAGAAGCACTTGCAAACTTGTTTGAAAATAAACAGCCAACTTTTGGGTTTTTTGTTTTTTCAAACTTAATTATATTTTATGTCCAGATTCTCTCTTTCAAACCATAGGGGCCCTGATAGCTGCCTGTTAAGTGATATCCCAACTTTAATGATCTTAACATTACCAGTGTTTTTGCTGTTGCCCCACCCAAATAACGTCAGAAGACTAGAACTGTTCTACAAGAAAGTCTGAGCTTCTAAACAAAGAAAAATTGGTTTTTCAATTTGTTTATTTTATTATACCATGGGATAATCTCAGTTCTATATTCTGTTACATCATCAGGGAAGAATTTCAGGCATGCTATTATCTGCCAGTATAAAAAAGTAAAAGACAACAAAACTGAATGGTGGCACTGAGAATCCCAAGCCGCAAAGGTTCTGTGAACTAAAGGTAAGACTCTGCTGATTTAAACTAATAGGCAGGGCCCTCCCATACAAGGCACACATTTGGCTTTCTTGAGGTAAAACCAATGTTTCCTATGTCCTTGTACAACTACAAGAAGCATTGAGACTCACCTTAAAGACTTCCATCTGTCCTTCTCTATATTATTTTCAGGTCCTTCACTCTCATATGAAGCCAAGTATAGAGCTACAATCAACCAAAGGAAAGAATGCATTAGGATTGAAGCCTTCTCCCGATCCCATTAACACCCACTGCTGGAAAGGCCGGTTCAATTTGAAGCTGACCTCCAGAACACCCTTCCCATGTACTGAATTATCCTGAAGAACACAGAACAGCACTCTGCTTCTTGCTGGCCATCAACAAAACCCCAGAGTTCTGGGCTGAAAAGGCACTTAATTAACCAAGAATTTATGAGGCAAAAAGCTTTCAAAATGCAAATCATACAGTGCTGTCCTGCACTGAGATTTATATTCTTTCCGAGGGAAGGGCCCTGCTCTTTCCTGCCTCTCTCGGCTCCTTAATAGAAATCATGTGTTTAAATCAGGAAGAAAATCATCTCAAGATTGTAAAAGTTGTTGTTAATCTTATTTATAGAGATGTAAACAATCAAGTCCCACCCCTACCCCCAAACAGGGAATATGAATTGAAAATGGCTGCTGGCTATTTCTGCAGATATCGCGAGGAGATAACAAATAGTAGGTTGAGTCCCCAAGTATTGTACAGACTCCACTGGTGAATCATCCTATGCAGAAATCAGGCATTTTTCCATTGATGCTCTAACAGGTCAAGTCTGTCCACAACTTTCTGAAATATCCTCCAATAGCTCTGCCCTGACGCCTCTCATTTTGCAGAAACAGGTCTTAGGAAGGAAGTTTAAATGTACTGTGTCTGGCTGATTACGAAGTGAAAACATTTTAGGGGTGAATCATGAGATTTTTGTGTGTGTGTGTGTGCAGCAGAAAGAAAAGGTTGGATCAGCTTCATATGTGACAGGCAACCAAGTACAGGCATTTCTAACAGGGTTTGGGGGCATTTGGGTGGGTACAAGCCAAAGGCCTCACCGTCTTCGCTGAACACGGGCACTGACAGCAGGTACTGTAAGACCTTCCGGTCCCGCTCAAACGGACACTCCACCTGTTTCCACGTCATGAATTCACTCACTTGCTTGGCCAGTTCCCAAAATTTCTGAAAGAGAGTTAAGGAATGTCAAGGGCAGCTGTCAAGTGCTATGGGCTTTTCGAGGCACAATCCCATTCTAAATGCACCCAATTTCTGAATCCTCTCCTCTTCTTCATGTAATAAGCACTGTATTTGAGAGCTAGGGAAGGTAAGATTTACTCACATTCCCCAAATGACAGTGCTGGGGTTGGGGGGGGGGTCAGGTTGAGGTGGGGACAGGAGGAAAGATGGACAGCATAGCTGGTGTGCTGCTTGGTGCTGTTAGCTCCTTACAGATAGTAGGGCAATGGCCAAGTTTGTCCCGAGCTGCAGAATGTGCCTGGACGTGATCAATCCTCCTGCCTCTGCCTCCCAAGGGCCCCCGTGCCTGATTCAGACCCTGATAATCATAACATGCTTCATTACACTCACCTCAAAATTGACATGGCCATTTGGAAGACGGTTGACACAGCCCTCGTTGAGGAAATAAATATCTTTGATCAAGAGACTGAAGAATGGTATCACAATCTAGAAAGAAACAGATTCAGGATTGTCTGGGTAAATAAAACATTCAAACGCTCGTGACAAACATGGCTAAGGAGCAGTGTCAACTTGCAGAGCACGGAGGGCTGCAGTGAATTAAGGTACCCTGCGCTGCACACTCCTGTAACACTTCCTGCCTTTCATAGCTCAGCCTCGGATGCAAAAGCCTCCGATATCTACGCATAGTAGGGACTAGCTCTATTGGCAGCTGAACGGGTGGACACTTTCTGTACAGTTTTTTTTCCTATTTTCTTCAATGTTTAATTTGATAAAACTGAAAGGTTCTTGCCAAAAATGAAAGTCCCTGAAGGAACTCTCCATGCAGTCAGTGACCCCTTAATTATAGCAGTCTTAAAGGTGCACGACCCGTCTCCTTGCTGTGCTCTGCATCACTCCATCACTTAGATATTTACATTTCAGATGAGGTCGGCTTTTTTATTTTATTTTATTTTATTTTATATTTTACCCTTGAAGCCATTGCTCAAGGTAATGTGACAGCTGACAGTTATAAGCAACAGTTACTACAATTTCCTGTTGAAGAAGCCTGGCAGTGTGAGAGAGCAAGTCCGCGCGTGTGTCCTGGAAAAGCCCCCTGGAACAACCTGGCACTGTCTGCTGCTAGACAGATGCGCCACAAGTGAGGGAGGGATGGAAATGTATGAACTAAAATTAAAGACTTCAAAAGCCAGTACGGCTCTCTAATGATACCTTCTCAGCCTTGGATCTTTGGTTTGATGAGGTAGTACTTCGATAGTTTAAAAGTACCCTAAGCCTGACCACACCCATCTCAGAGATCAAACTTCAGATACAATTTTTTTTTTACTTTTTCTCAAATGCAACGTATTTGAATTTTAAAAAGCTCTGCAATGTAAATAGATTATTTGGGAAATTCGGAAAACCCCAAGATCAAGAGTTTGAAGTCTCCTAAGCTCATGAGTCATGAATGGAAAAACAAACCTTCTGGCTCACACACAAATAGTAAGCATCAATTCGTGCCCAGAGAGAAACTCGTATTTCTTCCCCTGAAGTCATTTTCAAAAAGTCAAAACATCTTTCATGAATTTTTGTTTCACTGATCCCCCAAAACAGCCACATTTCCCTTGCGGTTCACTAACACCCCCGACTGTCTTTTCTTTGCTCATCCGCGAAGCCCCTAAAGCAGAGTTAGCAAAGGGTGTATATTCTTCCTGCTCCCTCCGAGGTTCCTGGCTCTCATTCCACAGTGCTACAACTAACCGGGAAGTGCTGGACCATGGACTCCATCAGACATCACTTTAAAAACTGACTCCACAATCAGCCAGTAACAAAACCTAGGGGTTGGCAAAATGTGAGGTTTCTGTTTGTGAGCTCCGTTCTGTTTTGTCTTAAGTGTGTCTGTTGTTATTTTTGGTATGGCCTAGGAGACACATACCTTGCATTTTTAAGTGGCTGGGGCAGGGCATCAAAAGAATAATACTTCAGGGTGGATGAGAAAATCATGTGAAATTTAAAATGACAGTGGCCACACAGTTCCACTGGAGCATGGCCATGCCCATTCACGTAGATACTGGTTGGGTCTGCTGTCTGGTACTATCCAAGGTGCGCAGGCACTTAGAAAACAGTAAGCACGTATCCTGTGACAGCCACAGGACAGCGGGGGCACAATGAAAACCAAGACACAGTAGTTTACGGTGCAACGGCCTTTAAACAGAAGCTTCTGTGCTGTTCCAGTCCTTGGGGCTGGGCTGTGAGCCTCATTTCCTGGCCTGTGTTGGTGCTGAGACAGTTCTTGTCATGGCAGAACGATTCCTTCTGTGAGCTCTGAACTTAGTGTCCCCACAAGATGCTCTACTACTAACTGAGTCATTCTTCCAGGAACATGGAGACTCGGGCAGCCTCACTCGGGGTGCTGGGCTGCTCTACCTCTCATGCCCATGACAAAAGGAGAACCTCAGACTTCAGCTTCTCATTCACTCAAGAGAGTCCCAGTCAGCTTTGCATAAGGAACTGAACAGTGAAGAACATAACAACTCGAGGTTTTTGTGAGATAAGTAAAGAGAGAAAGTCTGTTTTCTATTGGGTCTTGCCACTATCATTAATGGAAGAACATCTCAAGTAGCCATGTATAAACTATTACATTTTTAATGTATTATATTTATTATGGATATAATATACACATATATAGGATCATGTATTCCTGGTCAAACTTACTATGTAGCCAAGGATAATCTCAGACTTGCCTAATTCTTCTGAGTTCTGGGATTTCACGCATGTATCACCTCATGTGGTTTTATGTAGTACTGAGCACTGAACGCCACTGTTTGGGATATTCAAGGCAAGGACTCGACCAACTGAGCTATATCGCAAATTTCCCTTGAAAAACACTCTTGAGTTCTGGGGCTAGAGAGATGGCTCAGCAGTTAAGAGCACTGACTATCTTCCACAGGTCCTGAGTTCAATTCCCAGCAACCACATGGTGGCTCATAACCATCTATAAAGTGATCTGATCACCATTTCTGGCGTGCAGGTATACATGCAGACAGACTACTCATGTGCATATACCTACACATTAAATACATAGATAAATCGTATGTGTGTATGTGTGTGTGTATTCTGAATTCATTTAGGCCTGGTGATCCCAACTACTAGAGAAGCCAAGACAAGAGGATTGCAAGCTGAAGCCTGGGCTACCTGACGGAGTCCTTCTCAAAAACAAAATAGTGCAAAACAATGAAAAGACAGTTGGGGATATATTAGAGTTGAATGGTAGAACGCTTGTCTGGTAGGCATAAAGCTCCATGTTCAAGCCCTAGTGCCAGAAAAATAAACTACTCATAATTCAGAATCAGCCTTTGTACTTTAAGGTATTATCAGTTCTGTGTCTAGAAGCAGATGCCAATGAGGAGGGTTGAAAAGCACGAAATCACGTGAGGCATGGTTCAAAACTGAGAGTCAAGTACCCACAGGGAGGGAAACTAGCTAAGAGAGCACTTAAGGACTCCTGTATGGAAGACAGATTTGATTTGCTCCATAATAGGCACCTGGAAATGTGCCGCGCTCACCCACAAACTTGAGGTTTGGAAAAGATCAAAGACCATTACTCGAGATGTGCTGCCAAGGAGACTGTAAAATGGGCAGTTACTTAGAAATAAAGTACTCCCTCAGCTCAAAGTAAGGAAAATAATCTCATTTTTTAATAAAGGATAGATTTGACCAGGCATGTTTTTATTTCTTATCTTTTGAGGCCAATTATGAAAAAGGAGCAGTGTACTTCTTCAAACGGTTGTGACTGCGCCTGTCCTGTCAGCCTCAGCATACATATAACCTATAAGTCTACATAGAGCTGGCTTTTGAAAATGACGCAGAACAAATTTACTAAGCGATGCAAGTGTAAATAATTGTTTGTTCTCTTTTCTGGGAACAGCTTGCTGAAGTTGCACAAATGATGTCCCTTAGTGGCTGATGTCGGAGCTGCATCCCTCTCCAGCCTCCTCTGTCCCTGACTGAGGGCTGTGTGATGAGTCTGGTGTCCACCACAGGGAGGTGTGAGGTGTCCCATAGCTCTCCTGCATTCTCCACTTCAGGATGTCGGGGTCCTCCCAACATTTGCTCATCCTCACCCAGGAGCTCTACCCACTTCCGATTAGCCCTTTTCAGCAAAAACAGAAAACCTAGCAAACTGTCAGGCATCTGGAAGCTTCCTCCTTTAAAAATCAAAGTTAATACATCTGCAGCGTTCCTCGGATGTTATCAGAGCTGGCCTTTCTGTGGAGGAAGAAGTGTCATGTCTTTAAAAGAAGGGGTTTTCGTCTCAGCTCATTCATCCTGATGATTCCGTGGGGAAGTGACTTAGAAGTCAGGGAACATTTTTCTCCTGTTTCTTCAAACTGGCTGAAAATACTGTTTAACTTGGGGACAGAATTTAAGTAGCTGCCACTAAGCAATCAGAATTACTGGTATCATAGCTGGATTATTTAATTCTCAAACACTACAACTGACAGCGTGTCCCTCCTCTGTGATGAACAGAGACAGACATGTGCCAACAGGACCCTCAGAGTCCAGAACTCAGTAGAACCAGGATGGTGCTAATCAGCAGGGGAGAGAGGACAGGATCATTAATTTTTTTTAGCCATTGCCCCTTTATTTTCCGGGCCAGCTACATATGCAATTAGTAGCAGCAGGCCTAATGCTATAGCAAGTAACCTACTTTCTGAGAATAAATGACTTAACTGTGGGAGGTAAGCTGATTCTTTTGAAAGAAAAGGTTACAGTAAGTGAGCCACCTTATGCAGGGCTTAAATGTCTTTTTCCTGTTAAACTACATTACTCTCCAATGCTATTAGTCACCTTATCATATGACTTAACTAGTTGCCTGAAATATAACTAAGAGACACCACAGAACACATCAGGAATGTGAATAATACAAATCAATGTACAACTGCAAAGTTCTTTCCAAGTCACTCCTCTCTGTCCACAGCTCGACACCGCTCTATGTCCGTCTTCCTCACATGTCAGGGATAAGAGGTCTGTAAGGGGACCTTACAGTCTGAGCTGGCAAAGATGATGCCAGGTGGAAGCTCACACCACATCAGTGTAAAACACGGCATGTCTATAACACAGAGCACACACTGCTCACAGCCTACCTTCTCTCTGCTGCTGTGAGCGGTCAGGGACCTCTGCGCTGCCCCTCGGAGAGCTGTTCTATAGTTATAGAAATTGCTTGAAGGATCCATCTGATGCTGTGGAAAGAGAACAGTATGAACCACTCAATTTTACAAGATCAGGCCTGTACTATACATACAAAGTCAAAGTAAGTTAATCAGGGAACTCATTAGAAGTAATGATTTATCCATCACACACATGCCAAATATAACACAAGTGTTTTCCTTCCTGAGGTTCGGTTAATTTTTTATAAGCTTATGTGAGCTTTGATAATGTCAAACCTAAATCAAATTCATTTAAGGCAATTGTTGAACTCATTGCCTAAATTTGGTGTGAGAGATCCAAACCCAGGCATTAGCAAAGTTTCTGGTCCCGCTTATGGTCAACGGGCCAGGTCACAGGTACACATATGATACAACACCTAAAAAACAAAAAAGTCTTTGCTTTTTGCATTTCCTAACAGTCATCCATAAACAATGAAAACATACCGTTTTTCAAAAAATAACTTTGTTAGAGAATCTGAATAAAAGAACATATGCCTGATAAAAATTTCCACTTTGGGCAATTTTGGCTTGAAAGAACATTTATTATTTCCAATGGCATTAACACACCAGGGTAACATGAAAGTGGACATTATCCAAACACATACACACACACAGAGTTATATGGGAATGGCTCTTTGATTCAACCAAATTTTCTCAAAGAGTGTTGAGTAAATATTCTAAGGCGCTAAAGATACCATGAAGAAGTATACAAGGCTAAGTGAGAAGCAGACCTCACTCTACTGGTCAGGACTCCAGTTCTATTCTGCCATATAAAACTATGCAACTTAGAAATCAGCATTTCTTCCATCAATTACTCCATAACGTTCCCCTCTGCTTGCAGGAGGACCAGCCCCAAACCCCGTTTATTTTTCTCTACTCCAGTCTGAATCCCTTTTTTTACTTTTGGCTCTGGAAGCCTTTTCCTTTGATGATACTATCTGATTAAAAGGAAGCATCATAAAACTAAATTCCATCTTCTAGGTGCCTTGCTAGTCATCCCAGGCTGCCCTAAAATCCCTAATCCTCCTGCTTCAGTGTGCTGGGATCACAGGCATGCTCTATCCACTCAACACTAAGTCACTTTCACATACCTCAAGAATGTCGAACTTTGCAGTCTTCACTTTGGCCCAAGTTTTTTTTAGTCGTGAGACTGGACTCATATTCATACCAGCTTCCCGTTTAGAATGCACATGAAGAGAAGAAAATCAAAACAGAGATGTAAGAATCCATCCCAGTGTATCCTTCTAAAATGAGCACATCACTAAGCATCAGTAAGCAAGTTTTGCAACGAGTGGTAACAGCTTCCAGTTTCACGTTTCCTTAGCTGTCAACAGGGCCAAGCACATTCCTTGGGCAAAACACTGAACATTTTAGGGTACGTAGGCCATATTGTGGGACCACAACACTGCCATGTTGTATCACACGAGCAGCCACGGTAACTACATAAACAAATGGCCATGGCTGCAGTCCATCAATCTTATACTTGAAGACGCTTAAGTTTTTATGTCTTGATTGGCTTTGGTCTTCTAAGGCAGTACCTCATACAGGTCGGGATGGGACTTTGCTTTGTAGTCAAGACTTGAATTCCAGATCCTCCCTCCTCAGTCTCCCACATGTTAGCATGAAAAGCATAGGACCCCACACCTGACAAGATGCTGAACCTTGAACGGATATTCATATGTTAGAAATTCTTTTTGTTAATATTTTTTCAATCACTTCCAAATATTAGAACTCTAGTTAGATCACCGACCATTAGAAAACAAAACAAAACAGCTGGTGTCCAGGCCAAAGGCTGTCATGTGCTGACCAGTTTCCTGTTATCCTAATGTTACCCATGATTTGCATATGCTTTCCCACATACCCACTAGACTTTCCTACCAGAATAAGCTATGTTCTGGGGCTGGGCATTCTTCTCAGTGTCACCTGGCTGCTGCACATAACACCAATGTGACTCCACAGGCCATGTGGATCCCAACATCCTACACTGCCTCCCCCAGTGAGAACCTGCATACTGCAGCTACTTGGTGAGACTACAGAGGAAAAGGAGTTGACATGGACCTAAACGAGTACGCATATTCACCTCATGCCAATGCTTTATGTTTAATGACCTTAAGAGATTTTTAGCTGAGGCAAAGTGCACAGACACATACACAAATCTTAAAATGCAGAATGAGATATATTTGATAGATCTACAAGGTCGTATATCTCTACTCCAATCAGGTTACGGCAGAACGTCCTATCATCCAGAAAGCTCTCTTGGACCCACTTCTGGTCAGCTTCCACCTCCTACAGAAACTGCAACAGTGGTCAAGGGTGACCTATCACCAGACACTAGCTTTGCCTGTTCTAGAACTTCAAAAGAGTGCAATCATATAGCAAATGCTATTTTCATGCTTGGCCTGGTAAAGGCTCAGGTGATTGTGAAACTTATCCAGGTTCTGTATGTTTCAGTGATTCATCTTTATTGCTCAAGAGTTATTTACTGTACGAACAGACCACAGTTTGCTCAGTCATTTTCTTGCAAATGGGCATTTGGGCTCTTTCCAAGCTGGGGCCACTTAGGAATAAAGCTTCATTTATAACTCTAGCACAAATCTTTCTGGAGGCGTGCTCCCTTTTTATGGGGCAAATATCTCGGTGTTGGACCTTCTGGATTACAGGGCAGGTTTTTGATTAGCGTAATAAGAAGTTGCCAGTTACTGAAGCAATAGAACTTTTTAAAGGCCCTCTATTCCTGTATAAGCAATCCACTTGCTCCTTACCCTGAACAGTATCTGGTGCAACTAGAGTTGATTATTTCATTTTATATACTCATTATGCCCGGCTACTTATCTCATTCAGCCACATGGTTCTGAATGGGTTATGGATACAAGTTCTTTGTCAGCTCTATAGTAATATTTCTTCCATACTATGGCTTGCCTTGGCATTTTCTGACTGGTAGGTGAAAAAAAACACTAAGTAATCCTCTATCACTGAGAATGTCCCTGGGCTCAGATGATCACTCTGTCCACTATTTTCGTGGAGTCAAACAGAGTCAGCATATTTATCAGGAAGACAAAGGCAGGTGACACACAAACAAAATGGAAAAGGGTTAGTGAAGAGACTTATCAGGATAAATATTAAGAAACTAAATCGGGAAGATTCTCTAGCTCCAAAATGACCCGACTCTTCTTTTATGCAAGTGGTTACTGAATGCCTGAAGCATGTAAGGCGGCCATCAAGTATTAAGAGGGAGCTGAAAAGATTTGCTGCTGTGTGTGTTAACAGAATGCATAGAAAGAAACATAGCCTTGGTCAATAAAACTCCAGTGGTCAACTGGAGGGACCTGGTGGACTGCACTCCTGACAGTTGCAGCTCTTACAGGAACATGGGCAGCAGAAAACATTTGGCTTCTCAGGCTACTGCTGAGGGAAAGGTAGGACGTAACCTCAGGTCAAGCATTCCCATGATGCTTGGAATACAAGCTGCCCAAACACCTCTAGAAATCCTTTATTTAGCCAAGTATTTCACTCCTCAGCTTTTACAGATGGATATTTAATTGAGGAAAAATGAACTAAAGGTATCCATTGAGTCCAAGCTCGCTAAGGAAAGATGACACATGTTTGTGCCAATTTGGCTGCATAAAGCACTTGAACACTCTGCAATAACTCCAGATTAAAAATGGTGCAATTTTCATGAAAGAACGATTTCCAGTAGATACATTTCGCAAGCCCCATAAAACCTAGTATCCTCGTAAAAAAATACTCACAGATTATTGCCATCAAGGAATTGAAGTTTCCAATGTTGAAACACTCTCGAGCCACGTCGATGAAATATTCAATCATTCTCGCTCTGTGCTTCTTCTTCACTGGCTGTGAGGAAAATGACAGTGAGCAGGCAGGAACCCAGCACACAGACCCAACAGGTAGAAAGTAAATAGGAAGACTGGATTTGAGAAGGAAAAAAAATTGCATCTTCTCACCATGCAGATTTCTGTAGCAACCAAGTAACTTAGGCGATTAAACCATTCTACGTAAGCTTCTAAGTTCCTCGTTTTCTTCCTCTCGCTGTAGCAACTCTACAGAGAAAGCAGCACGGACAAATGAGGGTTGGGAAAACACCAGGAAGGTGCCCTTCGCTCCCTCCCAGGAAGCTGTGACTCTGGGTGTCATGTGCCCTCAGACCCTCAATTCCAAAGAAGGATTTGCTGGCCAGTTGTAACTGTCAACTTGATGCAAACCAGAATCACATGGGAAGAAAGTCTGAGTGGGGAATTATCTAAATCCGGCTGGCCTGTGAGCAAGTTTGGGGGATGCTGTCTTGACTGTTAGTGGATATAGGAAGGCCCAGAACATGGCGGGTGGCACCACTTTCTCTAGGCAGGGGCTGCTAAACAGTGTGAGAGGGGAAAGCTGGCTGGCAGCACAGCAACGAAGCGATGAAGCAAACAGTCCTGGCTGCACTTATTCCTTTCTGCTCCTCCCCCCAATCCCCACCCCTTTAAACATAAACATGCTATTTCTGAGGAACTTGTTATGTGCATTTTTAGAGAGCTACATAAGAAAGTAAAAATGTTAAGCTCCACTCATCCTAGGAATAAACAAGGGCAGAAATTTCTGAAATTTATGTTTCCCTCTGTCCTTGACTGCAATGTGGCTAGCTGCTCGGGTTCCAACCTTAACTTCCCGGTGGCCTGGAATCTGGAATGGTGAGCCAAATAAGGCCCTTTTCCCTGAGTTCATCATCACTAGGGTATTTTGTCATAGCAAATGTAACTGGAACAGGGCTTCATCCTCAGACAGTGGTGGGATGCCCAAGAGGGTGCAAATGCCAATTGCGATCAACATGGAAAGGAGGCTAAGAGGCTGAAGGACTAGAAAACCCTCTCCTAACATTAAGATGGGAGACAGAATTTTGGAGCTCCATCTACCTGAAGATAAATGAGAATCCCCACTACCACGCTCTCGAGTAGGGGGAGTGACACACTGTTCAAAAGCAGAAGTCACTCTTAACATGGTGTTCAAGGCCAAGCTTGAAGAGGTTCATTAATCCCCTTTTCCTTCCTTTCAGAAGACACAAACAGAACAGTCCACTAGCCTGCTACTGAAAAACACAGTCTTTACTTCTCATCCTGAGAGAAACTAGTCTAAGGACGGAAACAGCTGTGGTCTCGTCTCTCCCAGAGGGACCTCAGCAGAAGGTGAAGCAGCTACAGATGGCCTAACAATTCAAAATGCTTCCAGTGGTCACTCTAGAAGGGGGAAAATGTTCATGTGTACATGAAATGAACAGTGTATGTCGAGTGCCACGTTCTTTGTGTGTGCTTCACAACGCTGTCATGACAGATTCACTGACAGGGAGGGGCCGGACCAACAAGAGCTTTGCTTGTGCTAGCTGGATGCACATCCTGCCTCCTCTGCCCCTACTGCTGAATCATGGGCAGACCATACTCTTTGATTTTGCTTTCTGGCTTAATCTGCTAAAACCATTATGCTTTTATCTTCTGCTTCCATCAACACTTGTATCTGCTTGCCAGGAAGGGCTTATTAAACTCCCCAACAAGGAGGAAGTGATGGGATAAGACTATTGTACAGGCACTCCAACACACACAGACCCGGCCCAAGAAAAGCTACGATGAATCACACACAGCACACGAAAAACACAAAAACAAACAACTTGGTACTGATTACCTTATCATTGTCCAGAGGGTCCTTCTGCACGAATGCCTGAACAAACTCTTCTGGGCCAATGTAGTTGAGTCTCTCCTGAAAGAGAAGCCAACGACATATTTTTTTTAAATGAGAAAACAGATGGTCACACCCTTCTATTCATTTTGGCACCACCCCTATTTTTTCTTAAAGCAGATTATAAGATAAGCTTTTAACTCTGAATACCCTCATCATCTTCAAGATGTAAACAGAGGCAATTCTCTCCTTAGGTCAATGTTTTTCATAAGACAGTTGAAGAATGAACAGTTACAGGAAAATAACTAGAGGCAGAAGATGAAGAAGGGCAATAAACCCTGCTCTTCCATCTTGTTTTGCATGTGTCTCTGAGTAAATCGGCAGGATATCGGAAACACCCATACCCAAATGCCCAAAGAAAACATGCTTCAGCTGGTTTTGTGGACTGTTTCCCTTTTGGGTTGCTCTGACCCTTCTCCTGATCGATCTTACTATCGGCAAACACAGTCCGGTTGCCAAAGCAAACCACCTGCAGCCACACAGGGCAAAGACCACAGGTCCTCACCAGCTCAATGTGAGTCAGCTGCTGGGCCAACGTGTAAGGGTCGCTGCAGACAGTCATGATATCACGCTGTATGGACTGGGGCTTGGTCTTCAGAACCGTGAGCCGGTCGGTGGCTGTGGAGCTGAGTTTTGCCAGGACCTCCTCATACTGGCTGAGGGCGGCGAGTTTTCGGATCAGACTCTGCATCATCTGCTGGACGTTCTTCCGGTATGTCTGCTGGGAAGTAAGAGAAGCATGACACTCCCACTCTGTGTGTTCCTTTCCAGCACCGTACGACCTCAGGCGCCCTGGCTTCAAATGCTTTGAGCTCTATCAGCTTAAAGGAGACCCCCACACAGCAAAAGTTTAAGAACCTAGGTTTGTTGGGTTGCTGTCTTAAGTCGCTTTTGAGAATATAATTCAGGCCGGGCCTTGCGAACACCTCAGAAACTTCAGATTAGCTATTATGGTCATCCAGTGAAATGAATACGACACACAACTAGTCCTTATGGTAGGCTAAGCCACACGGATCTCAAGGCAGACCCTCCTCTTCCCACCCTCTTCCCGGTTTCTATCATTTTCAGCCTCGTTCTCCTAAGCACACAGCAGCTTCTGTGGCAAAAACACACCATTACCTTCCACTTCGCCTTCCTGACTTTAATGTCTGAAGTGGAACTGGGCACTCATTTTTGTTATCTGACTTCCTCTTGACTCCTGCTCATTTTCCCCCCATTCACCAGTTAATACTGATGTTCATAGCCACTCTCTCACTTGGCAGTTCTCACTACAATGACACTACCAGGTGTCACCTTGTTCGTGATTTCATCATGCTATATTCACGACACTTATGAGAAGTTGATCACAAAAGTATTTCCTGTATTATAGGTGTCAACCCCTTGCATTTCAAAACACCTGTTAAAGCAAATGTAACAAATGACTTCCCAGTCAAGCCATCCTTTTTCTTTCCTTCCTTCCTTTTTCCCTCCTTCCCTCCCTCCCCTCCTTCCTCCCTTCTTTCCTTCCTTCCTTTCTTCTTTTGGGTATATTTATTTGTAATGGCACTGTTCTAATCTTCCTTTTCTGACCCCAAAGTGCTAAAATCAACCACCCTTCTAGGTAATGGTGTTCATTTTGGCAAGAGGCATGCAGGCTGACTCAATGCCAGCCGGGCACTTAGGCTGACACTCCTTAGGAGGACAGTCACAGGGGGTCTACAGAGACGGGTCAGCTCTGCTTATGCCTCACTGGCTTTCTAAAAGGCGCCCAATATCATCTGCCAAGGTTAGCAATCCAAAAATTATAAATATAAAATATACACATTTTTTTCTAATTTGGCTTAGGGTATGTTTTTAAAAAAAAAAAACCTGTAGATTTTTAACAATAAGGAAATTACAAGTCTGAAAACAGCTAATTCTCAAGAAGGCAGTGACCTGGCAGTGATAGTCAAATAAGCTCTTCAACTTGACCACTATATAATCTTTTTTTTTAACAGTATAAATGGAGCATAGCTCCATAGTGAGTTTGAGACTAGCCTGAGAAAACAAGAAACAGTCTCAAACAAACAACCCCCACCATGTCAAAAAGCACAAACAAAACCAAAAAACCCTTTAAGCAATCTATCTCCCACTCAGGATTAAGGTTGGAACTTGCTATTTATTTGGTAATGTATTTATCATTCAAAGCAAATGTGTCTTTCTTTGGCATCTGAAGGACTCAGGGCTAAGTGATGTGCTGTCTCACTCCATCCCAGCCTCACCTTCTTTAGGAACGCTGAGACACTAAACTAACTTGTGTTTACTTCAGTCTTCTGTACCAAATGTCCTTATAAATGCCTACATGAGTGTTCCCACTACTTCTTAAAATTGTGCAACTAGTTCCCAATATATTACTCCTCTTGAGACACTTGAGCTACATCATGTGCCTCCCTGAGTAGAAAACACACATTATAAGGTTTTGCGTTTTCACAGTCCTTAAAACCCGTTTAGAAGAGTGACCCACAACTGTCATTACTAACATGGGAAGCACAGTTTTGTGTGGATAGGGGCATATTGGTCAAGTTTTTCTGAGAAGAATCCAAAAGTTTCTGAACCAACACTTAATTTTCTAAACCTCTGGTGTGTGCACCCATGCATGAATATACACTCACCAACCAAGGAGGCATTCTGGAAGGGCACACACAAATCTGACAACACTTGGTGCCGTTCAGAAGTGGGACTGGCATTTTTGCTCTGTGTAAACGTCTCTCCTCAACGGTCAGAACAGACTCCTGCACTGCTTGATTTATTGTAAATAAAGCGAAAGGCCACCCAGTGCTACTTCTTGGACACCACGTGTAATGCGCACATGTAAGAGACGTTCTTTTCACTTGGGAAGGCACAATCTACTTTCTAAAATGTCCATTATTTTACATCCCACACAAGCTACATCGCACATCTCCCCTCTCACCCTTGTCAGGGTGACTTCTAGTGAAGGTGGCCTCTTTTCTTCCAGTCACCACCAGAAAGTCCCAGCAGAGATGCAGAGGGCAAAAGAAATGGCTGAGTAGGGACAGCCTGCAGCCTGGGTCCCAACTGGGGGATCCTGACTGAGCTGGGGCGAGGCGCAGGCTGGGCAGCACACTGTAAAAGCACCTCAGATGATTGTGACAGGCAGCAATGGGCAGGAAGCAGGGCTAGCCTAAAAGTCTCTCAGGTGAAAGATTTGCGTTCTCTACAATGCTGCTTTCAGGAAGGGCGGAGGAACCGTAGGTCACTCCTGAGCAAAAGGCAGCAGCAAGACATAACACAAGACAATACATGACGGGCATATTGGAACCAGTGTGTGGGGAGAGGAAGAGGGTCGGAGGCAGGAGAATGTTGTGACCCTTATCAAAGTTCCCTGCTTCCCTCTGACTCCATTTGAGAAATCAGCTTCTTTGTAGCTAAGTACGCTCCCTCACTGAGTCATGAATTGCTAAATATGTACTTATTCTTTTTTATAACTTCAGTTGCCAGCGACAGTAATTACCTGGCAAATAAAGACAGAGTTCTTATTATAAAGACCAGCCCCTTAAGGAAGAGAAAATTGCATTCTACCCACTCTAGTCATTTGTCATGTAATTCAATCATTAGTTTCATTTCATGTTTCTTCCAGGTAAGTCCTAATAAACCACTTCATTTGGGGCAAATCCCCAGGGGAGAAGCATATTAAGCCAAATTATGTAGAACTGTCCTAGCAGATTCTAAAGAACCTGACTGAATTATATACAGGGCACACCTGGATTTCCTGATTGCCAAAAAAAAAAAAAAAAAAAAAAAAAAAAAAAATTCCCTGAAGTCAGAGGCAAGAAGCAACAGGTCCCAATTCAAACACAGGCTTCTTCCACTGGGAGGAATAATGTTTCCCTATTCTTGTAACTGACTTGTTTGTTTGTTCATTCATTCATTCATCCATTCAAATATAAGGAGAACCAAGTATATGCCAGGCATTCAGACAGGAGTTAAAGATGCCATAGTGAACAACAAAGTGGGTACAACAAACATTTAAGTACAAATCCCAGAACACTATAAAACAAAAGGCAAAGAGGCCAAGAATGGGAGGGTCGGTGCCTGGGCTGTGATAGGACTCTCTGAGAAGAGAATTTTAAGCCCCGGAGAGGAAGGAGCCTGCTAACGCACTAAGTGCAGCAAGAGCCTCTTCCACATTAGCACAAGGCAGTCAGTGTCATGATTTATGCAATGAGAAGGGAGTAGAAATTGAGGGCACTGGCCAGAGCACACCCAAATCAAGAGAACGTTATGTGTACAGCCACTTCCTAAATTCTGGATGAAAGCAGCCAAGAAATGGCAGCTTCCCAGAAGCCGGGGAAGGCAGACACAGCCTCTGCGTATTAATACTTCCTCATGCTACTCCACCCTCAGAGCCAGCTGAGCTTTCCATACCATTCACCAGAGCACCAGAGAAGCCGGGGTCGCAATGTCTGGCCCGTTCCTCCATTTCTCCCAGTCCCTGAAGCCTTGACCTTGCTTATGAAGACCAGATCTCAGTTGGCAAACAAACAGAAAGGATCACCACTTCTGATTTCCATGATAAGAAGGACCAAAAAGCTATCAAATTGGCATTTTCAAATCATTGTGTTTTATCTTACAAAAAAAAAATATCAAATCTTCCTTTCTGGAAGAAACAAGTTTAGAAAGAATTTCTAGTTTCTACAGATCGACTGGCAGCATCAATCACCTGGTATAATTGAACTGAAATGAAAAATTGATTTTGACTCAGGTCTTCACCTCATACGACAAACAGCCCTAGGACGGCAGCCATCTTTCGACCAGCTTGTCCTAAGCCAGTGCCACTTGAGTCAACACCAACACAGACCCTGCCAAGCAGCCAGGAGCAGCCGCCCCTAATGGACTGCATACAACAGAACTGCATTGTTGGATTTTAACTTTGTGGGTGTTCATTTGTGTCTGTCCATTCACAGCAGGAAGGACCCTAAGCCAGGCAACCTGACCAGAAGTCTGTCCACTCACAACCAGCACGGAAGGCCATGCAAAAGAGCTAAGTGCGAAGCTCTTAAGAGCTGGTTCTACCTAATTTCATTAGCCGCAAGCTAGGAAGTCAGCAGAAAGACACATTCACGTGAGTCAGGCCAGATGTCCTGAACTGTTATCTCTGCAGCACAGAGCTGAGGAAACTACTTTTCCAGGGAGCTGTCAAGGAGGAGCAGTTGCCAGGTGCCTCGGTTACTTTTTTCTAGCTAATACTGTTACATCCATGCCAAACTTGTCCCCCAGAAGCTTATCTGCCACATGGAAAGTACAAAGATATCCCTGCCCAACAAGTCTCGACAGACAGCCCTCCAGGCCTGCTTCAAATAACCTTGAATCTGTTGAAGCTGGTTAGCATCTACCTATCAAAGGCTCCGCTGAGGGAAGCGTTATTTATGTAGGATGACCTAAGAGTCTGACTTTGAACCTCCGCTTATTCTAGGTCCTAGCCTTGATCAACTTCCGGCACCAAATCTGGATTGCTCCCTGTGTGCCACCCCCAACCCTAGACACCCCAGCCCCAAGAATTACCTTTGCTCCTTATACAAGCCTGCGTACTCTCTCCTTTATCAAGGAGTGCTCTCTGTAAACACTGTAAAAGGGCATGTTAAGCCTCCTACACCAAATCCCTCCTAAGAAGGCTTTGTTTTCTGCTGTTTTGTTGTGCTCCTCATCACACTGCCTTATGTCTGCCAGGCAAATGTTCTACCAGCCCCACATTTCTAAGTTTTTCATTTAGTTCCCAGAATAATTAGTATGTGTTTCCTTCCCTTGATAATTATGTAACCAACTGTATTTCCCTCTCTGTGGAACCTACAAACCACAGCATCTGCACTCAAGCTCAACGTTGGCCTATGTGCTTTTCCTCACAGCCTGGACTGCCCGTTTCTACTTACAAGTTACTAATATGCTATCTAGTTATATCTCCACTAAGTGAAGGCAGGCACAGAGAGATGAACTGGGTCAGACCCTTAGCAGAAGACGGATTGAAGTAAAACAAAATCAAAACGCACCTGGCAACACAAGCTAACATAGATGCAGCCCCCCCCCCCAAAACAAGTAAAACTCCAGATCACACTCATTTGAAGGGGGATGGAGTAATTAGTCCCCACCCGACATTCACACACAATATATGCTGTGTAGAGAGTTGTTCAAGGGCGGAACCAAAAGGCATCACTGAGCTCTGTGGCAATTCAGCCCTGGGTCCCACTCTGGCTCCCTCTGGAAACCCCGTGGCTTGACAAAATCTCAGTGACCAACCTCCTCGCCACTGGCCATTCTGTGTGCCAGATCTTTTAGATTTCTCATCATCCTCTCATCCCGGAAGTCATAAGGAAACGTTTCCGTCCACTCTGTCAAGAGTTGAAGAATCTTAGGTGCAATTTTTCTCATCTGGTTCTAGGGAGAAAAAGAAATCTGCATCAGAGATATCCATCACCATGGTCTGCATTAAATGACCAAATAACCGGCGTCACTGACTAGCTCTTGGTGGGGTAGAAGAAGCAGTGGCCTCTTCTATACCAACACTTTGCAGTCAGCAAAGGTGGGACTGAGGGCTCTTCTGTGACTTTTACACTTTTCTTTGGTTTGCTTTATTTAATTTTGCAGTGCTGGGGAGCTAACATAGGGCCTTACACGGTCCCATGAGCCCTGCTCCATTCCCAATTCCACATGCATGGCCACAAAGCCACTTCGGCACATCCGTCTGGGGCGAAGCTAGGATTACTCACAGAAATCACAAAATCCAGGCCAGAGTTGGCAGATCTAATAAAAACAAGAACTCGAAGGCTGCGTTACCTTATCACCCTCTCCTTCGCTCAGTCGCTGGTGCTCAATGCACAAGTGGCAGACTTTGGCCATCAGTTCGTACGGATGCACAAATAACCGAGAACTGAGCAGGAAGGTGAAGATGTACGTTCTCTGCAGCAAGAGAAAAAGAAATCATCACTGTTAAAATCCCTCTACACATTATAATCTCATTATACATCGAAGTTATCAGCCTGCAGGTTAGGGGAAATGCCTCCTAGTAAAACAGCATAATTTCCTCTTCATCATCACCTTTCTTTCCCCTTAACACTCACTAAAAATAACAGAATAAATTTGACTCCTGGAATGATCCGGAGGACATTTTGTCTGTCATGGGGAGCCAGGACATATTCATTTTCCAGTATAATCAAGAAGAATGAAACCCAGCCCAGAACGGCAAGGCTGCCTTAAATATGCTGCCCACACTGAATAAGGTTATGTGTCCACGTATTGTTGAAACCAATAAAAACAAACAACTAGAAACAAAACCCGGCTACCCTACCCACATTCAGTCAAGAATCTTCCCATGTGTTTAGTGTAGCACACAGTGTTTGCGTCACATCACCCAAAGGCTGGCTTGCCCAAGACTAAGCAACTTGACAAAGCACAGCATGGCGCCATATTCTTTTCTTTAGCCACATCGTCTCCCAGGAAGCACGAAACGAAGCAGTGCTCATTTGTTCCCACAGTTTCAGGCTCTCAGTGAGAAGAGGAATTCCATGGATTGTTTGCTTCCCCCAACCCTTCTTAGGCACCTTCAGTGGTTCCTACACACTTACAGTACTGAACAAGGGATTCCTTTTACTTTTGATAACAAGTTTCCCCTGTGTGGGAACATACTTGAAAATGCTATGTAATGAATCACACGGAGATAACTCAGTAAGGAACATTGTGGTGAATTGCCACTGGCAAGCACACATGCTCCTCTGCACAACAACCTTATTATCATATTTATAAGAACTAATAAATGTGGTCCCTAGGTATTTCCATGAGCTCACCGTCAATAAACAGCTGCCTACTAGACTCAACCTTTCTGTCCTGCTAAATTCAGCTCAACGGTCACGAGAGGGGATGGGGAACTCGTTTGGCCCAGAAAGGCGACTGGGTTTTGCCTGCTGATGGTAAAACGAGCCAGTGAGTAAATATGTGGTGCTGAGTTTCTGCTGTCTCCCCTCTCGCCTCTTGGAATAACGAGGACTGGGATAATGTACAATGGGTTCCCTGGGTCAGAAAGGGCCATACAGACTATCAAGGGAAAGCCACCTGAGGTCCCATCTATAAATCATTGCTTCTGTGTGTGGCTTAGCTCTCTCTATGGACTTTCCCTAGCAACGCTAACATCAAATCACAGGAGCATCTTGGAGCGCCAATGCTCCTTCTGATGCCATTTTCATTTACGGAGCAAGATGTAGGTACGGAGCGGGTCTAAAGGTATCACTTCATTTAGACTGCCTAAAATAAAGTGGGCAACCTAAAAAGAAGCAGGCGCGGGGACTTCACCACAACCAGACGTGTCCTTAGGCTCCATCTGGACTCAGAACTTTCAATAACTACTATGTATGTTCTTCTTAGAAAGACTTCTTAGCAGCCTAGGTAATTCCACAGCGTGCTGCAGCTTCTAATCCATACAGCTGATGGGTTTTAGAGGAACGCCAATACCTACATCTGGGTAGTAATCCACATTGGGTACTAAGTGTTGGATGAGTGCTTCCAGAGACCCGGAGAGGAGGTTGTTGTCATGGTAACACAAGCCCCCACAGCTGTCCTCTGCAGACTGGTAGAGGTTTCGGTTGTAACCGCTGCTGTCAAACATTGCTGAAAAGGGAGGTGTCTGAGGCATACTTTCCTGAAAAATAAAAAATAAAAAACAAGAACACACAGTCATTAGTGACATGGAATATGAAAAGTAGGATTTCATCGGTAACTCTTACAATGACGGAAGGCGAGGAAAGAACTATGTCACACTCTTAATGATGCTCAATCAAATATTATGAAATGCTTAGACTCATCCTGGACCGTGATCCACATGGTGCTATTTTCACACTCACTCCTTTACAGTCACTTGTGAGCAGATGTAGAGGAACCAGACTCCAGCAGCTTTACGTCACAGAGTCAGGGATTTCCAAGTAAAGACTTCACGGGATGAGTCAGATAAAACTTAAGGGGACTGTGGGGCCCTGGACACGTGGACGAGCACCAAAGCTGACTCTGAAAGGTCTGCAATCTGAAAGAGGGCTGGGTGAAAGCGCACAGTTTGTGTCTTCCCTGCATGCATCTTAAGTGTGTGTTTATGTTTGCACATATCAAGGGGTTTAATGCCAGCTCCCCAGATTTACTAGAACATCAGATGTTATTTGACCTTTGCTCCTTTCATCGAATCTCCAGTTTGGGGTGCTGTGTGTGCGCTGTGTGCAAAGCCTCCATCTCAGCTAACACGCAAGATGAGAAGACACTTTATATTTAAGAACAAGGAGTACTATCCCAGCCTAGTTGAGTTGCTCTTGTCCGTCTGTGTGGCTTGTCACTCACCAAGCCCCTGTCAGCCACTGCTCGATGCAGGCCGGAGGCCATTAAGTTATTACTTGGGTTCCGGGGACCTAGTGCAGAGACAGAAGGGCTCGGCTTTCTGACTGTGTGTCAGGAAAATGAAGGCTTTCAAGACTTGTGGAACCTGAGGATTTAGAGCTGAGGGAAAGCCAAACACTGCGCCTGCCCGGGCCTGACAGGGAGCAGCTTTGTGGAGGTATGTATAGGAGGACACAACCTGGGCTAATCCTTCTTTTTGAGATGGTGAAAGGAATTTGCACCTTAACAAAGGAGCTGGAGCTTGGTCCTCTAGGAGCATCTGGTCCACCTAGGGTTTGGGGGTGGGGACACTAAGGGCCTCATAATGAGGTAGGGTCCACAGACTTGGGTAGGTGGTGCCCAGGGATAGGGTGTTAGAAAAAAAATTTATAATGCCAATGTGTCAAATGAACACAGCGGTTAGGAAAAAAGAGAATCAAGAAAGATACAGAGATATAGACCTGCTGGAAGTGGTGGCGAACTCTGGAGGCAGAGGCAGGGGCATCTCTGTGAGTTCAAGACCAGCCTGGTTTACATAGTGAGTTCCAGAGTATCCCAGGCTACATAGAGAGAGACCTTATCTCAAAAAGAAAGATACAGAGAGAGAGAGAGAAAAAAAACTTCTTGTTGTGACCTCTATCCCACCCAAAAACCAGTGCAGGGGAAGAATTTCCAAACGTTCCATTGAAAAACAGACCTGCTAGAAACAGGAAGAGTGATCTTGGAGCCACTCCACTGTGATTTTCAGCATGTGGGCCCCCGTTTTGCGCTTCAGTTAGGTAGGACATGGTCACGACACCCAAAGGATCAGAGACCAGAGAAAGAGTTAAACAATCAAGAGAGTCCTTCAGAGGATAGGAACTGACATACACAAACTGTTGGTAAATTAAAAACCAAAACAAACAACAACAACAAAACCTTCAGTATGGTTGTCCTCTATGGTGGCAGACAGACGTGAGCTGCTTTCCTCTTCAAATTACCATTTTTATGAGTATAATTCAGGTGGAATCCCCTTGTTTCAAATGGCTAATGAGAGCAGAGATCAGCCCTTGTCCTCAGAAGCTAGAGCCAACCTCATGCTCAGAGGCTGCGACCAGAGATACCAGGCCCAGCTGACTTACTTCCTGGACCATGAAGGAACTCTGTCTGGATTTAGTTTGGTGTCTAAGAACAGCGTTCTGTGGCGGCAGCCACACAGCGTCCTTCACACACAGGATAACGGGTAAGACTCCCGAGGATGGGAAGCGTTTTCCACCTGGAAGCATCAATCTTTCCCTGACATCTCTACTCGCTTGTCACTGAAACCAATCTACCCAACTGTCTCTGTGAGACAGTTAGCTAGGGCTTGAGAACTCCAGAAAATCAAAAGATGATAAACATTCAGAGGGCCCATAGAAACTGTCCATCTCAAGAGGTGGAAACTAGATTTCATTTCCAACTACAATCAATTATAAGGAGCTGTCAAGAGGATCCAGGATAAGCCTGGAGGATTTGGAGGCTGTAGCTTAGTGGTCAAGTGTGTCCTGAGTGATTAGGACTGTAAGCTGCCCATGGAATAAGCCATGCGGCCTCACAGATGGATCCAAGTTCCTCCTCTATTAATGTGTGACTGGCACTCAGGAAGGTGACCAGGCTAATATAACAGTCATGTAACAGCAGGAAAAAGTGGGTCTCCCTGGAATCTTGCACCCCAGTGTCTGGGGTCTACTTACTAGCAGTAAGCAGCCTACCAGAATAGTCACAGGTCACCAAGTTTGCTTCCAAGGGCTCACCCCCAAAGCTACAGGTATTTGTAACTCTTATTTGCTCTTCTGTAATGTAGATAAGGGCTTGGATTCCACCCCCTCTCCCTATCCTCCAAATTTAGACTCAGTCCTGTGAGCCACAGCAATAGCTAGCGCTTGCTCAAGAGCACGCATTCCTGGTGGAGGTCTTTCGTTCTGTTAGGTTCAGTTTCAGAACTGAAGAGCGAGGCCCAAATGACAAGTAAGATTGTTTCTCATTAAGAAAATAACTTCCATATCCAAAGCACTAGGCAAGAAAATCGGAGATGTATCGATCCCTGGGCTCCTCTGTTTCCACGAAAGATGTGCCACCTCAGGGTAGATGGAAGCAAGAGCATCTGCTCTCTCTCACCCCCTGCCTCCGCTTCGTCCTTCCACCTCACTGTGGTTCTGATGCCTGCTCTGCAGTGACACCCTCCTTACAGTCTTCTGTGGCTCTGGGGTTCTTGGGCTTTGAACTTGCTCCATCCCACACTTCCTAAGGCAAAGCTGGCCCCTCACCCTTTTTCTTGTAGACAGTATCTGTCCTGTACAATATGCCTATAAATGGAAACCTGTGTGTGTGTCACACAAAATGAGAGTGTGTGACAGCAGTCAGTTGAATCCTGGCTTAATTTACAGCTAACCCAAATGTCAAAAGACTTAATTCCCTTGAAAACGAGACTTGCAGAAGACATGTGGAAAACCTGTTGACTATTCAAATTCAAATACTTGTCATGCATAGCAGGCTGGAAAATAATTCCCACCTGGGAGAGTTTCATTTCTGAGTTGGTTGCTTGAAATTCAACCTACATCCCACTCAGCAAATAGCACAGACCTAAACAAACAAACAAACAAAAAACCCACAAAACCTCATTCCTCTCTGCTACTGTCCCCACATGAATACACCAGCCTGTCTCTATATGCAGTAACGGAGCTCCTGTCCAGTATGGAACGCTGTCCTCGAACTCATGATCCTCCTGCCTCTACCTCCTTCAGCAAATTCTACTGGCACACGCCACCCCAACTAGCCAGAACACCGTCCTAGTACAGAACCGAGAGGTCTTGTCCACTCCAAAGCAAGAAAGTAGCTTCCTCCACCACATTTAACACCAGCTCGTTAGAAATCAAGCGTGCCTGTGTGTTCATGTATGTTTAGTACCAATTCAATTAGTTAAAGAGGATCCAAGGATGATAGGCCTTTGGGGTACAACTCCTGAAATAGGCTCCCTGCCCTTGATAGCGCATCACTCTGGGTAAAAAGGCATAGTAAGTCAATAGGAAACAGATTTTTTTATTATTATTTTATAAAACAACAAAGCTAAAGGAAGAAAAAAAAATAGCATTCTGACCACCAGAATTAGCCGACAGATCATTAATGGTCCTGGAAAAGTTTGTAGCAGGAAAAACACACACCCAACCCAACCCTTCCTAAAATCCATTTGATGAGCTGAACTCAGCTGTCAGACATCTTACAGGGGCTGCTAATTTCAGCACAAAATAGATCATGTTCTTCCAAAGACCCCGAAGAAGTTTGGCCTGACATCGATCCCAAAGCACAGGAGCAGGAGCAAGCTGTGGGTGATTTGTAGGATGGATGGAGCCGAAAGGCATGCCTAATAGCCTCAGACCCACCAAAGCTCCAGATGAAAAGCTGCTTTTCCCCTGAACAGCAGACGGTGTTTGAATTAGCAACTGCCTTTGCACGATGTTATTTATGATAAAGCAGGTGCACTGGGGATGAGGTGGTTTCAGGTGATAACTCAAACTGGGAAAAGAGGCTGAGGTGCAGATGGGCGTGGGCTACATCAAAAGCCATCCCTTGCTTCTGAGGCAGATGCACTGTAAATCTTTCCTAGAACAGCATGTCAGCCTCTTCTTCCCTCTCAAGAGAAGACAGAAAATGTGTGAGTCAGAGAGAAGCGCTTCCTGTTCTATCTCATAACAGGACGGATTTTTTGCAGTGTTTATAACCCAATGGTTCTACGCTGATTACAGTGTTTTAGCATCAGTCTAAATGCTAGACAAGTATCCTAATGGAAAAAAAGAAAAAAAAAAAGAAAAAGCAGGCAATGATCTCCTTACCTCAGTTGAACCTTAAAAGTGTGCTTGTTTAGTGGGAAGGGATTTCATTTAATACCTAGAATTCAACCTTTCTCAATTCCTGTCTAGATTCCAAAGGAACCTTGCATCTTGCACATCCAACAATTCTTTCTTCTCTCAGTTGATGCTGCAGACACTGGGTAAAAGTTCCTGACATCTTTCGAGCTAATATCCCAGACTGACAGCTTCCTTTCTGTGACAGCACACTTGGGAATGCAGACTGACGGAAGAGCAGGTGACTGTGGGGGCCAGGTGAGAGGCCAGCCACGCCTCTGACACTATCTACAGCATGATTTATTTTAAGCTTGCAAATGCGGAGACGATTATCTTCTCATCTCTTTCCATGGACTGAGAAGCCCTTTAGCAGAGAGCCCGGCATCTGTGAACGCCGCAGGCATGCTGCCACTAACCTTCTTTAGAAAAGAGGTGTTATGGTAAGAAGGCAAAACGAAGCTGGGAGTCCAAAGGCACACGGCCCTGGAGCACCCCTACAACGTGCTTTTTAGAACTGAATCCAAATGCTCGGCAGGTTTCCTAGTTAAGGGAGAAAGATCATTTATTTAAACTTTTTATTGGTGTATGTATATGTGTGTGTGCGCCCGAGGAGGCCAGAAGAGGGTATCAGAGCGCCGAATCTATTTTCCCTCTGCAAAAGAATGGCAATTTTTCCTGATTTGAGTTGTTGCACACACACACACACACATACACATCAATGTACATTTGGACTCACCAGATCTTATGCTACCTAGAATTGTTATCATTATTTTACTAATCCCTAATTGGTGAAGGAAAAGAATTCTGACTCAACTAGTTACAGTTTTCAGTTGGAAGAAAAACAAGGACTAGATTTATGATCTTTTGTCACGGAGCGATGTTAGCAATTTATTAAAGCACAAAATGACATTTTGGTACATGGCAACTCTGAATAGGTCCTTCCTAAAGCGATGTAGGAAGGGAAGTCAGGACTTGCTGACATTCCTTACCCATTAAAAAACCTTTACCCTCTATAATGTCCTTGCAATTCTCGATCTTAACAGTAGGTGGCGCCCAGTCCCCTGTCTTTGACAGAGCTGCTGCTTTCCAGCACTGACAGCAGGTGCTGGTCTAGAAAAAACAGGGGCAGCTACAGTACCGGGGAGAATGCAAAGATCTCTGACACATGATTGAACTTGGGGAAGGGGCACTGCCCTTGCCGTCCAAGTAAGACATAAACTAGCGGACAACGTCCGAGCTCTATTTCCTCGTGACCCAGATGCCCATCTGTGATGAGAATCAACAATTTATTTCATTGAGAATAATAAAATTGACCTGCAAAATTAGCATTAGCCAATCAAGGGTTGCCAGAAGGGCTGGAATCCTAAATGAGTCGCCTCTTCTTCACTGTCTGATAGTCATTACCGGCCACAGTGGCCGTCCTGACCACACACTGGCTAGTGGGCTGGGGAGGCTTGGTCATACCATACTTGAACAGCACATACAAAGCCCAGGGTTTCTTCTCAGGACAAGAAAGAGAGGGCAGAGTTAAACAAAGCAAAAAAGACAACTGGGAAAGCAGTAATTTTGTTCAACTTAAATATATTTCTGTTTAAGTATCGCCATGTGGCTAGAAGCTGAAACAGTAAACAGCACAGACATACTGCCAAGTATAAAAGATACATGGCAGATCTGAAGGTGAACCCTAAAGGACCACAGGGGATAACTTGTGTTAAAAGAGTTTACTTTTATGTGTCCAATTCACTTCAATAGGCAAGTGGTTTGAGACTTGGTAGGGACATTTGTAAAAAGTCAAGGTTATTTGCCCTTTACTTTACTAAGTAACATGGTAATTGCGTAATTTAATTTTTTGGCTGGAAGATCTTGAAAAACCATGGTTTTCTTCCTTTAGTTTTTGTGTTTTAGACAAGTTAAAGAAAGCTAATGGTCTATACTGTGCTTTCCTTTTTACACAACTAAATCTTTTTGTGCTGAGTTTTCACATCAGGGCTCCCTAACAAAATTTCAATCAACTGGATCATTTTTAGATACATATTTACCTTAAAAGAAAATAATAAATACAGAGATCTATGAAAACTGATTGGTAAAAAAGAGAAATTGACATTTAGTTGGAAAGAATGATGAGCTAATGAAGCAAAAAAAAAAAGAATGGCTCTACTTTATTGATAATTAGTAATTCTAAAAATATTCTCATAATAAAGAAGTAAAAAGGCAAGGATAATTCCCCCAAAACACTAAATTTCTATCTAACTTCATCAAAGAAAGACGTTATTGGTCCCTTTTCATTCCCATGTGCACATGTACCGGGCTACCTTCATCCTGGCATGGCCCACTTTCACAGGGAGGAGGGACACTGCAACAAAATGACAAAATGAAGCAGCTGCCACATGAACAAGAGACATAAACCCTCTCCTTCAACTTCCTCTGTCCACTTCCCAGATACCACAGCTGCATAAAGAAGGCAGGGGTCTAGTTAGGATTCCCCATCCACCCAAACTCATTCCCAGGGCAGAGGTCTGCTAAGCTACTGAGGTTATCTTAGAATAAGCAGGCCCTGTCCCTATCTACTTTTTGTAGGTTTAACTGATGAACCAATGAAAATATGTACAGCTGAATACAGTTGCATAGTTCTGGAAAAATGAAAGGAGAGGAGACACATAACACTTAAATTCAATTACTAGCCCTTCCTCCCACCCCCAATCCTCAACAGTACAATCAGCCAATGCAAAGACTTCACAAAATCTCTTTAAAAACTTTCTCATTTGCTTTCTAGTTATTCGGGCCACCAGAATTAAGATTTTCCTCAACCCTGGCTTGAGATGCCCGATTCTTCTCCCAGGCAAGGCTGACGACCTTCCTTTCCATCTCTTTTCAAGTGCTTTCTTTGGAAGTCATCCCAATATTCCAAGTTCAGTTCTTCCAGGTAGCCTCTAGAGACTGAACAGGGAGGTCCCATGGTTCTCTATAGTCTATGAGGGCCCTACCTAGCACTCAGAGGCACCCCTGACCCACATCGCCCTCTCTGTTTTCCTACATATTCTCTTTTCTTTAGATGAGTGCTATTCAGCTAATTCAGTCTGGCCTACTGTATACTCTGTTAAACAGCCAGTAAAGGTCAGATCATAAGAATGAGATGTTAATATCACTATAAGGAATATTATGATAAACAATGAACACTTAGCAATTTTTAGCTACATATACTTAAGAATATATTAAATTAGATGCTGAGGTTAGGGAAAAAGACACTGCAGATACATCCCGATGAGTATCCCTTCCACAGATGGCAGGTAGGAAGTGTACTGTATACTGGCATCGACACAATGTATAGAGTAGCACATGCTATAAAGAAAGGCTGAAACAACTAAGAATCGAGCATGCCCCAAGTCCAAGGCCAGTATTCCTAGTAGCCAGGAGGGCTGGCACCTCTAAGAAAACAAAGGCTTGCCTGACACGGGGAAGCAGCTTCCTCACCCAGAGGCTGATGTGATCACACTTGCCAGCAAATCTGCTTGATGGGAAAAAGCAGCCGCGGCTGGCTCTGAACCCTGACTTCTGTCACAAGTGCCCTGGTTCCTCAATGACTCCAACGCTGCTCCCTGTCCCAAATAAAACTGTCATTGATGAGTATTCGTGTTTAGCTGGCTGTCATTTTCTTCTGTACATCCTCAACAGCCAAAAATTTTGTATCTCTTTTAAAAAATTAATTTCCGCATGCTTTGAACGTCACATTACCAGCTCTTTCCTCTCAAAGCTTTGAATAGACTACCCATGAGCTTCCCTTTTAAACATCTTTGCTTAGTCCTCTTTGCATAGGCTGACCACCCGGTCACAACTATGCTCACATTAAGGCAGAGTCATCACACATGCCACACTCTAGTTACTGTGCTCACGAGGAAAGAATAATTAATTATTCACCCATCTGAGTCCGACTGTGTCAGACATCTGTCAAGAGCTCGATACCCCGATTCCTGGATTCTTCCCCCTTTATCCTCCCAGCTCGAGACCCGTCCTCTCTGTGAGACACCATCAGGGCTAAATATAGATCTACGCACACCAGCAGTTCCTTGACCATTGTCACATGGCGCTGCTGACGAAGGACTCCTTGGAGACGCGTTCACCCAAACACACATACACAAGTATTTCTGAATATTTATCCACACACCCCATGCGTCCCGAATTCATCTGCAGAGCCACATTTACATTCACCAGAGAAAACGGCAGGCTAAATGCTCTCCTTGCTCTGTTTACCACACTGGTCCACCCCATCGCCCTGCACTGTCAGCCACAGTCCTTTGCCTGAACTGCACCAATTTGGACGGGGTTAAGTAATAAGCAATAGTCAAATCACACACACACACACACACACACACACACACACACACACACACGGGAACATCCCTCTGTTTCTCCCTTTGCCCTTTTCTCTTGTACAGTCCTGGAAGTTATTTCTAGGGTCTCCCTCATGCGCTCAGCCCACCAGGCTTCCAGGCACCCCCAAGCCACGTTAGTCTCACCCGGACTGGTGTCTGAAGGCAATTCACCCGGGTCTCAGAACAAAACAAAACAAACAAGGACACCCAAGCTACTCTTTCAAGTTTACATAAGAGCCGGGGAGGAAATACAAGACTTCTATTTCCCTGTCTGATCCTAAGAGTCAGACATTAAATTATAAGGAAACTACAACAAAAATAAATAACAGCCCGAACACTCACAAGCACCCCAGGAAACTAGCCAAAAAGTGTATGGAAAACAACCGAGGCGCGCACAGAAAGCTTAGAGGGAACGCGAAGAGGATGAATGAGAATCTAACTCAGACAAACCCTAAAGATCTAACAAGATCTCCACATCGAAGGCCTGGCTGGGCACTGGGGCGAGGCGCAGCAAGCTCGGCATCCACGAACCCCCGGGTCCCCGGAGCTCACACCGCACCTGTTGGGAGTGTGGCGGCCCGGGGCACGGTAGCAGCAGACGCGGGAACTCCTGGGTCCCCGAGGTGGGGACCTCGCGCCGCGCCGGGACTCAGGGAGCAGCAGGCGCCGTCCCGGGAGCAGCGCCCGCCCAGCCCGCTCCCGCCATCCCGCCCCGCGGACCCCGGAGCACCTACCCGCACACGGCCCCGCGCCTCCGCCTCCTGGCTGCTTCTGCACGGCGGCGCCCCCAAAGGCGAGCCTGGGACCGGGAAGAAGCGAAGGCAGGAAGAAAGGAAAAAACCCGCCGATCCAGTCGGGGTCCTTGTTTATACTGAAACTCCAGCCGCAGCCGCGCACACCCCCTTGCTGCCGAGTGCCCGCCTCCCCGCGCCGCGGGCCACGCCCCCTCCCCGGGCCACGCCCCTCCCCGCGCCGGCCAATCCCGGCGCGGCTCCCCGCCCACGCCGCCCAGCAGCGGGCGCTCTCGGGGACCCCGCCGGCGGGGTTGGGACTCCCGAGACGCCGCGGCCGTGCCCGCCCACGCCGCGGAGGCTGGCTCGCCGGCGCAGCGGGTCTAGGCAGCCAGGGCCGGGCTCGCGATCCGCGGTGCGTTTCCTCCTTCGTGCGGCCGCCCGCGGCTGTTTGTGCAGTCACGTGTCCCCGAGCGTGTGTTCCTTTGCCCGTGTGCTCTACCTGTAAATACCGGCTCGACTCGTTGTACAGTATCTATTATCATAGTTATGAGCTGAAGGTTACTGTCCGTGTAACTTTCGGAGGAGATCTGAGAGGAACCGCCAAGCGCTTGCTGAGTGCTAGGAACTGTGCAGAACGCTTGGGGCAGGTTGGTGGCCTCCACGCGCCGGTCCCAGGTTTCCGAAGCTTCCTGGCTGCTGGAAGGGCAAACGCTAAGCAGACTGCCACTCAACCAAGATGTAAAATTACAGGTGTGAGAACTTTCGCGAAGGCAAGGAACCTACTCTCTAATGAAGGTTGTGCACTTGTAAGCACTTACAATGGTGATGGTACTTAAAGCTACCTTTGGATACCCGGTAACTGTTTTGGGAAAAAAAAAAAGGGTAAGAACTCAAAACTCAGGCATGCTAGAAAGGAAAGGGAAGAAGTGGAAATAAAGAGACCCATGGCCGGAGGTGGGGAGGCTGGGGATGGATAAGATCTGGAGACTTTTCAGCTGTGACCCTGAGTAGGAAAAGTGGGCTTTGTGAGCTTCGGTTCGTCCCTAACACTGCTGGACCATTCTATGGGGCTGTAATCTGCATTCTTAGGACTGAGGAACACCGTGCCCCTTCTGAGGTCCCTGCCTCTACTTGGGATGGAGACTCTCATCTGACCTCGAGCAGTACTGCAGGCCCTCAGTGGCGGCTGAGCCTTCTCCTTTCTTGATCTCACTTTAAGTTGCGATCTCCTCTATTTTTGATGGGGCACCTCCTGTTTTTCTGTTTCCTGGGTAGGTCTTGCCGCCATTTGATACACTGAACATTTTACTTATTACTGAGTCTCTCCCCTCACTTGATAAAATGTGAGCTCCATGGGAGCAGAGCGAACGGCTGAGGCCAGCCTCGTCTACAAAGCGAGTCTAGGACAGTCAAGGCTACACAGAGAAACCCTGTCTTGAAAAACAAAAAACAAAACAAAGCTGAGAAGATGACTCAGCAGTTAAACATGACAACCTGATTCTATCCGGAAAACTCACAAGGTGAAAGGAGAGAACTAAATCCTGCACAAACACACACGAACACACGGTTAATAAAACAAAATGTAAATATTAGTCAATATTAGTCAATATTTACTGCAGTATTGACTACGATAACAGTCGAGTTAAGGCAAATAGAACCTCATTCCAGCGCTAAAGGATAGTGACCCCATGGTACATTTCCACTATACAAAGATTATATATCTATGTAGGGAAGGGTTGCTTTTCCTAAGCTGCTTGTACTTCAGGCACACAAAAGAAATGCAAGCATGGTCATGAACAGTACAAGTCCTACTTTCTTTCTTTTTTGTCGCTTTCATTTCCAAAGAAAAATCCCAACTTAGGTCATGCTGTATCCAGTTTATTTTTCAATCCAGCTTTTGTGAACAGCAATGTTACTGCTTTATGTATCACATGAGTAAGTTTACCCAAATGTCATTGTGCAATCTTTCTCATTTTGCTTTCTCCTTTTCTGTTCAGCCTGTGTGTGTATGTATTTAGATACTGCACTTTATTTATTTATTACTGTTGTGTGTGTGAGAGAGAGATAGCCAGTGTGTGTGTGTGAGAGAGAGAGAGCGAGCGCCAGTGTGTGTGTGTGTGTGTGTGTGTGTGTGTGTGTGAGAGAGAGAGAGAGAGAGAGAGCGCCAGCGTGTGTGTGCGTTACAGCATGGGTGTGGAAGCCTGGCCACAGCTTTTGGGAGTTAGTTCTGTTTTTCCGGTCTGGGTTCCAGGGATGTAGCACAGTCTCTGGCTTTCCAAAGCAAGAGCCATCAAGCTGACCCAAACTCACACGGTTTTAGTTTTCTTTCTTTCTTCTTTTAGATTTACTTCAATTTTGAGTGTGTGTGTGTATGTGTCAGGTGACAGTGTCTGATGTCATGGAGATGGAATTATAGGTGGCTGCGAGCAGTGGGCTGCCTCCTAACCTCTGAGCCGTCTCTCCAGCCCCTCAACTTACATTTCTAACAATCTATCCATGTTACTATGTGTTGGTGTCATGGACTCCTTTGATCCGCTTTGGAATGTGTTGCCATACTCTTGCCACATGTGATTGTGTTATGTTTAATCCACAACAACACCATGAGAGGCAGGTGTCATTACTTACATTGTGACAAGAAGGAACAAGACTCAGGAAAATAAAGAAGCCAAATATCCTGAATCCAGCGCTCCTGCTTTTCCAATTCCAGTAAGGCAAACTTATCACTCTTGTAAGAGTCTGTGAAGAATGTTTAAAATTATAAAGCATATGTATTTAAGTCAGAAGCAAGCTGTTTTCTTGAAAAGCAGTGTTTATTATTTGCCTAAAATAGATACAGGTTTAATACCATTAGTTATAATTTGTTATTTCATTAAGGCACTTGAACCTTAAGTGAAAATGAAAACATAACTGTCTTCAAATATCAAAACTCCTTGTGTTAAAAGAAAACGAGGCACCAGAGCATCAGTAAGAATTAAAGAAGAAAAGCTGTGAGGGAGTGTGTTATAAAGCTGGTAAAGTACAATCCTGCAGTGGACGATACCCAAAGCAGATCAGCAGCTCTTGCCTGGATCTTTCTTTTGTTGTCTAATTTTTGAGAATCTCATACATGACTATACTGTATTTATATTACCTTCACTCATCCCTCTTCTCTTCCCAACTTCTTCCTTCTATCCAACCCTGTATCCATGATCTCTTCCATAATTATTATTGTTATGTACATACATACATGGGGGGAACTGCTGAGTCCAATTAGTGCCCTTATGCATGTGTTTACAGTTCAGCCCTCAGGATCAGGAAACATACTGAGAAGCTCTGTCCTTGGAGAAAACTGATTCTCCCTCCCTCAGCTCCCATGGGCTACCTGTAGCTTTTCATCTAGACTGGAGCCTGTGACATTCCCACCCATGTTGACATATCCATTTATATGGCCTTGCCTGGGTAGTCATATTGTTAAGAGTGCGTGGGTTCAGCATCCCTGTCGTGTCTAGAAGACACTGTCTCGCTGCAGTCATCCAGGCCCTCTGGTTCTTACAGTCTTTCCGTTCCCGCTTCCACTCTGGTCCCCAAGCCTTAGGTGTAAAGATTGTGTATGTCCCAGTAGAGGCTGGGAATCTCGTGACCTCATTTTGATCATTTGAGGATTTCTGCAGTAGCATTCATCTACTGCAAAAAAGAAGTTTCTCTAATGAGGATGAGAACTTGTACTTATAAATGGGTGTAGGGATAAATATTTAGCATATGGTTGGAAGTAATATTAATTGAGCAAGATGACTGTAGTTGGATCTCCTCCAGAGTCTATGACTGCTCCAGACATGGGTTCTTGGCTAGATTTATAGAGCCAGGCATAAGTTCCAAACTGTTGAGAAGCCCTTAAGTCCAATCAAACAGCTACCAGTTACTCTCAAGACATAAAACACCACTATGGCAAAGTCAGGGCTGTCTCGCCAGGCCCAGGGCCAGGCCCATCTTTTCTGTGCTTCCCAGATTTTACAACTGAGTAGTACTGTGAACAACTGTCCTTCCCTGGAAGCGTGCACAGCACCTTCTGATACTATGTGTTGTTACAGATCTTGAAGGGCCTTATGAAATGGCCATGTAAGACCTCAGAATGTTTTTACATTTTCTCACTAATCTATTCTCTCGGTCACTCTGGAATATGGATATGGGCAGTTGGAGGTGTGAAACCTGAGCTCCAGTTTGTAAATGGAAAGAAACAAAGGCACAGGTCACATTACCAGTCATCAGAACCAAGGAATGTAAACCCACTCTTGGCAAAGATGGTTTACATGGTCTCTTTCACCTGTTGACAAAAGATTGAGAGAATTTTCCACAACAGATCCATGAAGAATAAGCAGATAAAGTATTGATAAACTGCATCTAGTAGTCCTGAATATCACTTTGTAGCCTGTTAACCTGTATATTCAAAACTAGTTTCTCTGTGACATACCAATGCAATAAATTTTCTTTCAACAGGTTAAAAATAATAAGAAGAATTTTAAAAAACCTATAACACTTATTTAACATTTATTAACCACTTCCTGTTAGAGAAAGGAAAGTCCTTTCTATTTCACAACAAATAAATTTTAAAGAGAAGAAGAAACTAACCCCAACTCTCCTCCCACCCACCCACACACCGCAGAGGGGGAAACACTGCAGTCATGGCCAAGGTAGTGGAGAGCTCAAGACTCCCTCCGGAGGCTCTCTGTCTCTTGAACTCTCACTCTTACTCCATTGCAATGGAAAGATGGGTTACCGTGCCAAGGTTTTAGGACAATGAGAATAGCTTGGCTCCAGACCTCAGAGAAAATCCCTTATTTCCTTCCTTGTTCTTTGGTGTTGCTTTCCATGACTTCCCTTTCCTTGCTGTCTGAGGACCTACAGCAGAAGGAAGAAGAAGCTTGCTTGGCGTGCTTTGGTTTCATGCCCTCTTCCTGCTTTGACCTGAGGAGAGCCTGCCCATGACCAACCTAGCTTAGAACATGGCCATGTTGAAATTCCATAGAAATACAAAGACAGAGGAGCAGGTGGGCTCCAAACATTCACATCCCTGGAGCAAGGTGGGAAGGTCAAGGAAGGCAGAACCTAAACCTGTATTTGCTTATGCTCCCAACTCCCTGCTCGGTGCCAGCAATTCTTTGATGACTATGAAACGATCCCTGCTGCCTCAGAGGGACCTCTGTGATGAGATAAATGACCAGGTTAGCCTTCAAATGAACATCTCAACAGTTACCAACATTTGTCAGTTTGCAAAATGTTTTCCCAAGTACTAAATTGCCTTAGGGAGAACACTGAGTCTGTGACAGTCAGTCCAATGGCAGCCATGATAGAAGATACACAATTTCATTTCCTGGCATCAGTGAACAGATTCTATCCAACCTGCTAAGACTTCCCTCCTACGTGGAGGGCTTGAATATACAGATAACTTCAGGAAGTTTGCCCATGCTGTTATCACTGTTGCTCTTTATCTCTCAGACCCTAATATTCCACAAAGAACATTAACAACTGTATGGGAAATTCCACCATGCATACAATAGTCTTTCAATTTCTTTAAAGATGTGTAAAAATTCTAAAAATTACGATAGACAGTAACTGTCAAAACTGTGTTTCCTTTAGTAAGCATTATTATTTTACTTGCCAATTCTTATTTATTCTTAGAAAGCAGTTATGTGTGAGATAAGACTATGTCTCTCTTTCTAGTAAAAGCTGACAATCAGTAACTAACATAACTTGATGTGATCACATGGATCTCTGTTGATCATGCAATACACAATAGTATACTTTGATGCACTGACAAACACCCAATAAATGAGGGTCATTTGATTAAAGTGTGCCACCAGTTTGAACTGGAGTGTGCCTGTACATGAATTTATATGGATGTTCTTCATTGTATAAATTGTTATAGTGGACAGCAGATAAATTTCTGATTTGTAACTTCTATGTTGGCAGGATTTGGCTGTTTTCTTATGAATGAGTTGATTTTTCAAAGGCTTTAGGAATAAGATAGTTTTACGTTATTTCATTTTGAGATGGGGTCTCATGTGTTCTAGATTGTATCAAGCTCTCCACATGGCCAAGGAGGACAAGAAAATTTTATATTTGAGATTTAGCCTTTTATAGTAAGCTTTCTTATTTTTCTAGAAGATCCCTTCAGTTTTAACTAAGTATCACTCTATGTCCTAGAACATTGAGTAAGAAGGAAGAAGGAGAAAATGAATAATAGAATAAGACAATTTTAGAGCTGGAAGGAATATTAATTATCATCTCTTCTAATCTTTCCTATTCTCATGCCACCAATCAAAGCATTTCTGAGATGAAGAAATTGAGTCCCAAAGAGAAATGATTTCTCCAAGGCTAACAAGATAATAGCAAAGTTACACTTGTCCAAGACCCGGAAATAACTCAGGACTTCAAATACTACCTGATTTGACTTGCTAATTATTATCCCTGCAGGTCCAACTCTGTGGGGCTACTTGACATTATAGAAGTAACATTTGTTGTCAAATGCTGAGGACAGATAGCTAAAGACACTTGATGAAATAACGAAGTAGAATTTTCTACATACTGCTGACACATTGACATTCTCAAAATATTGCTAATACCGGTAATTTATAGTCTTATTTAATGTTTAAGGCAATAAAAGGATAAACTCTTTAATACCCTTCCCAGTAAAGTAATTACTAGTCAGACCTCATGAAATTCCGGTGGACAAAAGGCTTCTTTAATTAGCATTTGCTGTCGTTATTATGAAAGCACAATCCTTAGGAATCATCTCCCTCAAAGAGTCACATAGCCAATCACAAGGTTACATCATCTTTTAAATCAACTAGACAGCTTCTCGAAAGCAATGACTTCTGAATGATTCTGTGAAGTTAAGTCTGTGAAAATACCCAAATATTTATTTTGACAAGGGGTTAAACATTATTTTAATAGTAGAACCAGAATTGCAATACAATATATCTAGATACTGTTTTTTTATGGAAAAGATCCTAGAATTCATCTGTATTTCTCTGGATGGCTAAGGGAATCTTTGTCTCTGGGACTGGCTGAGACTGGGCAATAGAGGCCAATGGGCTTTAACTTAATCTGTAGAATGCAATTCTTCTCATGAAGAAAGACTTAGCTGATTTGACAGTGTGCTTAATATTATCATTTGAGTGGCAGGTGAAGGGATACATTTCTATTTTGTGAAGTCCTTAAAAATAGAGAATTTATGATCAAAATTAGATTTTTTCCATATAGCTGTTTTCCATAATCTTAAACTTCCACATTTACTTAAACACAATATATACTGATGAAGTTATAAAGTCACATTATTTTTTTCTATTTATAGATTAGTTACACTTATAAAGTATAAATACCTATCAGTAGCTCAAGTAATTGTATTGGATCCCACAATGTAAAATGATAATACATGCAACATAAGTTTATTAAAGACTATGATGTAGTTTGTCTCATGTAGTTTTTCAAATTGGCCACCTCTTGTATTTTGAGGTGATTGTGTGGGTTCTACTCTATGCTGGGCACTGTGACACATGGTTAGCACATAAATGAGCTTGCATTCTTGACTGAAATCTGCTTTAAAGTCAAATTTCTCACAGTAACACCATTAGCATATGATTAATGTTTCCAAGGCCTGGAATTAACTGTTGATAATTTTAGAATCTACAATTACCCACACAATTGTCTCTAATTAGCTGTCTCTAAAGAGTGGTCAAGAGTGGGAAGAAAATGGAGGTTGACTGAGGAGCCGGCTCCTGAGAGTGCCTTTACTTGAGATGTGTCCCGAGCATGAAGATGTGCTGGGCTTAGGGTCAGAGATGGAAGGACATGGCTGTCGCAGAGGCAGAGCTTGAAAAGTGGAGAAAAAAAGGACAAATCTTCTAAGCCAGAACTCAGCTCAGTGATTTAAGAGGTTATCAAAGTGTTAGAGGAGCTAAATCTGAGGCTGTCCAAGGCCGTCTCTACAGAGCTATGAATTCAGCACTTCTCACAGCAAGAAATTCATGGAGAGGGGCAAAACAGAATGTCCCAGTCTAGACAAAGTTCCACCGATAAATAAAACATTCACTTTATATTCTGTTTGTTGTTTTACAAATCCTTTTCCTAAATACCCCGGTTAAAAAGTCAAACACCAGCTGTTACACGTCATAAACTCAAATTTTTCTGATGTCCCAAATGCTAACAAGCTCCATTTTCCTCCAAAATAGTGGAACTAGGACAAAGTGTTTTGAAAACATCTCTAAATAGATGTTGTTCAGCTAGCCCTAGCCCCTTGCACTTTTAATCATAACCTTTTGATCTAAAGAACACAACAAAAAAAAAAGATGAACGTGAATTTTGTTCTTTCTATGAGACAAAACACTGCCCAAACTAACCCTGTGAAGTGTATCACAGTGCAACAAAGGAGGAGAAAAAACCCAACAGTCATGGGGTCTGCTGGGCTTCATCCACATTACGGGAAAAGTGGTCTCCTTCTTTGTTTCTCTCTGGCCCTCCCACCACGCTCTATCTTTCTGTCCCCCACTCACCCCTCCCCTTTCTGTGGAAACAAGGTGATGGAGATGGCTCAGTGTATTTGCCTCCCAAGCATGAAGGCCCGAGTTTGGATCCCCAGAACCCTCCTAAGGCCTGCCGGGGTAACACACCTGTAACCCCACTGTTCGGATGGAGAGATGGGAAGTGGAGAGGAGTGCCCAGGAGCTCTCAGGCCAATCAGCCTCCTGGACTACTGTTCCCTCCCCCAGCCCTCCGCTCTCCCATTTCTCATGTCACACAAACACACGTGAACCATAAAATGATGAAAAATCAAATCTAGAAGCAGTCACCCATGTCTTAAGGAAGGAGAAACGTCTGACCTGTTAAACACCAGTGCTTGGGGGGGGGGGGGATAACATGGCAGTGGACATTTGCACAAAGGCTTGCAGAACTTGTTCTAGAGAGCACTGGGGAGAAGCAGTCCAAACCAGGAGGACCAGTGAGAGCAAGGAAATCAGCTTGTCTCACCTGGAGAGCCTTTGGCAGTCTTTCAAAAGGACTCTAGCCAGACAACCAACCAGCTTAGAGAAGCCATTGTTTTCAGATTCTTAAGAGTTCCGCGTGTATTTAAAGCCTGCAGTTTGAAAACGCCCCTTCCTGTGAAGACTGGTTTTTCATTTGTTTGTTTTATTTCTTTGTTGCTTGCATTTTATTTTGAGACAGGTCTCCTATAGCCCCAACTGGCTTTGAGTTCAATACATAGCCTGATGATAAACGCTCAATCCTCCTGTCCCCAGTGCTAGGTTTGCAGCTGTGTGCCACCGTGCCCAGTTTATGTAGCCCAAGGTTTTAAATATGCTGGGTAAACACTCTGCCAAGCAAGCTATGAAATCCTCTTTCAAAAACTGCTTTTTATCCAGTTGTTAAACTAAGAGTAAGAGCTCTGTGACAGGCGAGGGCTTGAGAAGGCCCAGGAGGGACAGGCTCACGACCCGTTGGTGTCAGAGAGTTCATGGGGCTCTGCCTTCAGTTTTCCCTATGGCCGAAACCATACCAAATAACAAAGTACAAACAAAACCACACCTCTTACCTCAGAGGGTTTAGTAGTATATTTCAGAGCCAAACTTAAGTGATGATGGCCCAGGAACACAAATTTAGATTATTTCAAATACTGCCTTCTAATGTGAAAATTCAGTGAAGTTTTATAGTATCCGAACAAAGTAACTCATAAACGCTTTTAGAAGACATTAAAACAGAGAAACTCTATTCTAGGCTTTAATGCTATCTGATGATTCTCTTAGCCTTTGGTTGCTGGAAGCTAGGAATCTGTCCAAAATGATTTACCTAATAGTTGCAAGGATCTCAGTCACATACAGATATGGGCAACGGATTTGTGGACTAAGATAACCCAAGGCAAGCTGGCTATGGACCTGCAACATTCCTACTCCCCCCATCATTGACGGTCTAGTCAGTTACTAGCCTTGTAGGATGTCTGGCAGAGGTGGGGTGCTTTCTTGGGGTGTCAACGTAACAGCTCAGATCCACACAACAGCACGTGATTAAGACTTAGTGTCCAAAGGCACAGTATCATCCCTGCTTTAGGTCTGGGAAAAGCAGAGTGAAGATTCAACTTCTGTGACAGCATAACGTGACATTAGTCCTTTATTCAATGCATTTGTATGCCAGTCAGGTAATCAACTGTCCTGCTTGGCCTGGGACTTGTCAGATTTTAGTACCTGATTTCATATGTTAAAAAAACAAAACAAAACCTTTTTTTTTCTTAATTAAGTTTATGTGTGGGAGGGGTCGTGTGACACAGTGCCCAGTTGGAGGTCACACACAGGAGTCTGTAGGAGTTGGTTCTCTCCTTCCATGCGAGCTCTGGGGATCAACTGGGGTTGTCAGGTTTGAAGCAGGTTCCTTTATTACTGAGCCTTCTCCTTGAAATTAAGGCAGATCTTCAGATCTGGGTAAAAAGGTGCAATTGATACCCTAAATTCCAAACATTATTAAAAAAAAAACATTCTGTAGGCCAGGCTCTGGAGAAGGCATTAACCAAACCACCGGGGACAAAACAGAGAAGGTAACTGTCATCATGAAGTGGCCATCCAGGAAAGCAAGGCAGACAGCATCAGAGCATCAGAGGTCTACACAAGCAGTTCTTACAGAGATGCCCACTCCTGGGACAGCTCACTCTGGGTTTGGAGGAGTCGGGGCGGGGGGCAGGGGCGCGGGGGCGCTTGTCCTTCAGGCCGGAAGTATAAGAAGGGTTACCGGCGAATTCTGTCAGGATAGGGTCATCCTACTTCATTTTTAAGTATGAAAAGCACTTCAGGATCTCTGGAGGATATTCAATCTCTCTAAAATTACATGTCTATTTTTGTATCTTCTGTTAGAACTAGACTGAGAAGAAAACCTTGGGGTGGGGATGTAGATCTGTTGGCAGAGTACCTGCCTAGCATGTAGAAAGCTCTTGATTTCAGGCCCAGGGCTCGCAAACTGGAACACAGGGGGATCAGAAATCCAAGGACTCAAGGATTTGTGTGTGTGTGTGTGTGTGTGTGTGTGTGTGTGTACAAATCAAGGCCAGCGTGGGAAACAGGGGAGAAGACACAGAGAGAAGAAAGGCAGAGAAATATTAATATAATCTTAATAGAATAATTAGAAAAGGCACAGGCTAAAAATGACCTTGTCTGTACCCTACCCTGATGCCACAACAATACTTGGTATATGGTAGGTGCTCAATGTTTAATTAGTAAATATGTGAGTGAAAATATTACTGCTTTTTTATGTATTATGTCCAAGCCCTAAATTTACTTTCCTTGAATCATTCCTCTATTCCCAACCAACCTATACACAAGCCTGAAGTAATTATAGATCAAATGGACCATGGATCACCCATTGGCTTCAGGCTTGAGGTATCCTGGGCCAGACTATACCTGCTGGTTCAAAAAGACGCTTTGTAAGCCTTTGCCTTTGCTCTGTGCTCACGTGTTAAGTACGGTGCTACCTAAGCTGGGGTGAGATCTGTTTCTGTTTTTAAGCCCTGTGTGTTAAGATGATCTGGCTCTAAACAGGGGATGTGGGATGACCCATGTTTAGAAGACATTGCGGTCTGACAATTTCATTGTTTGCATTGGGGGATTTCTTCCCTCCTCCCAGCACTCTCTCCCTTCTGGCCACACTCCCTTCTTGAAAGCTCATGGCTTTATTGACCTCAGTACATCAAGACAGAGGCTCTGGCCTCTTCTTTTTACTCAGGAGAGTCTCCTTCTTTCCCTGCCACTTCTGGCCCCACTGCATTCTGAGATGAGAAAAATGTTAACCCATGTGATAATTACCTCTCCTCACTAACAGACGCACTAAGATTTCCTTCAAGGTCAAACTGTCTCCTATGCTTCAGAATAGATGATGGCTAGCTATGTTTAAGCAATCTGAATCCCCAAGTTTATCTATTGTTTACATTTTTCTATACATAACAACCCAAATGGGTGGATTGTTTACATGTGGGGGAAAGAGCCTGCCTAAGTTTTCCTTTCCCAGTGGCCTTCTTCATATAGTTCTACATATACAGGACAAACTTTCAGAACCTCCAGATAGAGTATTAACAAGTGCTGTTTCTGTCTTTTATTTTCATTATTTTTGTTTTTAATTTATGTGTATGTGTGTGCAGGTACCCTCAGAGGACAAAGGAGAGTGTCAGATTCATGGAATTGGAGTCCCAGCAGTTGTGAGCCACCATGTAGGTACTGGGGACCCGGGCTTAGGTCTTCTGAAAGAGCAGCCAGTGTTCTTATCTGCCAAACCCTCTCTCCAGCCTCTTTGCCTATCCTATGGATATCTACTGACAACACCATAATCTTCAGCTCCTACATAAAATCTTTAAATAGTTGGCACAGAATAATCACAACAGTGAATACTAACAAACATAAATTTCTGCACATCAGTTGAGGTCTATAGTAGATTTTAGGGCTTCACTGTCACAATTTCTGGTGTCAAGTTGCTAGTCACAGACGTGGACACGCTTGTAAGACTCAGCATTACAATCATTTTAATGTAAGGATTTTTTTTTCTGTATAAGCCAGAGTTCTCTGGATACATCCAAGTTAGCTTTAAATAAAGGTAGGGAGACACACTACCCTTTATGAACATTTTTGTGGTCTGGTTTCCTAATATGTTTTCAATCTTCTAACAGTTATCTACAGCACTTAGTATTATGTCCATCATCGTTGATGCAGACACTGAAGGTGAGGGAAGTTTTACTTCATTGGATAAGAACATCTAACAATGGCAGCTTCAAGATACGGACCCAGAGGGAACTTACTCCAAAGATCATGCATTTTGTGTCACAAGCAGAATTTCTAGAACGGACACATAAACACTGGCTGACTGTCAAGCAAGCGCTCTAACTGAAGTGAAACAAAAACTGTGTGCTTTCCGCTACCCCACAGCGGTTATAGATTTTGGGGCGGACGGTGTTGCACAATGGTCCAGATGATCCACCATGGAAAGAGGAAGAACCTACCAAAAGAACCCATCTCACAGCGGACTTGAACAGACACTCATTCACTCCATGCTTCATGTCGAAAGCTCCCCCAATGTCTACGACTATACTAATGCTTGTTTGGAAAATGAAGTTAAATGATGCATCCACAGTTATTAGCACAAACTCTGGAAAATGGAACTCAATAAATGATAGTTCATTAAACGTAATTATCTCAACTATTCAGCAGCCTCTTTCTGGCTTCATGCCCCAGCCTCTCCCAGAGTCCTTGAAAAGCCAGGGGATCCCAGCACTCAGGATGTGGGTACAGGAGGATCAGGAGTTCAAGGCCAGCCTTGGCTACATAAAGAGTGTGAGGCCACTCTGAGAAACTGAGACTACCTTGAAAAGCACGTACACACACACACAGACACACACACAACTCTTTAAAAACATGTGACTAGCCAGGCATGAATGAAAACCCGTAACCTCAGCACTCAAGAGTCTGAGGCAATGAGGCAAGAGATTTCTCTGAGTTCAAGCTGGCCTCAGCTATAGAGTGAGGTCCCATCCACAGACAAAACAAAATAGAAAAGATAGAAAAAGAAACAAACAAACAACCTGACTATGTATCTTCCTATTGTGTATAATTTCACTCTGTGTTGTTGAAGAACTATTTACCTATTTGAAAATTATAAACACCCTTAAAAGACTTTTGTTTGTTCCCCTTAAAATAAGCATATTGTTATATATAAACCACATATTATCCCTGAAGAATATCCAGTAATATCTCCTGTCATCTAATGTCTACAACGTATTTAAATTTCCTAAATGATTCTCAAAATTATCCCCAGGAATATCTTAAGCCTCTTCAAGAAACTAGACAATTTGTCTTGGAGAAAGCACCATTTTCTCTGTTTGCCTGATATTTTTCTGTGATTTTTTAATTGTTCATCAACCTCTACATTGCCTATAAACCTGAATGTAGCTCTTTGGTTTTATGGCTTTTAACTTGAACATTGCGGTGAGAATGCTTTAGAGTCAGTATTACGTAGTCCATTCTAGACCTTATCAAACTTTCCATGACCACTTCCCTTTCCAGACATGCTGTGGCTTCCTCGCTTTCTCTAAGGTATGGCCAGGCCAGTGGTTTTCAGCTGAGGCTTTACTTAGAACCGTCCACAGTTTTTTCAATATACTCATTATTGAATGACCCTCTAGGCTTGAACAGAGGATTTCTAAAACTTCCCAGGCTCTTCTCATGTATATCTCAGACAAGGAGTGGTTTGGACTCTTGAGTCAAGAGTCAGTAGTCTGTTTTTCTGGTCTATTAGCATCCTCAGGTTCTGGCCTTTTGTTTTGTTTTGTTTTTCCTCCAAATGGCATGCTATGAAGCTAACCAGCTTAAAGTGGAGAAAAACCAAGGGTTTGCCTCAGTTGTGGTTGTTTATTTCTAACCACAGCAGGGAAAGCTGCTTGGACTTCCGATGGCTGTACTTCTATGCGTTCAAACTCAGCTTGTGCCAAATCTTAAAACAGAATAAGTGTGTGATTCATCAGTACTTGTCACAATCAGACACAAATCAATTCAAGTAAGGAGATAGGAACAGCCACTTCCCCTAAAGAAGCCCGTGTCTGGGTCAACTCAGGGAGTAGCCAGCATACTTGCTTACAAGCCGAACTAAGTGAAAGTCATCAACGACCCAACAGGAAATCCATAAAGCACAAAAACTACTCTTTGTAGCTGAATGTCTTGCACATAGAAGAAAAATGTTCACTCTTGTTCATAATAGCAAAATAGCAAATCCAAAATGTAATGTTCACTCCTGAGACTGGAAAAATTCTACTGTTTTGTGAAGCGTTGTGAAGGAGGGCACCTTTTGCTGTTTTGCCTCTTTTGTTTTTAGACAGGATCCCACCATCCAGGTCAAGATGGTCTGGAACTTACTTTGTAGATCAGGCTGACCTGGAACTCCTGACTCTTCTGCCTAAGCCTCCTAGCATTGGAAGTGCTGGTTTAGGTGCCATGGCAGACTAAGGCACATATCTGTGAAGAAATTCCAGCTAAGGAACTTGAGCCCCTCCCCCACACCCATACCTCTTGGCCTGTGAAATAACACAAGAACAACCCTATCCATTCTCTAAGAGTTAAAGATTAGAAGAAATGGACATTAACTAAATGTCTGTTGGCATAGACCTGATAAATATATTCTGAGATGTTCATGAGGAAGGACACCTTCTGGGCAAAACGGAAGTTCACACAAAACATTGGGATGTTATTCTATGATAGACACGAGAGGGAGAGAGACAGAGAGACGGAGACAGACAGAGACAGGAAGGAACAGATACCTGTACTTAAAAACACGCACACATAAAAAGTACCTTGGTTAAGTATACAAGGAACTAGGAAGTGGGTTGTCTAAAGGAGGAAGGCGGAAAGAGGAAGACACAGGGGAAATTTTTACAAGATACCTTTTCACATTTTATCCTGTCTGAACTGTGTAAATACATCACAGAATCAAATTTTTAAAGTCTTATTAGATGTTATTAGAAATGTATTTTTTAAATTTTAGATAGAAAGCATTCCAGATATTCTTACAGCCCTTTTTGCTGCTGTAATTTCCCAGAAATTAATTATATTCCTTACTAGTGTCACTAGAAACGAAAGTGAAACTTTGCATATTTCCCATACCCAGGCCTAAAAAGTTTTAGGCCTAAAAATGGTTCAGAAGAAAACCTCTCCTGCTTGTTTTTCTTGACTTTGGTTGTTTTGCTTCACTTACCGGTTCAGAATTTACACACACGTGTGATTCAAGATCTCTGAGGTTGGAGCTCACATCACACTGAGGTAAGGGTAACAAAACGAAGTTCATTTCTTTCTCTTGTAAAGCATCTTAAAAGATGCCCTACCAAAGACTGGGTGGGGAGAGAAATTCTATATAAGAAAAAAAAAAAGGATTCTTCACAGATAAATAAAAAAATCAAAAGTCATTGTAATTGGTATTGGCCTCTCAGCATTGACTACTCTAGGTTATGACTTGCGTGTGAATTCTCTTAACAAAAAATTATGGTATTTTTGCTATAAACTTTGCTGTTTGTTCAGTGGAATACATAGAAGTTTGCCTTAGGGGTTGGATAGGCCACAGGTCTCTGTGACTTCAACTAATTGGATATTCTCCATGTGTCTTCACTCAGAAAAGGAGGGACGGCACCTAATTTGAATGCATCACATTGTTTATTTGGCGACAAATAACACAATTGTGCTGTATTTTAGAAAGCGCACCCTGAGGATAGTTCTGATACTTCTGCAATTGTGACAAAGGCATCAGCAGAGAAGGCAGAAGAAGAATGCAATGCTGGAAAACGAGCAAAGGAAAATGATAAAGGTCAAAATAAACCCAAACTAACTTTGGTAAAAACCAAAACTAGTCAGAAGCGCGAGTGAAGACAAATTCCCATCCAGGTATTTTAGCCAGCTGCTTCCTTTCCCTGTTCCTTTGCTTCTGTTACAGAAGCCCAGAGAAGTCATGGGAAATGTGAGGAGAGAGAAGGGCCAATAAGGACCCTGGTCCCCAGAGGGATGGAGAAATACTTAGGAGGAAAGTAGAGAAGGCACAGGACAGGAGGGTGTTGGTCCTGGCGTGGCGAGGACAGTATACAGAGGAATGGAATTCAGTAAAGGTGCCAGTGAACTTGCACTAAGCGTGTGAGCTCTGCCGGGGTTGTTAGACGTTTGTATCTCTCTCATTTAATAGTCATGAATGCAATAATTAATGTCACCTCCGTTTTCTAGTTGAGGAAACAAGACAAGTGGAGGCTGATAGTTCCCAGAGCCTTGATGGGCCCTGAGATGATGTGAACCTGATTTTAGCATTCTATCTCTTATCACAATTACCAATAAAGGCTGCAGACAATGTGGCCCACTGGAAGAGGATTAAGGAAATATTGATAACGCATGTTTGAAGTTTAAAAAAGAATTTATCTTTGCTGAATATTTCCTTTTCTGACCCTTGAGAGTTAAAAAAAAAAGTGCAGATATCAAGATGGACTGATTTGTAGTGTTTCCTTTCTGAGAGTGAGACAGCATGAAGTTCTTCAATATGGTGGACACCTTCAGGATGCCCTATCAGAAGGACCACACAGGGGTTGGAGATGCTTAGCAAGCACCGCCCCAAAGTAGTGTGTGAACCTGATTACCCAGAACACCCCTTTCTTTATAGTAAGAACGCTTCTGCAGAATGCTAAGACCCAATCCAGGTACAAGGCATTCTGAGTTCTAGGCAGTGTTCCGAGAGACGGAATGAACATGCTGTTAATCCACACAACAGTTTGAGGTGATGCTTACTCTTAATTCAATTTTGAAGACGATGACACTGAGACTCAGAGAAATTCAGAAACATGTTCAAATAGCTGAAAGTGGTGTAGCTGGGATTCAAACTCAGGCAGCTCTGTACTGCATGTTACATAGCGCTTCTCTGTTCTTCTCACCTAGGGCTCAATTTCAAAAGCAATTCTGATGCTTAATCTAAAGCTCTGAAATTGGAGGGTTAGATGGATAAGGGTTCATTTATCTATTCATTAACTCATCTGTTACTCAGGTATCTATTTGTATTATAATCCTGTTATGCAACAGTCTTAATATTAGCAAAAATAGACACAATTTCTGTGATCTTTGAATGTAAGAGTCTATAGAGGTGATATACTTATGCCATTATACAAGTAAATATAAAATCATACGTGCTCAGGAGTATTTGGAAGGAAAGATACAAGATGTTACAGGAGGGGCTGGAGTCGGGGCTCAGCAGTTACAAACACTGGTTGACATTTCAGAAGATCCAGGTTTAATTCTCAGCCCTAGATGATGGCTCACAACCACCCATAACTCTCTCCTCTTCTTTTTTTTTTCCTTCTGTGGGTATCAGGTATACAAGTGGTGCACAGACACACAGCAGGCAAAACACCCATACACATACAATAAAACTTGAATTTAAATAAGGATGCTATGACATAAGATTTTAAAGGCATTTAAAGGTACGTGATCTATTAGAGAGAAGAAAATCCTGAAATAATGACCTTTGGACTGGGATTACTAATCTTGGCTCTCTTCTTACATTCTTTAGCATTTCAAAGTCATTCTTCACAGAAAAATAGGGCTGGTGGATTGCCTCCAAGTCACCATGAAGATAATAAATGCTAGAAGGCATTCCAGGATTCCAGAACTAAACAAATGATAGCTAATGACTACTGCTGGTTTTCCCATTGCTGCTGGCTAGTATCCAGCAGAAAACTGGGTAAAAGATTTAGGATGACAATCATCAGACATCAGGAATGAGGGACGCACAGGAAGTATTTCCGAAATACTAAGGATTTTACCATTGTTAAAAAGAATATGGATTCGATGCATTTTATCCTTTTAATGGAACAATTATGTCAAAAGAATAGCATATAGTAAGTAAGCGATGTGGGAAATTACTACATACGGGAAATCTAATGCCTTGTTAACATTTGACCTGCATTTCACGGATTCTCTCATGATAATGTCCACTATAGCATGTTTTTTGTTTTGAAGTTTTTTTGTTTTTTTTTTTTGGTGTACTTTCAAGCATTTAAATGTTTCTTCCAGCACAAATCCTAGATTGGACCACTTTCTAACCAGAACTTAACACCAAGGTAGAGTGGAAGACTAGTGAGGTGAACCATACCTAGGTGTTTAAGGGCAGTGTGATATTGATGAGGAACTCATAGAGACAAAAGACACCTCAAGGCCAGTCACAGGGTTTTAACCTGTGATTGTTTACAGCTTCAGCTTAGGGAAAAAAAAAAGAGGCACAGGCAGCCTGGTGAGTCCATCCTCACAGAAATGGACTCTTTCCTGAACCATGAGGCTCTTGGGATGGATCTGTCTAGGAGAGTTCCATCCTGCTCTATTTTCCTGGCATAAGTGTATACATGTGCCCCTAGGGAGAGCACTTCAAAGCTTGAGAAGCTACTTCAAAAACTCTGCAGCCTCCATTAATGACTGGTGCTAGACAGATTGAGGGCTGAGCTCTAGAAACCTCGAGTACGCAGCCAGACCAGCAGGTAGGCCATATTACATGCGCTATCCAGAACACCCAGAACACACCTCTCCACAGGGGAGGAGGAAGGGACTGTGTAGTGAGGCTCTCTAAAATCTGAGCAGGGGTCTCTCTGTCTAGGTTGAGTCTATACTTCAGTTCTATTCTTCACTTAACCTCCAGGCTTGTTCTCCACAACGCCAGGGCTCCTGGGTACTTCTAGCTCTGGAATTCCCATGAGTTAACACTGACTTTTCTTTGACTAGTTGAAAATACAACAGTTTGCCCAGCTTCCTCTGCTTGATCCCTTCTAGCAGAAATTCTAAAATATGGGAGGAAGCTATGTTACATCTGGAGATTTGGGACACTTAGTATAAACAGTTCCAGGAAGCCAATGTTAGCCACAAAGGGGATTGCCATAGTCCCTCTAAATGAGGTCAGTTTTCATTGTTGTTCATGGTGATGCTGATTTTTTTTTCTTTTTCTCCAATCAAAAGAGACAAACAGTAGACCTCCAGTTGTCAGAACACTCTGTAGGGTTCAACCTTTCATCTAGAAGCCCACTGTAGCTGGATGTTGATTAGTGGCAACAGTACTGTAGGCCCCTCATCTTCCATGCACACAGATACTGACACTGGAGGAATGGATAGGAGCTATACAAACCACTAAAGGAATGTGATAAGCAAAGTATGGTGGCATAGGCCTAGAACCCTAACCTTCAGGATGTTCAGTTAAGAAGGTTGTGGTGTCAGGCTTGCCTATGCTATACAAGAAGACTTTGTCTCAAAAATCATCCCAACATATAGAGAAAGGAGGGAAAAATTTGAGAAATGGAAGGAAGGAATGGAGACGGTAGGTGAGGGAAGAAAGAGAGGGGGGGGAAGAGAAAGGGGGGAGAGAAAGAGAGACAGAGAGAAAAGAATACAGGTTTGCAGGCCTAAAAACCTAGGGAAGAGTTTGACCATGGGAACTGAGAAGCTGCTAACTGTAGCCCAACTTCAAAAGCAAGGTTTCCAGTGATTCTCACCACACAGACAAGGATGGACAGAAGCCTGCAGTCACAGAGAGGGCATTCCCTTCCTTCCGTCAAACTTACCATTAAAACTGCAGCAAAGAGCGTGTTGCTTCCTCCCTCTGGCATACCAAATGTGTTCTAAAATGTTAGATTCCTATGTGTACCTAATTAAGGCATTTTACCACTCCTCCAGGACAATGGATATAGGAAACAGCTATTAAATAAAATACATAAAGTATAGAAAGCCAATATGTTTCGGGAAACGGATACCTACTTCATCAGGAAAAGAACTTAGATTATTTGACTGATGTTAAGAAACAAAAGGCCCCTTGCCACCCCATTCTCACTCTGTCCCAGAGAGAGAAGACACCTTCTTGTTTATTTTGTGACCTGTGACTGTGGCACCTAGCATTTAGTTCTAGAAATAAAGAGAAGAGGAAAATATCTCCAAACAGTTTTTCAAAGGAAGGCCCCTCCCCCAGGGCTGTTTGCTGCCACCCTCTTTTCTTCTCTGCTTCCCTCCCTTTCAGCTTGACATCTCCTCAAATGTTACCTGACAGACTGCCGCCATCACCCCGTGAATGTAAGTAATTTCCTTATTGACAGCCTCCTATTCTCTCTGACATCTGCCAGCACTCTCTGACACTTGAATAAGCATTAAGACATTAACAGCCTGGCACAGGTTTAAGGGCTGGAATAGCAATGCCTGGCAGGCCTACTGCATGGAGCCGCAAGCAAGGAGACCCCCACTCATTCAAACCCCACTGTCCTTCTGCTTGGAAAACGGAGTGGAGCCCGAAGCAAATGCCGATTTATCTGCTTCACTGCGCTGGCATTTTGGTGTCTCCTTAGGCAGGCCAGATTGGACATTAGGAAAAGAAAAACACAAAAATGCCTGCTTCAGAGGCAGGGCGGGGAGCCCAGCATGATGGTGAGGCAGGCCGCTGTTTTGTGGAATGAGTTAATAGTTTTAAGGGGATTGATTTCTAAAAAGGGGCAAAAATCAAGCTCCCCTAACTCCTCACACAAAACGTTTGCATCAGACTTTCTTGTGATATATCAGATTCGTCCCACATACCAGCACTGCCAAATGCCATCGTCATGGCAAGGATTTGGAAGGCAAATTTGTCAGATAGACAACGTTCAGAAAATGATTAGGAAGGAGCACCCTGGCAGCCTTTGTTGCTCGAATCTGTTCACTGACAAATGGCAAAGCTATTCATATGCAAGATATTAACCATTAAGTGAGTCATGGGAGCTGCTGCCTCAGTTCTGTTCTAAAGAGAATTTGTTTGGGATCAGAAACCTGTAATCCACCCCAGTAATGCCAAAATTGATATCAAAATAGAGAAACGCAGCCCCGCCTATGTGGGGCACTTCCTTGTGACTCAATGTGACTGCAGGAGGGAAACAAAGGAATTAAAATGGGCTTTATAGAAGCTCAAGGCCCCAAACCAATGGGCCAGCAAGATTCTGTGCCTCGCAGCTCTCTGTGCACCTTCTGGGCCTTTCACCCATCACTCTTGAGTCCGTTTAGCACCCTGAGGAGAGGACAGCCGCAGTTGAGATTAGAAGCTGGTCACACTGACATTCCTTTTGCAATCCACCTTCATGTTCTTGTTTGATCTGAGCCTGGGGTCACTGTGTCAGGATTGCAAACGAGGAAGAAAAAAGTAACTAAAAAAAATGGCAATTTCCCCAAGATCACACAGGTAATTAGGGACTGTATCATAATTTGAACCAGCATCTTAACTCTTATGTTGATGTGTTTCACTTACATTAAGTTCCAGCCCCAGGGAGTTGGGTCCAAATCGCCAGCAACAAGGCATAGCAGGTCTGGAAAGGCAGTGATCACCTTCCCGGGGCCCTACCAGTTGTCTGTGGCCTTGATAAGGCTGATTGGTGGAAGCCGACTGTGAAAGCAAGGCTCCAGTCTGATAATGGCTCTGAATGGCTGGGTGCCATGAGGCTTTCCCCTCAGAGGTAACAGCAGAGTCAAGGCCAGCAGCTGGTGGGGGTAGGTGTCTATGGGTGGTAAGAAAGGGACCAGTGTGCTGAGCTAAATTAGGTGCCTATTAACTTTGGGATTTGAGGTCAAGGAGACTGCAGAGGCCACACTGTTCAACTCTCGCTCTCGTCATTTATAAGGCAGTGTAACGTTATCCTCTTCAGACTTGAAGACTTCACGAAGTGAAGACTTAGCAAATGCTTAGCTAAATTCTCAAAAACTAAATGGCAATATATCCTTAGTGTTAATCCACGTAGGACCTCACATAAGGTTCCCAACCCCCACTGTCCACTCACCACCTTTTCTGGACTCCCTGTGGGTGAGGTGGCATTTTAAAATTAATTTCTATCATCTAAGACCTCATTTTTGTGATTTAACCACTCAAATTCTCTGCTCCAGATGTGAACCAGTCCACGGCCACATGACCCTAATCACGACAATAAAAAGCCACCAACTGCCAAGCAAGTCCCCTGGGCACTATGCTTGTCTTCTTTATGCTTAAGTTTGGGCCGTTCAATTTTACAGGTGGGGTCGTTAAAGCTCCGAGAGATTAAACAATCGGCTGGAAGTTTCCCAGGTGTTTGGTGCCACCTTGATGTTGTCCAAGCCTGTTTGGGCTAACCTTGTGAACTAATGCCTGCCCTGGCCAGAGATAAGGTTACCATGCTTTGTGCCTCTTCTCCCTGGCTCTCCAGCGCACACAACCAGGGGTTCCTTGCCTCACCTGCCAGCCCTTATATCAACTCTGTGAATCTGATTGTTCTGGTTTAGGGTCACTTTTTCTCTGCTGAGCATTTCTTTTTGGATGTCTGTTCTTCTTTCTCCTATTCCTTCCCTTTTTCCCCTTCATCCGTTCTCCCCACCCTCTTCCTTTTTGCTTTCTGAAATGATGTTGCCACACAGTTTAAGCACCAAATGCTGGGATTACCAGCATGCACCGCCATGTCAAGCTTAGGCATCCCTCTGATACCCTGCTCCCTTTCTCCTCCTGTTGCCTTCCACAGCACAGCTGGGTCAAACTCCACACTATGCTTTTACCATGCCCAGAAGAAACCCTCTGCGGCTCCCCGTGTACTGAAGACTAAGACTGAGTGTCAGCCTTGGTGGGGAGTGAGATCTGCTTCCTCCACTAATGTGCAGCCTAACTTTTCAGTGTTTTCCCCTGCCTTCCTTGGAGGCTCAGTAGAATGCTGACTCCAGAAAATCCCCGCTTGTAGACTGATGCCCTGTTTATTCTAAGTGCTCACTAAATATTTGTTAAAATGAGTGAATGAAATAATTTCCCCACCTGAATGTGATTGCATCCTTTTGTACTATTTCACCAAAAATCTGAATGAGGATTCTTAAGATTTGTTATACTTTATGTTGCTGCTTATTGATATATTTGTTTGCCATGTTGAGGGTAGAGCCCATAGCCTCCTGCTTCCTAAACAAATTCTTTTCCACAGAACATCCTTGGGCCCCAAACTTGTTATATTTTAAAATTGACATCTGTCAAGTTGGGGACTTAAACATTTATAAAGCAATGCATTTAACTGTGCTATTTAAAGGTAATTATAGTATTTATTAAAATATCGTTTTGAGTGTTAGAACACCAACTTAAAATAGAGTGACAAATGACTCTTTGTTCTAGGCCTGTAGATGCCTATTTACTGAGACAGGAGTCTTCTCCCACATGGACCCCTGAGGCTGAGGCTCTGCTGTCCACAGCCCACTGAGGGGCTCTATCTACTTGGGAACCCTTCCTTCTTATGTAAGTGCTCAACACATGCCCAACCCTCCCTCTAAGATTTCACCCAGTCTTCCGTCCCATCCTTTCATACTGCTCACTAGTCTCAAAAGTTCTCTCATTGTTGCAGCTTCCTCATAACAATTTAATGTTTTAACATACAGTTTATCCTATGTTTTTGGTGTACTGGTCTTCACTCATTTATGAGAATAGGGTCCATAATCCATCTCTTTGAGCTCACTCTGCCTCCTGTTTTGTGTCCTGGAATGACTGTAGACGCTCAAGATGTACTTTTTGAATAAATAAACAGCTCCGTCAACGCAGGTAGACATAACAGGTGGCTGACGTGTTGGCACAAGGCATTAGGCTGACTGGCCCTGTTTAATAGAGGGAGTGAGAAGAGCAATTTGCATCTGTTGTAAGGTTAGCAGAGGAAGGCAGCGGATACCGAGGCAGGCAGGGCCAGGGAGTAATGTGTTACAGACATGTTGCTGGGGTTCAGAGCCAACTCTGCCTCTTGTCTGTCCTATGAGTTTAGACAGATCCACCTGCCTCTGCCTCCCCAAGTGTTGGGATTAAAGGTTTTCCTTAGATGGAAGATCAAATGAGAAATGAACTTTAACGTGGCGATTCCCATGGTTGTAGAGAGTGACATTGTTCCATGTCCTCTTTTGCTGTTCGTGTTGCATCTACCATGGAGCCATAACAAGTAATAAAGCTGGGAAACATTAATCAACATACCTACATTCACATTTCTAAGGCTGGAATTCTCAAGATGTGGACATAACTGGACTTGAGAGAACTTGAATAAGAGCACTCATCTATTTGATGAGGACCCCATCCCACAGCCTGATCACCTCCCAACATTATCACACTGGGGGGTAACATTTCATCACAGGGAAGGGACACACACATTCAGTCACTGTGACTTTTCTGGCTGTTCTCACATGGCTTGTCACAGTCTTTTCATGAGCCCACCTGTGTGACTTTACATTTGAATGTAAGCGACATGCCATGACTGGGAAGGCGCTTCCAACTGGTGCATCGCTTTCTTCTATAATAATAACATGTCTCAAACAGGTCTTCCCATTCACACTGGACTCTGTGCTCAGGAGCCAGGTGGAAAAAAGGGCCTGATTCATAACCACTTAACAAACAAACCATATTCGCATTGCTAGGACAGCTGGGCAAGAATCTGGCACATCTCAACCCTATGCGCTTGTGGCTATAGGCCACTCAGATTTGGGGGATGTCCCTGTGACATAGCCTGGTGAAAGCTGACTGACATCCCAGCAAGGAGAAGTTCTCAGTCCATGTGAAGTCCTGCAGGAGTGCTCGGATCATTATGAGAGCTCAGTGGAGACCATCAGGGCAAGCGTGCTAATGACTTTGAACATAACTTCCTCATTCACAGGAAAAGCCACATCCCTGGGCTCGCTGAGGTAGTCCGTCAGATCCTCTGGCTAGGAGTGAGAAGCACAAGTCCCAATTGAAATATGCCCTTTGACCATGGTCATAGGCCTTAATTTTTCTATGGCTGTTTTGTTATAGATAATTATTGAAACTCCTTCCAGTTTAAAGAAATTTCTGCATCTCTAGGCAAGCACCTTCTAGAATCTTCCTTATAAGTGCCTATCAGTAACACCACTTGCAAAACTGGGCTATCAGGAGCCTGAACATGTTGGTTCCTTTCTGCCCCACAGGGTTGAGGTTAACCCTTAGCCTTGGTCAGTTTCCTGAGTAGTGGCTTTTTCATTTTGTTTGTTTGAGACAGGGTTTCTCTGTGTAGCCTTGGCTGTCCTGGACTCCCTTTGTAAACCAGGCTGGCTTCAAACTCACAGAGACCCACCTGCCTCTGCGTCCCCAAGTGTTGGGAATAAAGATGTGCACCACCACACCCAGCTAGTAGTGGCATTTTTATAGATCCTGGAAAATGACTCTTTAAATTTATTTTCTTTTATTTCCTCTAACTTAAGGTCATGAAATTTTTTTCGGCCAGAAGAAAAAAGTCATTTCCTAGGAAAGGAGAGGCCATGCTTCATGGCGATGTAAAAGCCCCCTTGGCTGACAGGTACTCCTTTGACTTAAAGGGCTTAAAATTAAAAGCAGGTGCCATCTGAAGAGAGGGAGGGAGGCTGCTGCAGTGCGCACAGCTCAGCCCGAGAAGCAAAGTCCTGGCTGGCATCCAGCCCGGTGACCTTGTCACTCATTTTTCCTTGGTTTGGATTTTCCCATATGTGATGATAAGGACCTGCAAACTCCTATTGAGTGTGTGCTAATGTCTTATCACTATGATTCCATCAAAGCTAATTGACAAGGCTGTTTATTGCTGGCTTTAAATGGCAGGTCTCTTAATTTGTAGACTAGAGGAAAGACATTAAGGAAGGACAGTGTTTACAGTGGGAACCGGGCCCACACAAATCTTCTGAATTGCTAAAGTGTTTTGATCCTAGAGGAGAAATAGAAGAGCCTGATTTATAACCATTTAACAAACAAACCATATTCGTGTTGCTAGAACAGCTGGGCAAGTGTCCTTCCCTGCCCACTCCGGAGATTTTATGATCCAGTGAAGGAGCTAAGCTCTGGCACGTTCCTCCAGGTCCATAGAATCCTGTCCATGTCCTGTACAAAGCACCCATCCTCAAAGTCTCTGCTAGAGATCTATCGAGTACAAAATCGACTCTATCAGTGTCAGAACCCACGTCCATGTGCCATCCCCTGGGCTGGCAGGTAGCTGTCGTTTCTACGCCCCTGGCCTCAGTGGAGACAACAGATATGCTGCCTTCTCTTGGATTCCCACAGCCACTCTCACTGATGACCGGGATTAGTTCCAAGACAGATGTTCAGATGTACATCCTAAGCGTGAACATGTGCTCTAAGACGAGCTCGGGATCCCCTCTTTCCCATCTTCAAAAACGTCGTTCTTCTTACTCACAGGCTACATGATTACAGCAACTGCTGGAAATCTACCCTCAGCCTCAGGAGCACATGTCCAAAGCACAGATCCCTGGTCTGCTCTGTTTCGTGGGAGCCTCTATGGAGGACAGAGCAAACGGAACGTCTCCAGATCACGTTCTTTAAACTCAGGCAGTGTTCTCTTTCCACCACTCCTTGGGGGCTACTGGAAGCTTACGACTGGCTGCGGCGTGCGTATGCGCGTGCGTGCGTGCGTGCGTGCGTGTGTTCCATAGCAGGACCTACTTGCCCGAAGGGCATTCATCTGATGAGTACTTTTGCTTCGGTGACTCTCCTCCAAGATAGCCAACATTTTCTCGGTACTTTTTCACCCGAAGCAGTTCTCAACTAGCTGTTCCTCTCGCCTTTCCCCAGAGAGAGCTGTGTCACAGCACCGGGTCACGCAGGAACCTGGAGCATGTGAAGCTGACAGGAGTGTGCTCAGTTACTCGCTGTCTCCTTGCGCTCTGACTGGCATGCTGGTCTTTCTTGCTTCTCTTACTCCCACTTTCACTCCTTCCAGAGTGAGCAAGACTACCTTTTCTTAAGAGACTCCCCCACTGGGGTGAGCTTTAAATCGACCTTATTACCTGCCACATTTGACCTTCCTCCACATGAGGGCATGGGGCCAGTTTTCACTCTTCTGAAAAAAAAAATCCTCTAAAAGTGGGACTCTGGAGGCTCTTCAGTAAATGAAGATAGACTTGGTGAAGAAATTCCAACTCTACAAGCAGATAATTAAGAGAGATTTTCCGAGCCTAGGGGGAAATCAAACACCATTATGTATGTATGGTTTGTGCTAAACCACTTTTATTACAAATTGAGCCCCGTACAGCTGTGCAGCCTTGGAGGTGGGGAGAACACGCAGCCAATGAAACAATTAAGAGCCATGTGGAAGTGAGCCTTACAGTGGCTAACAGGAGCCATACGGTCTCTTTTCTGGCTTGCTGTGAGTAATTCCAAAACCCCAAATAAGTAATTCTCTTGCGGTTCTAAGAAGAAAACGATAAGGGAACAGCTAAGGATAGTAATGCAAAATTTCCCTGTATCTCCCTCTTCTAGTCAGTTCCTCTCTCCCTTGACAGAGATGTGGTAAGACGAATATGATTCTGGAAAGTCACCTGAAGCCTTGGGAAGTTTAGAGGGACAAATCTAGAAGCAGACAGGCTTAGAAATGCAATTCAGTTCCACCACCCAAGAGCTGTGTGTTTTCAGGCAAGTTGCTTAGCCTCTCGGTGCTCACCTTTCCCTGCCTGACAGAGCTGTTATGGTGAGTTCATGAGACAGGATAAGAAAGGTGCTTGGCACATGCTAGATAGTCAGTGAATGATGTCTGTGCTCTTTGGCAGGAAGTTACCAAGAAACTCATTTTTTTTTCATGTTTTCCTACGTCTTGTAATTGCTGAAGAAAATTATGGTATCAAAAAGTTCTGTCACCATCAAAGATCACAAATCAAATGTTTTGCCAAGCCTGCCTTTTACAACCTGAGTGGAGGAGCCTTGTCCTATCTAAAGAAAGCAACCTGTGCTAGGGAGGTGATGTGCTCAATCAGGAAGACTTAAAGTGAATCAGTAGAACCTATGTTTAAAAATAAATCTGGCCGTCTTGTGCATGGGCTTGTACCCCTAGCAGGGAAAAGAGGAGACAGAGGGGCCTTGGGGCTTGCTGGCCAGCCATTCTAGGCTATTTGAGGAGTCCTAGCTCAAAGCCAGGCTTGGTCTGAAGAGCTAGATCAGTGGGTAAGTACTCGTGCTAAGTAGTTCCAAGGCCTGGAATTCAGACACCAGCATATCCAGAGCAAGCATGCCTGAAACTGAGGCTCCAATGAATGTGGGGACAGAGGGCATCCTGGCCTCCAGCCTGGAGGAGAACATTGCACTCCAAGTTCAGGTAGAGACCCTTCTTCACAAGAACAGGCTGGGAGCTGTAGAGGAGGACACTTGTCACTCTTCTCCAGGCTGCACACAAATACAAATAAACAAGTCTTAGAGACACAAGCAAGATGGACAGCTCCTGAAGGACAGCACCCAAGGTATCCTCAGGCACACACACAGGCAGAGAAAGAGATACAGAGACAGAGACAGAAAGAGAGGGCATACATGAATGTGTGTGAGAGAGAAAATGAAAGAGAGGGAAAGAAAGAAAGAGGGGAGGGACAGAGAGGAAGACATAGGGAGGGATACAGCTACGCTCATTTACACATACAAAATAAAAGTAGATAGCAACTAAAAAATTGCATCTGATTTCAAAGGGCCTATAAGCCTTCTAAAGGGATATAAGAGGGTCTTTATGCCTTCTATAGGGAGCTGTGAGCTTATGGTTGAGGTGTGAACACAGCATTAGCTGCTTTATGAAAACCCTAAATCCATACTTTTATGTGGAATTTCCATTTCACATAAAATGGCCCCTAATATTATTAATAAGTGCACAGAGCTTAAGAGCACATCTGTAGATTGGCTATATGCTCCAAGAGCTGCAGTGTGCAACTTCTAGTAGACGACCATTCTATGATTACTCTCTGTCTAGTAAAATGTTTGGGTTTTAATACAATTTTCCAGATAATTCCATTCAGCACAAAACAAACAAACAAACAAAAAACCCAGCATACTAAATGAGTCCCTTCTTGTATATTTCTGTTTCCAGGTAAAGAGCCCGAAATAATCTTGATAAGCTGTGATGGAGTTTGCTGTTTTTTATTCCTAGAAGTCAGCTGACTAGTCCCAAGCATGCATAGGTAAGGAGGACTTCCAGCTGTGCTGAGATATTCTAAAGGTGTGCGCCTATAAAATACAAGGCTCGCCAACACTTTTCAGTGCAGCAACCAGGAAGTGAGGACATAGACCAGAGGTACAGAGATTAGTCCACAAAGCTGTGGCCTTCAGATCTTCAAAGAGAGAGCACCAAGGGCTTAAAAGAAATCACTTTGCTTTTGGAGAATTTGCCATAGGCTCCAGATGAGCTTCCCACTCGTAAAGAATGCTCCAGAGAAGAGCTAGATGGGAACCATCAGCCACTGAAAGCATTAAGCCGCCAGTCTTAATTAGCTCATTCCACTTCATTTCTGAGCCAGCCATGGGGGCGAGGGGGGGGGGGAAGAGAAATCTTACTTGTATCAAAAGTCAAATAAGTGCTAAATTCCATTTTTTATTCACATTCTCCCACATAGTCACATACCCAAAAACTAGCAACTGTGAATTTAAACCATTTGTAAAATCCCAAGCGGTTTCCAGAAAATGAGACCATCCAGATATATGTATCTTGTTCATCACGGAAACCGTCTCCTGTGGGGGAAATGTACTGTGACACCCATCCTGATGGGAAATGGGTATGTTAAGATGGTCCCTCTGTTAGAGTAGGATGATGATAGCAGGAATGTGGGCTTCCCCTAATGATTGAAATGAGTTTGTTTAGAGTTGGTTGAGGGGAGTCAGGTTACTGATTTCACTTCCCACCATATCTGTGTGTCCTGCAGTCATGCCTTCATCAAATAGTTGCTCAATACATACCTGTCCACACAGTATTGTGCAACTATTGGACCTGAGGTCAGCGCCACCTGGCAGACTGGCAACTTGGTGACGCACTGTACAAGTAACTATAGCATCTTTGTGCTTATTTTCTAAGTTTCCAATGCTGGAGAGTGAAGAAATTTCAAAAAGAGAACAAAGCTTAAAATTTTTCCACATTCCTATCCACCCTAGGCACCATAGGATATGTTTCCCTCTCACAACACTATGTCAAGAACCACCAATAAGGATCTATAGAAAGGGACAAGAATAGTTATTCTACCAAATTGATGTGCCAGGGATTGGCAATAAAAATTCTCTCCTATTACCAGGAAAAGTTATACAACGAAAGTCATAGTGTGAAGAGCCTGAGACAGGCACAACTCAGGGTATTTTGGTGAAGCCTATTGAGCCTTTGAGAAACAGACACAAAATCAAAACTGCTCCTTTGGGAAGCAGACTCTCACCGAGAGTTTCTAGCGGAGAAAGTCACCTCCAGTTTCTTTCCTTCCCCTTCACTTTCTTTCTTTCTCTTGACCTCACAACTCCCCATCTCAAACACTACATTAGCCCAGATGGTAAATAAATCACCTCAGAGATCTCCTCATGTTAAAGGTGAGGATATTTCAGTCACAGCACTGGGAACGTCTTCATTTGAGATCATTGTTTAGCCAAAGCTAAGAACAGGTAAATCGGTAAACTGACCTTTTGTAACCTCATCCTCTGGGATTATCATGTTCCCGGGGATTTCATCATCTCTACTGGGTCAATGCTACAGTTGACTTGAATGGCAGAAGTCCAAAGCATACATCTCTCCTGGTTTGGGTATTTAATGATGCTGAAGCTGTGACTTCTCTTGAACATAGCACCCCACAATGAAATCTCACTGTCATTTATTTAGCCACGTACTCATCCATCCATCCATTCATTCACTTTGTTATTTTCACCTTCTTTAAAAGCATGGTGAAGACACTAGTTTGCAAGCTTATAGAGGTCTGCTAGGCTCTTTTCATAGACAACAGGACATGAGCTTCAGTTGAGACAACAGTAATATTTCAGTGCAGATTACTGCATTCTGTCCAAATCCCTGCTGTCATCCCAATTAGAATCAATGGTCTTCTTTCTTACCAATTCCCTCAAATGTGTAGGTTGCTGCAACCTGCTAGGAATGTATTAGATTTTCTTAATAAAGATAAATCTATCACAGCAGTGGGCTAAGTGATACAGTGAACAGCTAATTCTTGCTTCATTAAGCCAAACCAAATAATTCTCTTTAAATGAAGAAACTCATCCTGTTTCCCGGTAAATATTTGGTATTGAAGCAGCAAGGAGAACCCATGCTATGTAAACCTTACTTCTCTTTAGGGGATCATGGAGGCATTTTTACTAGTGCCCCATTGAGAATGATAAACATTCAAAATAAAATACTGGTCTAGATAGATGAGTAAATTAAGCTGTGTGAAACTGACTCCAGGAATTTGTGTTTTTAAAATGTATGCATTTACCCTCTCATTTAGTCTTGAAAATATTGTGATTTTCTAAGGGTCTCCCAACCTTTCTATGAAAGTTCTACTGGATAACCTCTGCAGATCATCTTGTAGGAAAGGCCTGTACCTTTCAGACTAATAGCACAATATACATATATTTATGTATGTATATTTGCATATATACATATATATATAAATAATATAAATCATTATCACTTTGGGGGGGGGACTTGCAAAGGATAGATATTTGTAATCCTAGAAGTGTGTATGAGCCTGTGGCTACTGATTAACTGTTTCAAATTAGAAGCTTAAAAATTAAAATAAGCCTGGGGTTAAAGTAAAAGGAAATGGTTTTCTCGTAAGAAAAGCTTCAACATTTGCCACTTGCCATTTTCCCTTCCTCTTACTATCCAGCCTAGGAGTGAGGTCTACTGGGTTTTACTGATGCCTTGTTATGTGAGTTTCCGGATTTCACAGGCAAGAGAAGCAGTGGGCATAGCTAGGCACGGAGATGTTACTAAGACGCATTTTTCAAATATTTCACTTAAAGGGCTTGAATGTTTTCTAGGGGTGTCATCCTGCTGTGGGACAGAATGACTTGTGTCTTTGATCTTTCCTATATGCGGTGATACAGTCTCACTTCTACGCAGCACACCTGCTACACTCTGCAAGTCCCTTCCAGGATGGCATATCATTCAAGGGAGAGACAATAAATGCCTTCCGTATTGGAGCATCAACACAAGAGAGAAAATGGTCAACAGAGAATAAATAATGAAGCAAACAAATGGGACCATGAAAACTGGGAGAGTAGGTAAGACTGAGGTGGAAAAACCAACCAGATTTTAACAATGTTAAACTTTTCTTGCTATGGTATGTTCCCTTTGAAGCCTATATTGAAATTTGACTGGTAATTTTGGAAGGTGGGAACTTTAAGAGATGTTTGGGACATCAAGAGGGATTAAAACCTTTCTCAGAGCAGGTTGTTGTAGGGCAAGGCTCCCCTGAAAGTACTGACTGTTCTACCCACATCCATCCACTTGCTTGGTTGCTTTCTGCCATGAGGCGAGGGGAAAGGAGGCCTTTGCTAGAAGCCAGACAAATGCTAGCTTACCATGTTGATGGTACTTGGAAGTGGGCTCATGCAAGGTAATTAACACTGCATTCGGTCAGAAGGAGGTGACTCCCACGATTTCATTGGTGCTAAGTAGGTGACTTCTGAGGGCTAGCACAGTTGTCTGCTCTCGTGTGATGTTTCATCATATTACAGGCCACATGATAAGCCTCATCACGTGCCACACCATAACTCAGATGCCCCAGACTCCAGAACTGTGAGCTAAATAAGCTCCTTTATGTCTCAAACACCTACTCTCAGATGTTCTCTTCTAGCTCTGTGAAATGGATGCGGGCACTGCTCTTTTGCTATTTTGTCTCTTTGGCATACCAGCCTTAGGCTTTGTTTGGAAAGTGCTAGAAATTAAACTTTCAGGGCTACCACAGTTAGCCTTCTAAAGCTAAATAAGAGAAAAGAAGAGGAACATGTATTTTTAAAAAATCTATTTTTTTAAGGCAATAGAAATTTTGTCTCAAAATTCTTGCTGCCCTGAAAATATATCTAACTCAAGGTTTCTTCATAAATTAAATGTGACAGGGCCAGACCAGTGTTGCAATCACTACACTTGCTGTGCAGCCATCAGTACCCAAACTCTAGGGCTCAGGTATGAAAGCTAGGCATGGTAGCACAGACTTGTAATCCCAGTTCCAAGGGGACAGAGGTAGGAGAGCTTGCTGGTCAGCCAGTCCAGCTGAATAAGCAAATTCCAGGTTCCCTGGGAGACTCTGTGAATATGACCTTAAACAACAAAGACTGAGTACCCACCAGGGCAGGCAGTCTATATACCTTCTCTTCTTTTCAATTTAAATGTCTTCCTTGAGAATTCAGTTCAACTGCATCTGCCGTGATTTAAACACATTTCTACAAAACTGAGGTATTCATAGAGGTCTTTCAAAGGTGACTGGTCCCTCACAAAGGAGATCAGTTCCCATAATGGAAGAGCTTGATGGAGCAGACATAACCCTGTTTGCCTTTCTGCCTTTGCCCATGTGAGAACATGGCAGCATTCAAGGTACCATCTTGAAAGTAAGGAGCAGCTCTCTCCAGGTAAGAATCCTGCCAGCATCTTGATGGCTGGCTTCAGGGCTATGAGAAATAAGGTTCCATTCTAAATAAATCCTCCAGTCTGTGTTCTGTCGTCACAGTGGCCCCAATAGACTGATGTGATACTCTCAATTCCTGCTCAGCCCTGCCCGGTCTGTGGGAGGCACCATGAGAAGAGATTAAAAAACAAAACCAAATGAAACCAACCAAACAAAACCCTAGAAAAGCCAAGGTGTTTCTTAGAAGAACATTCCATTTAGGGTGACAAGATGTTTCAATAAAATTCACCTAGGAAGTAATTAGGGCGCTATAGACAAGTTATTAGATGGGGGCTAAGAAACATTATGGGGCAGAGATGGGTTCTCGTTAGGCTTTTTAGAATGTGTAGAATTCTAACTGGCACTCACAAGACAAAGCACGTTAAGATCAAACAAATCAGGGCACCTAATTAATGAGGCTCAAGGCTTGAGGGTAGAACTGAAGACATTGACCTACCCAAGACAAAGAACTTACTTGTTATAAATGGCTTAATAAATAAATACTTGGGCAAGGATTGATAAAGGGGCTAGGCTATTTTTCTCACTAACACATGGGCTCTTTAGAAAGGTGGTGAAAGCAGAATTTTGGAGAAGCTACTGTGCAGGACAGACTGGAAACACTAGAGGATCCAAGCTAGCACTTAGGGTGGGTGGACTTGTGCCTTCCTCCTCCTCCATCTCTGGGACTTGTTCTAAGCCTTAGGCTCGTCTACAACACACAGTTTGGTCCAACCATTTACATAAAGATTTGATTCATGCTAAAGTCAGGAGAGACTGACTTGTAGTGGTCAGTTTAACTAATGGGATAATTTAGAAAGTTATATGGGATGATTAAAGAGACAGTGTGTTAAATGTTTATCCCGTTCTATTAATAGCGAAGTTAAAATAAGCAAGCTTATTGGTTCTTTATCAGTTTTTCAAGTGTTCACTGAAGCATGCCTCAGTATTAGGTGGGAGGCTGTTAAGAGACTAACCACACAGTGATGCTCAGACCAGACATGGTTTAATGATGTTGGAGATGGAAGCAGCAGGTAACAGAAGGTGCCCATGAGGGGAGACAGAGACATAGTGCTGTGTGTTGATGTGCTTCTTTCCATAATCACAAGCCACCCAAATGTCTTTATAAATTAAAAAGTTCTTTTAACTTTAAGACGTGTTATTGTTTACTTGAACGCAGCATCGGTAAATGTTTAGTTCTGTATCTAGTACAGATTGTGTCTTTTTGGTAAACAGCACAGCAGAATGCAGTTTGGGGTATGAAAATGAGCCATAGCCAGAAGCACTGAAATTATTCATAAGGAGTTATCTGCATAGACAAAGAAGTTGGGGGTTTAGTATTTTTAAGTCTTAAGTGGAGAGAGGGGGAAAAAGGGATATAATAAAATCAATATGGGAACAACCACCATAAAAGTGAGTACACGTGTCTATCAGGAAAGGCTTAGATTAAAGAGTGTTTGTCAGGGCTAGCACATTTGCATGGCTGAAAGCCAAAAGAAGTAGGCAAATATATGTAGTAAAGTCTGCTCCCATCCCTGAGCACATCTGCATTAAACCTCCTCCACAGCCCCCTTTGATAACCGTTTTATTAATTATTGCTATACTCTTCCCATTTTTTTTTTTGGTCTTTGCATACCCCATGTAACGTTCTGGAAAATGTAAAATTTAATTAGAAGAAAGAGGAAGGAAATAGGCCAGCGGCTCTGAGGGAACCGTTACAGGACAGACACCGGTGGCGTGTTCTCAGTTAAGTCAGCAGTTCCCTAGAACATCTCTGGAGAGTTGGCCTCTATCTGCCTCGAGGCAGGACTTCACGTCAGGTGGGCAGGAAACCAGCCCTTCGCAGGGCGCCTTTTACACACTCCCGTTTTCCGGAGTCCCACTGATTATATCCCTGATCTCCTCATTTCCTCTCACTGCATCACCCTCCCCAAAGCTCTCAAATGGCCACCTTTTAGCACTGTTTGGTCGACTGCGTCTCGAAGGAAGTCTGAAGCATGTAGGCAGCATTCTTTAAGTAGGAGCTGTTCTTACTGTAGTACCTCTGGGAGAACTTCCTATACGGGCCAAACTCATTTGACATGTGCTGATTTCTACTTAACTCAAGAAGATAGTCCCTTTATGGATTTAGCCTGTTCTGATGCCAACCTTAGTCCTGAGAGTAATAACCACTGCCTTCATATGAATAGAAATTAATCCAGGAAGGAGGTGGGTAGGCGTTTTCTTGGACAGCTAAATTGAAACATTGGAACAAGAGTCCCACATTCATTCCACACCAAGCTATGAGCAAACATCTGTAAAAAAAAAAAGCCAGAGAGGAATATTCTGGACAGTATAGGTCATGATAGGAAGTACCTCCCTTCTCTCACTATCGTGAGCAAGCAAACAAGGAAGGCAGGGGCCCTGCTGGAAGGGAAGATTGTAAAATCTAAGGAGCTGCAGCTTTACCTCTTTCAACAGCAGCTTAGGGTAATGCAAATGCCAGTGAATGATTTATATTCTAACCCAAATATAGTAATGAGTTAAATTGATATCAAGAAAAGACCTTGATGCTGTGATGAAATAGTAGACAGTTTGTCCACTGGCTGGAAAATCAAGCAGCCCATGGAGTCTCAACATGTGTCATTCATTTGAAATTGAAACCTCAGAGGTTAAGTTTTGTTTGGTTGCTTGGCAAGATCTCACTCTGTAGCTCACAATGGCTTTGAACTCACTCCTCCTTCCCTGGCCTCCAAAGCACTGGGGTTACAGCTCACCACTCTGTACGGGTTTCCCCTACCTTGCTGCTTGTGTCTTCTGAAGGCAGGAGCTCAACAACACTGTCCAGTTTGTACAAGAAAATCAATGTTGAGACAAGGAACTCAGACACTCAGCCCGACCTCCCAGGGGCTTCTGTGTAGGCTGACAGCTTAGAGAGAAGCTTGTTGACACACACAGGCCATCTCTCCGGAGTGGTGTGTGGCAGCTTCTGCCCACTCCAGAGACGTCAGCAGTACCGTCACATCTTGCCTCCAACCACCTTCATCTTTTCCATTCTTCCGCTATGCTTCTCCTATAACTTCAGGCCTCTTGAAACAGAAGCCTGTGTTCCCATCCACACACCCTCCCCCCAGGCAAAAGAACTCAAATGCTTTTCTCACTGCTCGGAAATGGCCAAAAAATTTTATTTTAATCATTCCACAAATTATAGTAGGATTAATTATTTCTCTATTTTCTGGAAGTCAACCTTTCTAAAGGAGCAAATCGTCAGGTATCCTCTATCCAGAAAGCATCCATCTGCCTGTATTCATTTTTCAGAGTCATGGACTCTTAGACTCCCAACCTGGAATACTGGAGCAGTCAGCAAATATGCTCAGAATTAACTTACTATCTTAATTGCTAGTGTAGAAATAGGTACTTTCGTATGGTTGAAAAAGCATATATGTTGAAATCTTGAAGAAACAATATTTCAACTAGAACTGAAAGAATTACTTCTGGGGGTTGGGGCTGTGGAAACTGCTGATTATGATATACAGTTCTAACGTTACAGCCGTGAGGACCTAAGTGTGGTACCCTTAAGTGTGTAAAAGCCAGGCACACCAGCATTCCTGTAATCTCAGACACCAGACCGGGAGGTCGAAACAGGAAGATCCCTGGGGCTTGCTGACCAGCCAGTCTAGATGAATCAGAGTGTTCCAGGTTCGGCAAGAGACCTTATCTCACATTATGAGGTGGGAACCCATTGAGCAAGAGACCTGATAGCCATCTCCAGGCTCCCCATGCACACACACACATATGATGGGCACACACAGGGATACGTACGCACACACGCACACACACAATTTAAAAAAAAACAAATTACTACTCATAAAGGCCGACAGAGGAGCAGGGAGTGAACCTGAACATAGGGAATATAGGTGTAAGATAGTTCTTAGTGTAGGAAAGCAGAGACCTGTCTAACTCCATGACACTCTTGCCTACTAGCCTGTAGATGAGTAGCCGGCTCTGTGAATATTTCTTCAGTGAATGCATGCATGCACATATGCAGGGAGGAGAGTGGAAGATGGCTGAAATCACAGGGTCTGTTTTAACCAACAGAAAAAAGAATTTACGAGTGGCACACGCCTTTTAATCCCAGCACTTGGGAGGCAGAGACCGGTGGATCGCTGGGAGTTTGAGGCCAACCTGGTCTACAAAGAGAGTCCAGGACAGCCAGGGCTCCACAGAGCCCTGTCATGAAATAAAATAAAATAAAATAAAACAACCAAAAGGAGGAGGAGGAGAAAGAAGAAGAATTAGAATTTATTCCAAGATAAGCCAGCAAAAAAGGCCTTCCTGAAAGTATGCCTTACACAGGATGGATGAAATTAAGGGAGGAACTAAAGTTGTTTTGCAGCTAAGCATCAGCCATAGGGGAGTGATACCAGCTTCCAGGCTGAAGGGACAAGAACTCACACAGAACTGTTAGTACTGGACTGGAGATGGGCCCAACTAGAAATCAGAGACCTTGAGAGCAAAGGGGAGGATGTTAGCAAGCCCCTCAGCTGAGGTTGGATGTGGGCGTGGGGACAGACTGTCACCAGCTCAGCGGCTGAGCAAGAATGGAAAGCTGGATTGAAAATAAGTTACATCTTTATACCCCTGTGCCTCCATTCATTCCTCTCTTCCCAAAGATATCCAAGGCCCATTTACCTCATGTGGCTTGGGTTCTAAGCTGTCAGCTATCCAAGACGTTAACTGAAAAGGTAGAAAAGTATACAGCTCCAGGAAGTGTTACCTGTGTACAAATTCCAGGCCTGTCATCCCTTATCGCTAAACTGGGTTAGTCACCTCAAATGTCTTATCTGAAAAATGGAGAAAATTAGAGTTGACACCTCACACCTTTGTTATGATGATCACCTGAGATAATTTAAATAAGGTTGCCTGGTCTGACAGAATGGCTTTAAAAAAAAAAACTATCTTGGACATTGGCTTCAGAATTATCTGTCTTTCAGAAAGTGACATGAAAGTCTAAATGTAAGGGAGGTAGGAAGAAACAAGGTGGGCTCAGCGGATTGGAGGAGAAAGAGGGAGAAGGAGAATCAAGAAAAGCAAAATTTTTGGAAATGCCACAATGAAGCTTAATAGAGTACATGCTGTTTAAAGCATATTTCAATTAAAAAATATGAGGGATGGCTTAGAAGTTAAAAAGCACTGGGCTTAGGTTTGATTCCCGGCACCCACATGGAGGCTGACAACTACCTGTAACTCCAGTGCCAGGTGATCCAATGCCCTCTTCTGACCTCCTCAGGCACCAGGCCTGCACATGGTATACAGACATAGCTGCAGTCAAAATACCCTGGTACATAAGTAACAACAAAAATAATGGTAACAAAAGTGTCCGGTATGTTGAAGGACTTGTTTTCAAGCCGTTGTTAGAGCAAGGTCCTTGTGAAGAAGGCTAGAGTTGCTGGCCAAGTGCAGTTGTCTTGGCCATGGTTCTTGCGTCTGCCTCTGTAGGCTAAGAAGTTCTCTTCCTCAGGCATTGGGTTTTTCCTGCTGTTAATGATTCTGGGATATTACAGAGACTTCGGGTACCACCAGCTACCACCACCGACCTGCCATCTTAACACACAGCTGAGCGTTGGTCTCCGGTGAATTCACATTAATTTCTTCCTTGGGATTTCTGGGTTTTATTTGAAAGACTAACCGGAAGTCCAGAAAGAAAGTCAAGCAACAGGAGAGTTGCTTACAATTTGCTTAGATTGGCAGGGTTCTGAATGTAAGAATTGGCCTTTGAGAGGAAAGTCCATAGCTACGGTCTCAAAGCCTTTCCTTACCTGCTTCCTTATCTCCACCACAAGTTCCACGTGCCTTGTTGACAGAGCATGGAGCTCACAGGGTTCTTGTCACAACTGAAACAGACAGAAGCTCTGGAAATCCCAGGTCTAATTATAAATTTTACTTCCCTCTTCAATTTCCATTTTTAATAATATTTTATAAGAACAAACATTGTTCTGAGTTCTTGAATCATTTCAGAAGCTTTTAAAATTGTCAGTTGTCTCTGCAGTTGCAACACACTAAATTAACTGCACGAAGCAAGAGGCTGGAAGTTATTGTTTTGATATCTGGGACTTGTTAGTTTAACAGGTAGGTGATTCTTCATGATGATTCTCCAGGTTGTTGATAATCATATGTCTTCATAAAAATAAATGACTGCTAAACACTTTTCCTGCAAGTTTGATTTCTTTCTTTTTTTAATTGTACCTAAAATAAGTTCAGATCCTTTGGGTTGGAAACCCCGTAGCAGTGCTTTTCACGGACTTCCCCTGTCATTGCTTGACAGTATCAAGGCCCAGAGGCAGCCTAGAATTGTACATTAAAATCTATGTATGAAAGCTATGATGTTAGCAAAATCCATTGTACAGGAAGATTAAATTAGCCAGTATGGGAGACAGAATGACACAAAGCTTACATGCAGAGGTGGCCCATCTTTGGACCCTTTTTCATGTCCTTCTTTTAGAATATATCAAGGTTTGGATTTGACTCCTGGCTTCATCACTGACTGCTACATAGCAATAAGAAACTATGGCATTCAGGGCTGATCACCTGCAATGGTAATGCATGCCTTCCTGGAGTATATGAGCTAATGTACACAGTAGCCCATGTGGAACAAATACACGGAGAGAGGTTATTTTGTATTTAATCTGCTTGTGATTCCATCTTTTCCCATATAATGTGACCTCCTGAAGGTAGTGTTCTCTATCTGTGGACCCTAATACTCATATCTAGCAAGTAAGGGATGCACTGTGAAGAGCTGAGAATGCATTCTACGTGGGCAAAGTTGTATCAAAAGTCACGGTTCATTGTAGTGATCCAGCTCTAACTGTCTGCTCTCTAGTCTGTAATCTTCCTTTACTGTAATCTTCAGTCTTGTTCAAAGCCCACCAACACTGATCCAGTTTCAAACAAATGGTCAACTCATGACGACAGCCTTACAGACTGGACAGAGACCTGTGGAATAGGAGTGTTAGACCAGTATGGTGGTAAACGCCTCCAGTCCCAACACTCAAGAGGCCGAGGCCGAGGCCGAGGCCAAAGACTGATGCTTTGAGGCCAGCCTAGGCCACATAATGGCTTCCGGGCTATCCTAGGCTACATAGAACAGCTATCCCAAAAGCAGGAGAAGGCAGAAGCAGAGAGTGGAGCAGTAACTTTAAAATATCAACCTTGCTAACATTAGAAGCTTTAATCATATTTTAGTTTTCTACGTGGGTCACAGGAACTAGGTCACATCTAAATCACACGCTCAGTAGAGTCAAAAGACACCTTGTCAGAGCAGGAAGTCAAGGTTCACAGAGCAGTCGGTGTCTTTCCTTGACATCACTCTCCTCCCCAGCGGCTGTAGCCTGAAGCTATGGGCCAGGGCCACACTGGCTTCACTCACTCATTTCAGAGAAAAGGACTACGCACGTATGTTTATGGTTGTGAGCCTAGCCTTTAACGGCTGAGCCATCTCTCCAGCCCGGCTGTGCATGAATAAATGGCTGAATTATGACGTCACAGGGATGAAGCTCTTCTAAATTTCCTTCCAACTTCATTTTCCTTTAATTTTTAAAACAAACATTTTTCAAAAGTGAAACAGACACTTAATCTATTCAAAATTTCTTTTGTGCATACGGAGTGTGTGTGAGAGAGTTTATGTTTATGTATACGTGAGTGAGTTTGCCCCATGCACGTGTATATGGAGGCCAGAGACTGATGTCTTTTTTTTCAATTGATTCTCCCCTTTCTTGAGACTGAACCTAGAGCTCTCTGATTTGGCTAAGGTGGCTGGCCAGCAAGCCACCAGATTTAGCCTGTCTCTGCTTCCCCAGTGCTGGGGTTACCAATGTATGCTGCTGTGTGTGTGTGTGTGTGTGTGTGTGTGTGTGTGTGTGTGTGTGTGTGCTCGTGCATGGGTGTGTACAGAGATGTGGGTGTACATCTCTGCACGCACATGTACAGGAACCAAAGGTGGATGTTGAGTGCTCTGATTCTTGTCTTCTTGCTTATGTAGACAACTTGTTTAAAAAATACTAAATGAACTCACTGCTATGTATCTGTGTGCTGACGTATGAGGATTACATATTATCCATAGTCTTTTGTAAAATGATGCACCCAGAAGGAATGCAGGCTTAGGATTTGGCACAGTGGTAGAATGTTTTCCTAACATGCATGAAGCCTTGATTCCACTTTCAGCATTAGAAAAATAAAGAGACACAGGAGTGATGAAATCAGCCTGGGAGGGGACCTTCAAAGGGCCATACCCTAGCTCTCTAACTGCCCTTTATTAACCCATTATAGGTTATTATTTAATTAAATGAACTATCAAAATACCCGGGGGATGAGTGGGAAAAACAGACTGGGAAAATTAACAGGTATCTTGTAAATATGGCTCAGCAGAGGGAATTTAGTAGAGGAGAGAGAAGCCAGTCATAGCTCACACTGAGCAGTACTGGTGTCAATTAAGTTTCATAGTGATTTTCACATGAACAAGGGGTGGGAGGAGCCAGAGGGTAGTGAATTTGGAACTGGTCTGTCTGGCAGGAATGACTATATTCTAAAGAGACAATTGTCTGCCCTTCCCTGGCTGTCAGACCATTGAAACAGTGGAACCTCGAGAAATTAGAATCTCCCCAGAGATCTCCTGTGCAGGAAGGAAATGGCTGGAACCCTGAGGGCAGCCAGAGGAGGAACTTGTCTTCTGGACAAAGATTCCCAAGTTGCCAGATGACCTTAAAGGAGAGACTTGGAGCTGAGGCCATGGTGGGCAGGGACCACTCCTCGGTGGGCTAATTAATTATACATTTCTTTCTATCTCAGCCCTACCTCATGTGAGAGGCCCTGAAGATGAAATTGAGAGTCACTGGATTTCTTTGTCCTTCTTTTCAGAATGGCCATATCTCCTGCTTCTGCTTTTCACTAATGATTTGGCTCCTTCAATTGGCTTTTTGAGGATGTGTGGTCCGAACTGGCTTGCTGGGGCACAAGCTAGGTCTGATGACAACATAGCTACCATAAAGGGACAAAAAGGCACATTCTGGGGATATCTGTTGCCTGCAGCAAGTTAACAGTGGATAGATAGGAAAGATGGGAGTTGCCAGCAGCAGCTAGGGTCATTTCAGGTAGGGACATTTCCTGTCTTTTCGCCTCTATGTGGTGCCGATCACAAAATCAAGCACTGGATTTTGTTTTGGATTCTAGAGAAAGCCTAAGCCTTGGTAAGTGTCTCCCCTATCAGTGCACCTTGCGCTTTGCTCTTCTGTCCTTCTGAGACATTTGAGGTGGCTTCCATTTGTTGGTTGGCCTTGTCTTTAGGGGTCTTTCTATTGAGTTCTTTGGGACTATTAAGTAGAGAAACACAGTGGCTGCAGCAAGGAAGGAGACACTGGGAATCTGACCCTAATCTAGGAACTAGGAAGACACTGCTCCGCCATTGCTGCAGGCAGAGGCTTCAGAAGGGAGGTAAGGTTTAGGCTTCCTCCCTTCCTATTAGCTACAGAAGAGAAAAACAGGCTTGGTTTCTTAGTCTATGATCTCTAACTTAACAGAACAACCCACGTCTTAAAGGGACAGGCCCATAATCCAATAGTAATGTCATTGGTAGGACAGGTCTTGTCAACTTGAAAGCTCTTGTGAGCAAATTTGTAGTTCTGTTGAGCTATCCGTGGCACCTGCTGTGTGACAGGAAATGCTGTGGGCCCATTTGAGTCACTGGGGTTCTGTTGTCCTAATTCAGGTAGAAAAAAGGGGGTGCTAAGACCTCTGCTGTGATTTATGTTTTATCAGTGTTGAGATGGACTAATTTTGCTTTGCGATAGTTGCTGAGACATAACACATTGTGTTGTAAATAATGTCATAGAATTATGTATTTAAATATCTAAATTTGTTGCTGGGGGGAGTCAGGGTTTCTTTTGTGTTAGTCTTGTCAATGCTAGGAACTGGAAACAGAAATTCAGAACCATTACATTTGAGAGATAGGCTAAGAGGTTGGTCTTGGGGATAGCAGTCTGCACAGAGACACATGGAAAAATAGGGGTCTTCAAGGGACGGATAAAAATGTCCAGGTGCAGGACAGACACACTTGGAATCTTGGTCGATGTCCGAAAAAGTGCTGGAAGGGAGGTAGTTTTTGAATCGGAGCTGTGAAAAGCAGGCAGGACTCTTTTCTTTTGACAAGGGAAACCATTTTCCACTATTGGGCCTCAGGAAAGGCTGATATCTCTACCCTCTTTTGTCTGTGCTATACATGGACCTTGGGAACATGCAATTGTGGTGTTTCCCGTTCTCTGTGTGTTGCATGGAAAATGTGAGATAGGGCCCAAAGGTAACTCTGAAGGAGATGTTCATCCTCATTACCCTACAAGCCTGCTAATTGCTGTCTCCTTGTCTATCTTAACAGAGTAGTATGAATGTACATTGCAAATAATTAAGATAAAACCAACATTATTCACAAGTGGCCATACTAGAGTTTCTGTTCACTCAGTGTTCACGTTTGATATGTGAGACATGCTATGTCACTCTGGCAGATGAACATGAGGAAAGTAGCAGTAGACATTCATGTTCAGATATGCTTTAAAGAAAACACAGTGGTTTTAAGTGTGTGTGCTCACGGCTACCAGCAACATTGGGAGACTCTCAGCACCAAAGCTCTACTGGAGAACTTGCTTCTCCCCACCACTGAGAAACCCGTATTCCCTCCCAGAAATCCAGAGTTAGCTTCTCCCTGTCTGTCCCAGAGCTCTGTTCAGATAGTTATATTTCTTAATGAGTTGAGGCGTGTCTGCTTGAAAACTTGGTCTTTCATCGCGCATTGACTGTCTTGTTTGTTTAAAACTGAGATGCTATATCTTTCTGGTTCACATGGTACATGAGCTGCAGATAAGCTCTACCAGACATAATATTTTAAAATATTTTTATTTTAAATATTTCAGTATTTTTAAAGGACATAACTAGCTCAGTGTTTATCTTTATTATTCGGCGTCTGTTCATATTAAAGTCATCAGTTTTTCCTTTGGAATGGAGCAGAGAGTAGACCTAGAAATGGCTGTAAGACTCTGCTTCCCTTTCTGCCTCGGCCTCTTGGAAGAGAAATGGCTTCTGGCAACTGGAAATGACAGTTTACGGATGACATTCTTGGGACTATGATGTAGAAGAAAAAAAACACACACACACAACAGTTGTTTGTTCATTTAAGATTTTGGTCTTCATAAAAGTCTGAAAATACTTTCAAGGTATAAATTAAACATAATTCTCAGGCCTTTAATCCCAGCACTCAAGAGTGAGAGGCAGGTGGATCTTTGTAAATTTGAGTCCAGCCTCTTCTACAGAGTGAGTTCCAAAACAGCCAGAGCTGAAACAGAGAAACCCTGTCTGGAAAACAAACAAACAAATAAATAACTAAAATAAACCGTAATTCTGTCAGAGTACAAACACACAGGAGCCACACCTTTTCATTGCCTTCCTCAGCAGCCTAAGAGGTTTAGAGTTTTAGGGACAGTAACTCAGGTCTTACCAGGATGTTTGTTTTTTGACACTGAAGGCAATTTCGGGACTAGTGAGCATAGTAATGCAGAGTTGAAAGACATTTTAATATAAGCTTAAGCTTGTCTGAGATTCCAGGCCAATGCTGGACAGCTTTTAACCTGGCCCATCTTTCTTATAGCATAAAACGAAACATTAACTCTCTGTGGGAAGCCTTCCTAGCCAAGTCTGTTAATCGTGCTAGAATTTGCGCTTCTCATCTGGAGAAAGGCTCTATAAGGCTCTAAGATGGGGCTCTTTCCCTTCTCATGGTCCCCCAATTCCTCTGTCTTTGACTCTCCTGCCTCAGACTATTCACAGTGGAGAGTCATGAGGAGGCTGCCAGAAGTAGCCAGAGAGCTTGAACCTCAGCATGTGCAATGTGTGAGAATGGCTGGTTGTCTGTAAGCCAGTGTGTGTGTCTTGACAGTATTGGTCTGTGGAAGGCCTGGAAACAAATACAGGGCAGTCCACACTGTTAAATGGCCGCCTGACACCTTCTGACACTTTAAAACTTAAATATTAATAATTAGTATTGTTGGATCTTGCTGTGCTTATTTGAAAAATGTGGCCCGTCTTTAAGACAAGGCGGAGAAAAAGAATGCAGGAGAGAAATTCGTATGCCAGCCCCACCCCCAGCTATGAACAAAAGAAACAAGATCTGTCTGTTTAAAACAATGATAATGTTCTAATATAAAGATGACAGTTCAACTGAAGCTAATTCTTGTATCTAAAGAAATGACATTTTCCTAAGAATATTGTTCTGCTTTTAGTAATATTCTATAAATTTATTTGGAAAATGGGACATTAGGTTTTCCTTAAAAAAATTTTTTTTGTGTGTTTATGTTCAGGCTCTTGCCCTCTTAGGAAAGTGTCTTAGCAAAGTTAAAGTTTGTATGAGCATTGGTTTGTGTTGAAATGTTTTAAATGATACAACTGTTTGAAGATTGTTTTGGTATTTTTAAAGCCCTATGTGTCTGTGACTGGAAATATACATAGCTATGTATCTGTACTTTACATATTATGAAAACCTTGCAGGATCGAGTCTATGCAAGGCAGCCAGTAGGTGCTATGGCTTAGAGCAAGGTTTTCTTAGCTGCCAGGTCCAACCAGAGCCACGGCCATGGGCCCAGCAGGCTACAGCATTGCCCTGCTTCCTCGTGGGCCTGAGTCGGGCCGAATACTTTGGGTTAACCCCAGCGAAGGTGGAGAAATTCAAGGTGGCCCCATGGCAGCACTCTGAATGAGAAAGAGGAAGACACGTTGAATGTGGATGATGGGAGGCAAGTAGAAGAGGGAAACGCCTCCCATCCACACAGCTGTGCCTAACCTTGATCTTTAAGAAAAACCCAGCTGATACAAATTATGACATGCTCCCATGTTGAACTGGTCCTCACTGACATTTTCCCTTCTGATACCTGCTTAAAATGGGTAATGATTGGCTCTCGTAAATCCTGATCACCTCTATAAAAAGGCTCATTACACGTGTGATGTAGTGCTGATCTCTTAGTGTCTTGCCGACTTAAAAAGACATCTGGGGAAATCTGCCATCTGGACAATTGCTGTTTGAAGCCCTAGTATATATGTTTGCCTTGACAGACTAAGTTTTGTTATTGTATGTATTACATACGCTTGTGCAGAACCTGCTTGTGGTAACGGACACTGTTTTTGAATTAGTGAGACGTTATAAAATTCGGTACTGCAGACTTATCTCACTAAACCAAAAAGTCTAAATATTGCTTTAAAAGCAGAGACTAACTTAACATACAACAGGCTTCTATATAGTTCTGTGTAAGGAGGCTAATTATTAATTACTGATGGCTCTTTTATCCATACCGTTGCTGCCTGTACTATTTAATCCTTGGAAAGATTGATGGATATGAGATATTTATAAATGTACATAATTACTTGACTTTCAAATTTGTTTTACCCTTGTTGGTTGTTCCATAAAGTCTTGTAACTAACTTAACATTCTACAGAAGTGGCCTCTGATAGAGGACTGAAGGATTGTTTCGAGGTGCTGGGACATGACATTGCCCACAGGGCAAGCAGGCTGGACTTGAGGTGTGCCTGATGCAAGGGCCATTCCTCCTACATCTCTCACTTGCTTACAGTTTGGCCAAAGGAGTTTATTGCCACCAGTACCTTGGCATTTGTCACTTACCTACCCCCAACACATGACAAAATCAGACCAATGGGAACAAATCTGATCCTGGCACAAGAGACAATGGAGAACAAACTGCCAGGTCTTAATCATGATGCCTTCAGAAAATACTATTTAGAGCCAAGTCCGGGAGTTGTCAGACTTAAAATCAGGTCAATTCTGGACACGATGCCACCTGGAAATCTGAAGGAGTTTGGAGCCACCCTAGATAGGCATCATGGGGAACCCTGCCTCAAACCAACACAATTAAGTGGCTTGTGCCAGTACCTCCAAAGTTACTAATGCCAAGAGGTTAAGCTGACATGGTTCCATTGCCTGGCGATCTGGGACCATCAGAATGTGCTCTAACTTGGCTTCCTACTTGTACCCTGTTTATATTTGTTTCACGCACACACACACACACACACACACACACACACACACATTTCCCCTGCAGATTGAAGTAGTAAAACAAAGAGTGGAGATAAGCAACTGGTCTGCCTGGCAGGGATGACTATATTCTAAAGAGACAATTTTGTTCCCTTCCCTGGCTGTCAGACTGTTGAACAGTAGACCTCAAGAAAGGACAATCTCCCCAGAGATCTCCTGCGCAGGAAGGAAATGGCTGGAGCCCTGAGGACAGCCAGAGGAGGAACTTCTGGACAAAGATTTTCAAGTTTTCAGATGACCTTAAAGGAGAGACCATGCTGGGAAGGGAGCACTTCTTGGTGGGCTAATTAATTATTCCTATCTCTTGCTTCCTATCTCAAGCCTGCCTTGTCTCTGGATCCCTGAAGATGAAATGGGGGGAGTCATTGGATCTCTTTATGCCTCTTCTCAATGTGACCATATTGAATATATCTCCTGTTTCTGCTTTTCTTTAATAATTTAGCTCCTTTAATTATTGAGGATGGATGGTCCAGTTTGGCTCGCTGGAGCACAGGTTCTGACTGCTATGTCTGGCAACAAATTGGCTTGGGTAGGAAGGTTTCACTAACACTCATGGTCTGTTCCTTAGGCCTTAAAGACTATGGTGATACCTAGAATTCTATACTAGAAGGTCCACTCTCCACCTTTGACACCATTGTCTGTGGTATAATGTGGGGAAGAAAACGTTTGTTTTGTTGTTTCTCAGTCTTGATTTATAAAGTGGCGCTTTGAAGATGGGGCTTTCTTTGTTCCCAAGGCTACTCAGGCTCACAGACACAGAAAATCAGATTCCACAGAAGCACAGCACAGGCGGCGAAAACACCACCAAAGGCAAGGGCCCGACAGCCTGCCGCCCTGAAGAAACTGTTTCTGAGCACTGGCTCTAGGCAGGCTCTGACTCAGTCACCTGGGGAAGTGATGGGAGCAGAGCTAAGGCCTGGGGAAGACCCAGACAGCCATCAACTGTGACACACTCAGACCAGCGCCACCCCTGTGTTCTGCAGCATCTGTGCTGAGGGAAAGGATGGGAGAAGGAAAGTGGAAGGGAGTAGGCAAGTGTACCCAGGAGGGAGGCTCTCTGCAGCGTTTTACTGCACTTTCTCCTGGCTTTGTTTCCCAGTGATGCATTTAGCTCCAGCACATGGAGAGAAACCCTATTCAAGAGAGTGCTGGTCATTATCTACACACAAAAGGCCATTTAGAGAAAGAACAGCTCTGTGATTCAAGCTGTGGCTGCCAGAGTCCGGGCCCATTAGAAAAAGGTTAGCTGTTTAAGTGGGAATGTGAAACAAATGTAATAATTAGGCTTAACTGGGCACCCTCCCCCCTCCGAAACAAAGCTGCCTGGGATCATAAGCTCATTTCCCTGAGAGTTCGAAGCTTCGGGGAAGCAAATCAAGCACTCTGGATGACAGTCCCGTTGTTAACCTTCACCCTAGTGGCTAGGTTTTCACTGCAAAAAAAAAATTTTTTTAAGCGTGCTTTAAAAAAAAAAAACAAAAGGAACTTTAGAATTTATTATATAATTAAAGAAAGGAGAAAATAGAGGAATTTTCTTTAAAACAAAAGAATGGACTATATACCTGAAGTTATTTTAAAATATTGATTTCTGTCTCAGTATTATTCTATTTCTTTTTTATTATGTTTTATTATATAAAATAATTTTTAATTTAAATATATTTTGATCATTTTCTTTTCGTCTCCCAAACCCTCCCAGATTCTCCCTATCTCTAGCCATCCAACTTTACATGTTCTTCCTCAAAAAAAATATAACAAATTCCCCCCCAAACCCAACTAAACAAAATAAAATACTGTAAAAATAAATAAATAAACAAACAAACAAAAAGCCCTACTGAACTGTAACCAAATAAAAGTTCATTAAAAAGAAAAACTTTGGAGCCCATTATCTCTATTTCTTTTTATTAAAAGTTCAAAACACTTGAGTTTCATTGAAAATAATGAAATACAGAAGCACCAGACTCTCATCTTTGAGGCAAAGCTGACACATCCTCCAGATGTTCCTGGTTCTGCACCGTTCTTGTCACTACCGAACAGGCCAGCTTCCAGATGCAGAGCAGCAAGTGAACCTGCGAGCTAACATTCTCCCCTGCGGGCCAAGTCCTGTCCTATTTATGCTTCTAAATTTCACATTTTTATCTTCTCAAGGATGAGAAGTTTTTAACTGATTTATATTACGAGAGCTGGATCCTCGTGTTATTCTTCATATTAAGAACAACAAAAATAACAACCAAACCAAGAACCAAAAAACGCACAGACACCTGACTCAAACAGAGAAAACACGCACGTGTTCATCAGAGCTCACCTGCTTTAGACTCTTGTCGACCTTCACATTACCTGTGGTCAGCGCCTCCTGAACAGGAGGCCCGCCCTGAAGGGGTTGGTACACCCAATGTGACTCCATTGGTGTACAGATTCTTCTCTTTCCCAGCAGAACTGGCAGTTCAGTTGTTAACCTTTACTCTGTCGGCTATCACTCATTTAGTTTTAGAAATCCTTTTGGGTGTGATTTTTATCAGATGTAACTTTTATAGGGTTGGCTGTTGTTTTGTCCAGTTCAACATTACTGATATTTCATAGCTCTCTGTGTGTGGTCTGTATAGAAAAAGTTTTAAAAAATTGTTTTAAAATTAACAGTGATTTCCTTTAGTGATGAAATACAGGGAAAAATTGGAAATGATCCTTCTCATTCCCAGACCTAATTGCCCTTTTATTAACCACAGTGTAAAAAAGGGAACAGACAGGACATGGGTGTTTCACATAAAAATTTCTAACCTGTCTCCACTAAGGGACAAAAACAAAACAAGCAAGTAAGGTTTACCCATAAATATTCATGAAACCAACAAGTCTCAGAGAGAGATGGGGTCATGGAGGTGTGGGGACTCACAGGGATGACAACCAGGTCTCCAGGGCACCTGAATAATTGCACACTCAGAGACCATTGTTGCTACTAAGATAGACAGGCATCTACCATGCCCATGGGTCCAGTGTTCTGTGTCAAGAAATAGTGCTGGGCTAGGCATTTCTGTGGATTGGTTGGCTGGGCTGATTCAGTTACTAAATACTAACTATATGTTAAGGTCATGGATAAACAGTGGTCAATGAATATGGACCTAAAATGTTACTTAAAATATTTAATAATTTTAGGATGATTACTGACTGATCACTTTGCATATAAATAATGAAAATAACACAGAATGATCAAAGAGTAAGTTCGTGGGAAGTTCTGTCTCTTAGACTACACAATGAATTTGCTTTTGGTAGTACAGAGATAAAAATTAACTGCTTGGCAACTAGTGATTAATGGTTCACTTACACCCTTATGGGAAGCCATTATCACCTGTCCACATTATTAGTCTCATAAGAAAATATTTACCAAGTCCTAGGCATTTAACACCAGATTCATATTGCCTGTGTTCTCGTTGTCTAAGTAAGAATTTAAGATGGATATATGAAAAGTCATTGCCTTCACTTATCATGAAATTCCATTAATATTTTGACATCAAAAATTTGATCCAGTGCTAGCAAGATGGCTTAGTGGTACCTGCTGCTAAGCCTGAAGACCTAAGTTGAATCAAATCTTGGGATCCAACTTCTGCAAGTATCTTCTGACCTTCACACACGTCATGGTATACATACATACACACAAATTGTTTTAAAAATGTTTCATCCAGATAGGTAAAAAGAAAAACAAGTGGGAGTGTTTGAATCTTTGGTTCATAAGGAACACTTAGAGTGAATGAAGAGGTGTAGCCTAATCCAGGGTTGAGGAAAAGATGTCAAGGTACTTCCTTTAAGAAGCTGCATTTAAATGTATATATAGCTTTTACTACATACACATAGATAGTAGAATATAAGAAATTAAAAAACAATGGTGGATGGTGAGGTCACTGAAAAGGAGGGCAAGGCATAGAGGCCTGGAGCAGAGGGTCTGGCTTAGGCTTCACCAAGTAAATTTTGAGCAAAACCTGGAAGAGGTGAAGAATTCACCTACATAGATACTGGAAAGGATAAATGTATAAGCTACAGGTAGGGATACTGGAAAAGGAAAACTATTTGCTGACCTTCCCAGAAGTAATTTCTTTGCCCCAAATGTGATTAGCATGTTGATACTACCCTACAACACAATAGATAAATACCATCAACACCAGATTGCAGCTACAACTAGCCTATTCATAGCTAAGGACTAGCAAATTAAGTATCATGGATACTCTAACCTTTATATGTACTATGCTCCCTGTTAGGGAAAGGTATAATGTTACATTCATAATTAAGTAATTAGCTTCATATTTGTTATCTAATGGCATGGAAAGTTAAGCAGACTTAGGGAAGTATGCTGCAGTTGTTCCAATTATTTGAGGAGGCAGGAAATCTTCAATGGGGAATGATTTTTGAGCTAAGATTTTTTTTTTTAAGTAACAATTATCTAGCCAGAGGTAGAAGGAAAAGTGGGGTTTTGAAAAACACAAAGACTAGCTCAAGGAGAGAGAAGGCGTGTGCCAGGATCCTGGCAGAAAACAGAGGGCAGACGCAGAGGCCATCCGAGGACAGTTTAATTAAAGGGCTCTTTATTGCAGAGTCTAGATGGTTAAGGGTGATCAACAAGGGATGTACAGTACCTAGCACAGCAAGAATGAAAAGCTACAGCTGTGCCTGGGTACCGCAGTGAAAGGCAGGGATGTCTATGAGAAGATAGTCACAGGACTAATTTACTTCATAGTAATCGTGGCCTTCTGTAAAGACTTGAACCCAGTCTGAGGCTCCACAGCAGGGAAAGATCCCGGGGAAAATTATATAGTGTAATACCCATCCTCTTCCTAGAGTGCAGAGCATGGTAGAGAAGGACAGAGTGGACCTTCCGGGTCATGAAAATATCCTGCAGTATATGAAGCAGATGTCACTGACCACGTGAGAGATCCTGGTATCAGTTTTTCTAAAAGTGATAGAGAGGGATGGCGGGATCGGATCCCCATTCTTCAAAGGAAGTTGCTCTTGTAAACTAAGCAGGCTGGAGCCACACGTGAAGATGTAGAAAGATCAGTTGTTCCTCATGTCAACCAGAGAAAAGAAATCTACTCCTCTGGTGTTTGTGGATGGTGGGGGAGGGCCTTAGAAGGCCACGAGTTTGAGTGGGTCTGGAAATGGGAAGTAGGGCGAAGGAAATGAGTTATGTCAGAGCGGTCTACACTTTTGGCTTGTGTAATGAGATGCGTGGTGGTGTCTTCCCTGAAGGTGAATTCCCTGGGTTTGGGAATGGAAAGGTCATAAACTTGATTTTGGATACAATGGGAGTCTTCCGGGAAACCAGGAGGAAATGTCAAATCAGCACCCACACTTAAACAGTGTGCCTTTTCCTTACACCCTAACAAGAACCAGAGCTGGGCTTCTGCATAGAATATTTTCTCAATTCATAAATTGGAAATTTTATAAAAATCTTCTAATCCAGACCAAAATATGAGGAAAGATGAATTGTTTAGAGGTGAATTAAATGTGCTTTTAGAGATAGTAAAAGCAGTTTTTTAAATGCTTTTAAAAATGTTTTTGAAAAAGATATAGGAAAACTTGAGACTATATTTGATTTGCTATCAATCATTAACACATTAGTAACCAGATTTTAAAATTAACATTCAAAGTCAATGAGCCCAGCCCACTTGAAAGTGCATAAGTATATAAAGTTGTTCACAATGGATTTTTATTTTTTATGCATTTGTGTGCATGTGAAAACTTTATTATGTGTTTCTGTATGTATTTGTTCAGAGGAGATTGGAAGCATTCACTTTGTTTCTTTTTGTTAACAATTCAAATGTATTGTTTGTAGTTCAGTAAAAATCTAGAAAAAAGTCAAAAAAATTTTTCTTCCGTCGTCAGTCCATAAATGCAGACATTGTTTTCAGGTGCCGAGAGGTTAAAGTCCTTGCTCACATTTAGAGCTGGAGCTGAAACATCTCAAACCTAGCCGAGCTTCACCTCCATGCACTGCTGTATCTGAAGGTCACAAATGTGTCAGGGAAACATTGTGAAAGTCTTCAAGAAAAAGTGAAGAACCTCCTGTTATAAGGTCTCGGTTTATTTGGTGGAAGAGATGTGGGCTGTGTCTCTCTGGGCTCTGGGATGAGCTACTGGGACATTTTGTTTGTTTTTCTTTGCTTTCGTGGCCCTGATGCTTGAACCCAGAAACTGCAAATGCTAGGCAAGTGGCCTTCCACTGAGCTACATGTCCAGCCTTTGGAATTAACAGAGAGCCTCGATGTGTAGCACAGGCTGGCTTCAACTCACAGTATAGCACAGGCTACCCTAGAACTTAACATCATTCCACCTTTGCCTCCTAAATATTGGGACTACAGGTGTAGAGCACCCCTGACTGCTTATGTAGCTGTGGACTGATCAGCCAGTCAATATTCACTTAACAAATATTGTAGCCATAAGGCTTTTGTGACCGCCATAAAGAGGTTAGGAGCAGCATGTGTGCTGTCATGTTTCAAGGGCTTAAACATTAGTTGTGGAAGCAAATGAATGTATGAAACACTCTTACATGCGATAACATTATTTGAAATGACAAAGTTCTTTGAGCTTACAGCTTGAGAACATGGCAGCGTTCATCCTAAGTTGTATGGAGGGAATGTGACCGGTGGAAAAGCAAGTGGTGCATGTTGATGGCCTCAGACATCTGAGGGTTGGATTGCGATGGGATGTCCCCTTCCCAGAAACCTTCTGAACTTTGTAATTAGTTAAACTTAGCTAAAGGAAGTACAGACCAAATGGCCTGAAAATGAAACTGGACTTAGTTTATTTAACATTTATTTTTGAAACTTCAGTAACCAAGAGTGGTTTACTTTATTTTTTTTTCTTTTGATAAGCAAGGGAAAACAATCTGTTTACATTTTTGCTGAAGGAAAAGCTGAAATTGCAAATGTGATGTGATCTCAATTCTTATCCCATTCATGACAAATGTCACCAGCAAGCCTTAGCCTAAGATCTCTGAGGCTCCATAAATGGCATTCTCTGTGGAAAAAAAATCATCTCAAATCCACTTTCAAGAGAAAGATAAGGCATCTCAAATAATGGTATCTAGGAAAACAGAAACGTTTCTTAGTACAGTGTACTATGATGGTGACGCCCAAATAGCATTTTTGTGTGATGCTTCATGTACTTCATCCCACTGGCCAGCTACGGAAGCTTATTAGGACTGCTATGCTGAGAATTCAGTCTCCCACGGAGGAAAACAGATACTGCTCCAGTTCTATTTATAATAGGAAAACATTGGTCTTAGGTACCTAGACAGTATGTGAAGGAGGTCATGTGTTGTCATTTAGTAAAACATTGTAGTGATATGGAAAAGATAACAGCTACAAGAACCATTAAAATGGATTGAGCCTTGGCTCAACATCTGGTTCTAGTATATGTACTTATATAGGTCAGTTTCCTTAATGCCACCCATTTCTATATTGTGGATAAGTGAAAAGAGGGACACGTGTTTGAAGAACTTGCCCAAATAAACTTACACAAGAAGTAAACAAAGGGTAGGTTCCGAACTCCAGCTGTTGCCCCCAGGCTCCTCCTCCTCTAATCAGTCTAGGATCTTGCTGTGCAGCCCTGGCTGCCCTTGAACTCAATGATGCCTGCCTCACCATCCTTATTCCTCGGATTACAGCCATTTGCCATCGTGAGCTCTCATTGTCAATCGCTAAAGGCTTTACAAAACAAAGATTTTTCTCTTCATAAATAGTTTCTCAAGGAAAATTATAAGACAGCCAATAGTTTGAAAACATAAAAAAAAAATTTAAAGAGCAAGGGAGTTTTCTGAATATGAATTTAAACTACTTGGTAAATTCATATATATATATATTTCTGATAAAAGATAATGAAAATTAAAAATGTGCTTGGGAGAATTAGAAATGGAAAATTTTCTACTTTTTTTTTTAAAAAACTATTTTTTGAAGAAAAATGAGAAGTTAAGTAGGAAGAGGTTAATTTATGGTCCAAGGCTGATCCAGTGCTATCATAATTGTAAAAATATGGTCTTAATTTTTCCTAAAACATTTCCTGCTTCCCTTGGAAGGGAAACTAGAAGTACTGTCTTGGAATAACTCTATTCCAAAGCAAGAAAGTAAGGTTCTAGAGTTCCTATCTCAAAATCCCCCTCCTCCAAAATTTAATATGTGGGTTTATTTACTCATGGTCCTGGGAATTAAACCCAGGACCTCACACAGTTAAGCATGTGGCCCAGAACCAAGTCATGGTCTATGCTTTAGAAAAATCTCAGAAACACAATATTGGAATGAAGAGACAGAGTGCAGGCTAATATAGATGCTACTGCATTATATTTATGTATAGACTGTACATACCTATCCTATGATATACTGTGTATGGATGACGCTCAGACCCCAAGCAGCATTTAGTAGCACACTAATTACTAATAATAGTGATACATGTTTAGGGCTGAAACTGTTGAAACCCACAGAGCGGACAACAACATTGAGGGTTTGACTGCCTGTCTGCAGAGGCTGGAGTGGTGCAGCCATGGCTGTTGCAGTACATACTCTGGCTCTTAAGTTGGGGGTGGGTTTTTTCATACTTCGCAACTTACATATTCTTAAATTTATGTTTTTTTAATGTTTTCTTTCATACAACAATAAAAATGTAACTAAATCTAATATATATATTTATCTCTGCTATAAGTCTGATAATTAACCGTGTCTCTGAAACAGCATTGTCTGTTTCAATACAGCCCAGACAATGAGGTTAGCTTCATGCAGTGGCTTGGAAATGAGAGAGTAAGTCTTCGTTTTCTCAGATCGCAGGCAGACCTCTGAGCTATGGCATGCTGATTTTCCATAACGCACGCTGGATACCTGCTCCCTCCTTGCTCTGATCTACTTTTCAAGAAGCACGGTAAGTGTTTCTATAGGGCCATGTCCCCAGCATACCATCCAATGGACATACCAAACAGACTTCGCAATGGCGGCCAAGGTACCTAAGCCACCGGAGACACTCAGTACATCTCACAGTTCAACTTTTTACGGGAAAGGAGCAAAGTGCTTCTTGGAAGGTTGAAAAAGCAACTGTTTGTGGTTTCTCATCCTTACAAAATTAGCCTCTCCACATGTATGTAAATAACTCACAAGGCAGACAATAGTTTGCACTGGCAATCCCACTTTCTCCAGGTAAGCAAAGGCAGTCCACAAGTCAAAAAGAGGCCTGTATCCTCCTTTCATTGGAAAGTATCTTTTTGTGACATAAACTGTCTCTTACAGTGGAGACAACTTAGAATGAGGCCCTCTCCATTTCTCTGAGGAGAAAGTACCGACAGCTCCCCTCACCAGCTCCTTCAGCCCAGAGCTTAGTTTGTCCTTCTTTTGTTCTTCATTCTAATGATTACAAAATGCTCGGGGCCTGAATCTAGACCTTCACTTCTAGTTGCCAGACAGCCCAAGGCCACAGCCCCAACCAACAGGCAAATGGGACATTGGCAGCAACAGGCCAGAAGGAGTGGGTAGGGAGAGGTAGAGAAGACCTGTGGCTGTGGGAAGATACTGTGCTGTTTAATTATACTATTTGTGTTGTCAAAACGGAAAACTTTCTGCAGTGTTTGAGCTCATGGAGGTGGTAGGGCTAGGTCAGACACAAACCAGCAGGACTGCCCCTGAGTTATAGCAGAGTGGTTCCCTTGCATTTGTGAAAAACAGCTCCATAAGGTAAGCTTGCCAGTTCTACTCCCTGCTTGCAAGGGCCAGGCACATTATACCAACAACTGAATAAACGTTAATGCAACCCTTCCTATGCAAAGATTTTTATATTGGTAGGGAAAGGATGAGCTAATTAAATCTAGGTCTAGGTGGACAAAATTATGCGCTTTCTAGAAAAACAGCGAGGACCTGAAAAGTTTTAGAAGTGTGTTGAGAAGTAAAGTTTAAAGAAAAAAAAAAAAAAACTTCCCCTTGTCTTTAGCTTCAGGCCAGTTCTCCAGGATCTTATTTGAGGCTACCAGCTAAGTCATTTTCTTTCCTTCGCTTCCCCTCTTTAACATTAGGGTGGGGGACTCACAGTCCCAGGGTGACGGGATGAACAGCAGCAGCAGCAGCAGCAGCAGTGAAAAGCTGCCATTGTTCTCGGAACTAGGAAAGGAAAAGTGAGAGCTTGGCTGATGAAGCTCCACATTCTCTGAAAGCCAAAGGTAATAGGGAAATGACCAGCAGAGAAGAAGTTGCGCAACTCTGTGCAGTCCCGTACATTAATAATTAATTGAAAGAACCCTTTAAAGGGAAGAGTACGTTGTATTAGAGTAAAGACACATCAATTCACCAGCTGGTGTTCTAGCTGGTCTAGCTAGACATGTCTAGCGTCAAATCAGGACCATACATATATTAAACATGCTACCCTCTAAGAGGAAGGTGTGGGAAACAGTTTTTACAAAAGATTCATCAATAATAAGCTATTAACAGTCAATTTGGAATTTGACAGTCAACAATATTTCTTAGCCTCAAATTCATCAACTAGTCATAAAGCCAGGAGACCCAAAGTCTTTACTTATTCAGAAGGGTGGGTGGGTCAGTTCACTCACTCATTCCTGAAATATTTACTAAGTGGCCCTGTGTGATCTTTGGTGAAGGATACAAGGATAAATCAGTTAGAAGCCTCGTTTTTCTAGGAAGCCTGTGTCCAAAGGTGAGATCACCCACAGCCGTAAATAACTAGCACACAAAGTTAGGAGCAGTGGAATTGTGGAAGGCAAATCAGGTGAGACCAGATCTGAAGAACTCTTCTAGGAGAGAAGAGACATGAACTAGACAGAGGGTAGACAGTCTGAGAAATTGAGCAGTCGGTCAGGACAGAGAGGACTCAGCGGATCCCCCATGACATGAAGATGAGCACTTTCGGGTTCAAGAGGAAGGCTGGACAGCCGAGACCTCAGCCTCCAGACAAACCTCCCTCCTTACACTCCACTACCACTATCCCAGCCACTCGTGCATCTTTCTGGAGACCAAGGGGTTATGCATGCATAGGAAGGCATTAGAAAATTATAAAATAATATGTAATTTTATTACTATTATTAGACAAACTAGTCACTCTTCTATCTACATTAAGCCTGGATACACATTGTTCTTGTGGAAATTTTACAAAGGAAAAAAACACATAAATATCGTCAAGTTAACATATTAAGAAGTTCATCGTGGATGGAGAGGTGGGTGCCAACATGAGGAAGAGATGTGGCAAGCTGGGTATGACAGTGAATGAGGGCACTGGCTGACAGGTTGGTAGCTGGGTGTGTGGGTGACAAGTGCTAGAGGTTGCTTTGCTTCAGTTCTAAAGCAGTGAGGCAACTTTTTAATGTAATATCACGATTACATGCTCAACAGTTACAATGCCAATAGCATAAATCTTAGCAATTAGCAGTAAACATTTAGATTCAGAGTCAACTGGCATTTTTTGGTATGTGTTTGGAATGAACACACACTTCGTTATAGAATAGAACTCAAAGGACACCTTCCTGTTCAAAGCTTTCTAAAATTATTCACCAAGTCCTAAACTAGAATAAATCAAAAATTTCCAACACATAATCTGAGTAAAATAAAGCAATGGCACTGAAGAAGTAAAAGCAGGTTTCAACTGTAGAAAGGGATTTTTTAAATTGACACAGGCTATTATATTAAATGCAATGATTCAACTGTAACTTTTAAGAATATAAGTAAAGAGTGCTGGTTTTTACCTGAAGTCCCTTGAGTCACTACAAGCTGGTGTGAGAGATTTGGAATTAATTTGATATCATAGGAAGTCATCTCAAAATGAACAATCACCCCAGCCAATCACAATTCTTGACGAATTAACTGTGTGTAATTAGGAAACATTGTTTTTGATAAATGCCATTTTAAGAAACTGCTATCCAAACTGTGCTCCTTAGAACAGACTCAGAATCACTAGTGAGCTTGTTAGAAAGGCAGAATCTCAGGTTCTGTCCAGACCTATTGAAGAGACTGAGAAATAGGCCACCTGTTCTTCTGGGAATCCAAAACCTGCCCAGCATTGTGTACTGTTTAGTGTACTGTTTTGCATAATCCAGAGTCCTTTTTTTTTTTTTTTTACAGAGTAACCACTTACCATGAAAAGTGTAGAACACTGATAGTTTTGCTATCAGTGGAAACTAAAGCCTTTTCAAATGAAGCTTTCCATGAGCTGTATACATGCATGTATATGTGTACATTTGTATATGTGTCTGTATACTGCATAAAATAGCCATGATTGTATTTCTACATTAAAAGAAAAACTTTATTTGAGAAAGTCTTAGGGTGCCATGTTAAGTCTGTACACTGGGGGTGGTGGGGGGGGTGATTTGGTGACCAGTTCAATCAAGAAGTGAGTGTCTACTGACCATGCGTGTGAGGCTAGGATTCCTTTCTAAGTCTCTCAGACCTTTGACCACATGCATGCTATTCATAACTTAGGGGTAATCTTATGTGCTTTCTCCTATATGTTTCTATCAAATGTTTATTCTTAAACATCATGTTGTTTGATGGCTGCCAAATGGTCCATAACATTTAAAGAACTTACTAAAGACTCAGTTTTTACATGAGGTTTTCTTGGATCAATACAAGCTGATGTGAAAGATTTATACTTAATTTAATATCATTAGGAGTCAACTAAAAATGAACTCTATTTTCTGATACAGTTGTTTGATTCAATGTTTAAATTACATTTATGAGGGGGTATATTTGGGACTCGGTTCTTTCCTTTAACTATCTGGGTCCCGGTGTGCTTACCCTTGGTGACAAATGTCTTTACCCACTGAGACATCCCTTTAGCCTACTTCAATCTTTTAAACCTATATTTTGAACAGGAATTCAAACTATATTTCCCTTCATATCCTCTTGTGGATTCAAACCCAGGTCCACCAGTCCCCCCAAAGCTCATAGATCTAGGATGATGGATTGAAGAGACTGAACTTGAGACCAGAAATGTTTGTCATTGCACATCTTGCTTCATTGTAAGAGCCTTGGGAAGGAGTAGTATCATGACTTAGGCTACGCTAAGAATTTAAATATTATCACTTGATTTATCCCACTCTTTACAAACAGAACATTGAACAAAAGAAACTTTCACACTATTAAGATTTCTATTGTCTTGATATCCCCATCTGTGAAACACTATTCAATTAATTAACCTTTGAGAGAGATGTCTAGCATGGAAGACCTATGACATTATGACTTACAAAGACAAATGGCATAGCAAATGCAAAGGTAACTGAGCTTCCAGGAAGAGATGCTTTATTGGGTACTGAAACTGTCTGATTTCAGTTCCTAACATGTTACAAATAGCCAGCAATTTTGTCTCACCTATGCCTAGCACATGAGCATTTCACATGGAGATATTGAGGTTTAGTGGGTTGCAGTAATCTGAACAAGACTACATGACTAGAGAGCAGCAGGGATGAAGTTTGGGGTCCAGGTTTCTCCCTAGTTCTTAGCTGCATCATGATAAACTATATCCTCACTGCATTATGATAAAGCACATCCCTACTGCATCATGATAAAACACATTCTCACTGCATTATGATCAACCACATCCTCACTGCACCATGATAAACCTTACCCCCACTGCATCATGATAAACCTTATCCTTACTGCATCATGATCAACTACATCCCCATTGCATCATGATAAACTTCATTGTCACTGCATCACAATAAACCACACTCCCACTGCATCATGATAAAACCACATCCCCACTGCCAAGGCACCATGATTAATACCTCTGAGGCAAAAATACTGATGCAGAATCCTTTTATTTGCTGATTTGTCAACACAGCTGTAAAAACATTCTAAGGATTGCCTAACCAACGAGAACATTGTGAACACGGGTCATTTTGTAACTAATTCCTAAATCTGTGGCATGGATAAATGATGGAGTTCATTGAACTCAGTTTAGATGCTAGCTTGCCAGTGGAAAACTCCAAATTATAATTCTGTTCTAGTCAACAGCTAGTAACTAATTAAATATTACTCTTGTGCGTGTGTGGGTGTGTATGTGTGTGGGTGGGTGGGAGTATGTGTTTTCTGTGAATGTGTGGTGTGGTGTATGTGTGTGAGTATTTTGTGTGTGTGAGTTGTCTGTTTGAGGATGCACTTGCCCTCACACACATGCGTGGAGACCAGAGGTAGACTTCAAGTGTTTTTCTCTATAGTTCTTCACTCATTTTTTTTGAGACAGGCTCCTTCACTGAACCCGAAGCTTGCCATTTGAGCTAGATTGCTTAGCTAGTGACTGGGGCATCTGCCTTCCCTGCCCCTTCCCTCCAGTGCTAATGTTACAAATTGGGAGCTCCTGTACCCATAATTTGGGGAGGGGGGGGCTGAGCTCAGTTCCTCAAGCATTTTACCTAATCTATGATCTCCTTAGACAGCAATATTATCCTTTTTAAAAACACAATTTTTAAATTTATATTCTCACTGAGTTTTTATTTTAAGGTTTTAAAATTAATTTTATGACTGCCTCCCTGGGCACTCTGTGTGTGCCTGGTGCCTGTGGAGGTAGTAAACAGGCATTGGTCATCAGATCTGCTGAAACTGGAGCTGTACTGTTGTAAGCTGTCGTTTGGGTGCTGGGAACTGAATCCGGGTTCTCTGGAAGAGCAGCCTGTGCTCTTAACAACTGAGTCATCTCTCCAACCTGGCAAGATTATTCCTAACAACTAAGAGAAAAGCCAGGCATCGTGATATACACACTATAAACAGTTCTTAGGAAGCAGAGGCAGGAGGATCATTGTGAGTTTAAAGGTAGTCTGAGCTACAAGTTCTAGGCCAGCCTATACTACACAGAGAGACTGTAGTCAACCTCCACCATGGCTCTGAGCAAAAAAAGAAAAAAAAAAAGATAAAAAATTAAAAGTTTATGAATATTTTAACAAAAATATTTTATGCTTTTAGCATTATATTAGATTTCACTTTTATTGAAAATGGGAAATAAATATTTCTACTACCTGGAATAAAATGAGTAAATTGTTTGTTATAGAAATGAAAACAAACAAAATTTGAGAAACATCTAATATATTTGTAGATGGAGAGCTGTGGGATTTTTTTCAATACAGAATTTAGTAGGAATACGCACACGTGCATATTTTAGGCACAGTGTCCAATTTTTAAAAGACCACTAAGTGGTATTCACTTTTTGTTTTTCTTTTCTTTTTTCCAGACAGGGTTTCTGTGTGTAACCTTGGCTGTCCTGGACTCGCTTTGTAGAACAGGCTTGAACCCACAGAGATCTGCCTGCCTCTGCCTCCCCAAGTGCTGGAATTACAGGGGTGCTCCACTGTGCCCAGCCAACTGACTTTCTTACATATTTCTTAAAATTCCATTTTAGCAAACAGTGTTCTTTGAGAGAAAGCAGTGCAAAATCAGTATTCATAGTGTAGTCATAACCATATTCACACTGCCCCTAGTTCCACAGGTAGTCAGGACAGATGTCTGACTGAGGGACAGGACAGCACTGTCAGCGCTCAGGGCGTCTGTACGGCCTCACAAATATCTCCAGCAAGTAGTGCTGTGCTGGGTGCTTCATCAATGCGTCGGCTCTACCAGGCTCGCTGTTAGTTTTTATCCTTTACTTCATTCAGTCCTTATTGGTTAGGTATTAAACACAGTGCCGGGGGGCGAGGGGGAGGCAAATGTAACTTCCTCTCCGTCCTTAATGAATAGGAGTCTAGATGTAAAGGCAGACAGGAAAATCCACCAATGCCAACGGCCGTAAGTCCTCCATGTGAAGGTAGACACGAGCAGTTTTATGAAAATATAGCATAAAGGCTGCAATAGATGCATGACTCTTGTGAAGTACCGGGAAATAGCTAGGTTTTGTTGTAACCACCAGGCAGCCCCCACACTGGACAGATCAGAGAATGTACAAAAGATGGCAAGCTTCACTTTTTGATGCCTTACTATTCCTAGCTTGGATTTCTATTAGAGCATTCACTCAGTGTGCTTCTGTTTGGGTTTATTTTTGGTGCATTTGTGGTATCAGTGACCAGCAATGGCCTCTGGTTTATGGAAAGATATTTCAATAAAGCAAACTCATTTACCAGGAAACCACTAGAACATCTTAGTCTACTGGAAAAACACAGTTATGTGTTTACTGATAATTTATTTCCTGCTTATGTAACTGACCTGACATGCTAAAGATTATTCAAGCAATATTTCAAAAAAAAATGAGCGAAGTTTTTTTTCCAAAAAAGCAAATGTTTTTCTCAAAAAAGGAATAAATTCTAATTTTAGACTATTTGTTATTTTTATGGATTTATTTATACAGGATAAAAATATAAATGTCATAAACTATTTCTTAGAGCTTGGAATTTTTTAATTACTGCACTTAGAAATCAGGATAATTTATCTTTCCATTAAAAAATGCTGTATGTGTGTGTGCATGCTGGTTTGTTTCCTATTGCTGTGATCAGTGTGACTAAAAGCAACCTGGGGAGGAAAGTTTTGCTCTCAGGTCACAGCCCATCATTGAGAGAAGTCAGAGCAAATGCCAACCAGCAATGTGGTGGCATCAGGACCACGGTGACCGTTTCTCCCTTCATTTCTCAGCTCTGCTGTCTTTGCAAGAAGATACCATCCTTTGAAATGGTGGCAGAAGCATTGGAAGCAATGGAAACAAGGACACTGCATAATGACTAGGTCACTTCCAGAATCATGTCCAGCTACCTTTCTTATATGGCCAGTGCTCACCTGCCTAGGACTGGTACTGCCCACAGTGGACTGGGCACTCCTGCATCAGTTAGCAACCAAGCGGGTCTCTTACAGACGATTCTTTTCTTTCTATCCCCTGCAATGCTGGGGTTACAGATGGGCATAGTGCCCGGACTCACTTTTTATCTGAACACTGGCATTTTGACTGCTTCTTAGAGGCTCACCCTTCCTTGATTCAGTCCGCCAGCTTAGAGAGCCGCTGAGAATGGTGTGTCGCAGATCCCACGGTGCTGGCAACGGAAAGTGGACACGTGGCTTTGGAATGGTTAACAGCCCTGATATTTGCAGGAACTAATGAGTTGATGTTCCTGTTTCTGTGACAGTGAGTTTGGGGCTGTTGAAAACTGTCTTCTGCCCAAGAATGTCATCCCCAAAACAGGGAAGCTGAGAGATGGAGGAGAAACAGATACTATGGTACTGATGCAATTTCCTGATCCACAGATCTACTGGGCCCTGTGGCTAGTATAAGTGCTTATGTTTCACAAAAATGAAGCTGATGAATTACTAAATTTATATAATGGGATAGTATTTATCCTACTTAAAGTTCACACTGACCATACTAATATCTTATTATCTCTTGTCTGTGTCCCCAAATAGATTTTAAATTTTATTTTACTTATGTGCATGGATGTTTTGGCTGCATATAGGCCTGCGCACCACGTTCATGACCTTGAAGGTCAGAAGGCCTAGTGTCCATGGAGACTGGAACAAGGCACTGGATCCCCGGAAGTCATGAGCCACCCACCATGTGAGTACCAGGAACCAAACCCAGGTCCTCTAGAAGAGCAACCAGTGCTCTTAACTGCTGAGCCATCTCTCCAGCTTCTTCCTGTCTCAAAGTTTTAAATGCCTTGAGGTCACAATGCCCCATTAGCTGGCGATTACATGCTTAATATACATTTATATGAGGCCTCAAAATCTATCAAAAAAATCATACCACTAGATATTTATATATTGGTAATAGGGAGATTTCAGAAGAGGCTAAAATTTTAAAACTAAAACAGTACATTTGTTTTTACCAATGCATGGAAATATTAGATTTTAAGACAATGTGAGTCCGGCTTTATAATGATCAAGTATCCATATTTATGAGCAAGAAACTAGAAACTACTTGATTTAAAGACACTTGAGGAAGACTTCATTCCAATAAATTTTCTGCTGATAGAATTACAAAAATAAAGACATAGGAAGAAAAAGAGCACCTTCTACTTTAACTGAAGTTACTGGCATTCAAATATAGATTACCAGTAGGCCTACACAAAGACCAGCAATTTAGTTTTTATAATGCCTACTCCAAAACTAATAGAAAAAATATAGATAAATATTTAATAATCAAGTGACAACTTCACTGTGCTAGGCTAATTTCGGTTGTTATGACAGAAATACCCTGACTGAAAGCAGCTTGGGGGGGGGAGGGTTTATTTTAGCTCTCGGTAACAGTTGCTGCCCATTACAATAGGGAGGTTAAGACATCCGGAACTTTAAAGCAGCCACACAGCTCATCTAAAGTCGAGCACTGAGAGGAATGGGTGCGCCAAGTGTGCTTCCTGCTCAGCTAGCTTTCTCTACGCTCACACAAGTCAGGACCCAAACCTAGGGAGCAATGCCACCCTCTTTTAGCCTGGGTCCTTCCCCATCAATTAACATAATCATGACAACCCTCAGACACCCCCACTAGGAAGCCCTCATGGAGACTCTTTCCAGATTCTTCCCAGAATGTGTCAGGTTGACAGTTAAGATAATCATGTTCTCTTTCCTGACTCCTCTAACACAGCAAGTCTATCATAGTAAAACCTAGCTTTCCTTTAACCTAAGGTAGAGCTAACAATTTGGACATTTCCTTTGTGTCCCACCTGTGAAAACTCTGCAAATGGATCCGTTGGGATCACCACCTTCTGTCATTGTTTGGGTTGCTTATTGGTGGGGTCTGTTTATTCATGGATTTCCAGACGAAAAGAAATGCATAAGAAAGATTAATGACTCACAGAGCATGTAACTTGTAATTCAAGACAAATAGTGTTCAGAGAAGCAGGAAAAGGCAGAGCCTAATCACAGAACTTAATTAGATCAAAGAACTATATAATTAACCTGCAGGCTACTTCCTGTGCCGTGAAATGCTGATACATAAAGGCAACAGCATCAAAAATGGGTAAGTCAATAATCTACTGCCCCTGACACACCTATGTCAGTGAACACAGCTTCTCTCCCGGAGCCCCTAGCCCTCAGTGAAGGTCAGCTTTTAATCTGCATGGGGTGTGGCCACCTACTAGTAGGCAAGGAGTCGTTGGACGTGGTGCCTCTCTCTAGGACTTGCAGTATAGTTTAACAGTTCAATGTTCAATGTTCATTGGCTTTGGGCCAGCAGAGTTCACCTTCCAGATTGCTTGGCTTTAGTTTGGGAAAGATGTTTCTTATTCTGCTGCTGGGAATCTAACAGTTCAAAAACAAACACAGGGTACTCATTACACAACAGGCTTTGCCTTTCTGCTTTAGGAAAGAGTCAGGCTCTGGAAGATTCTGTGGTCAGAGGTTTAGCATGATCTGTTCTTTAGTGGTGAGTGATTACTTAGCAAGTTGTTACATTCCATGTTCTGACTTCTAATTAAGATTTTTAACTTCAGAAGGCACCACATGTTTACTTCCTAGTAAAAGTGCCTGCTTTTTGAGGTAATTTTCTGTGTGTTTGGTTTTCCTGGGCATCTGGGTTTAGGAGCTCTGCAGACTTATCCCTAACAGGAGAGGGAGCTGCTTGGCTTGCCAGGAGGCTGCTTCGCCACACACCCTTGCAGAGACAGGCAGGCCTTGCCTCCTCAGGTGAGAGGATCTTGTGAGAAAGCAAGACTGCTAATAAGTATCGAAGGATGTCCGTGGGTCTTATGTCCATGGGTCTTAGTGCCCCAGGAAGAGTGCCATCAACAATCTTCCCAATGCTTTCCTCAAGATAAAGAGAAAATAGAAAGGTGTTCTCCCAGGTATCAATTTGTGTAGGCTTGTACATGCTTACACACACACACACACACACACACACACACACACCTAGGGCCATTCTGCCTAGACAGTCTCACTGCAATCCTCTTCTCACTTCAGTTATATCCGTAGCCAAGATGATTGACACCCGGTGTCAAGAATAACCATAAAGGTCCCTGAACTTCACTTGGATAAATTTTGAATTGTGTTTGTCTTAAAATTGTGTGTAGGTGTGTGTGAGGGGTGGGGAGGGAGAGAGGGAGGAAATGGGAAGAAACAGAGAGAGAATACACAGAGGCCAGAGGCCAAGGTCAAGAGTCCTTCCTCCTCTGGCACTATCCATCTTGTTTTCGAAAAAACGTTCCTCCACCTGCCCAGAGCTTGCCAATTAGCCTAGCTGGCTGGCCGGTGTGCCCAAGGGAGCCATCTGTCTGCTTTACTAGGCTGGGATTCCAAGCACACACCGAGCCTGGTTGTGCTTTGTTTCCTTTAGTGTGAGTTTGGGGGGCAGAACTCAGGTCCTTGTTTTCATGTACCAAACACTTTACTGAGGGCCACCTCCCCTGCTTTGTTCTTCCATGACCCTCATTTCACAATGCATGTGTGCATGTCTGTTTTAAAGTCAGAAATAATCATACAAAGAAGAAAAACCTACAGCTCATTTGATAGTTCTATATCTACCTCTTCTTCCTTTTATAAACTATTTTGTCTTGTGAGTTGTGAACAACTTTCCAAAATGCTTATACAACCTGCCTGGCGTTGAATCTAGAAACAGAATCTGAGATAACCCCCAGGATTTATGTGGGCATAATTACACTTTTTTTTTAAGTATCCCTCCTACTGTTACTGACTTGATAAGAACTCTCATCCTATATGTCATGGGCAGAATAATTTGGAAGCTGCTTCTCAGTTTTTATGAGTCATATAATGAGTCAGATTCCCAGCTCTAGTTTTTTCTTACATCAATTTTTTTTAAGTAATTTACCCAGGCCCTGGGCAAATGGCTCAGTGGATGGTATGTAAGTGTAAGGACTAGCTAGCATTCAGATCTTCAGCGCTTTTGTTAACACAGTTCCCATAATACTCTCACTCAGAAGGCAGAGATTGGGATGTCTGGGTCAGCTAGATTAATTGAATCAGCAAGCACCAGTTTCAGTGAAACACCCTGCTCAGTAGATGAAATGGAGAGTCGTGGAGTAAGATCTCTCATGCTAACCTCTGAACCACCCCCTTTCCAATACACAAACATACACATACACACACAAGCCCTGCACGCATGCACACGTGCACACACACATTATCATACACACGTGTGCATGGCCACTTAGACATCAGCCAGCTTTATAAAAGACCCCAGACAAAGAGTTCTCTTAAATGCCCAAAGTGGTTCTCTGGATCCGTGTGGGAATTGCCGTCACAGTAGCACTTGCGCTTGCATCAGAACAAGGTAAAATACTGAAGGAGAATCGACAAGATAAAACGAATTGGGTAGGGAACCCCACTCTCCCATGTTGCCATGTTGATCCTGGTGCTGAAGCCCAGACCCTGTTTTCACATGTAAATCTTCCAATAATGTGAGGTAATAATGACAATTGCTTAATATTTAATAATTTTAGAAGACAGACTGTAACTGGCAAGACCAATTAAAGCCAGCTCTCTACGGCGCTCCATATGTACCTGAGGATAAAAGTAGCACGTGCCCTTTCACATAGTTTTTCAGAAACACGTTTCATAACAACCCTATGAGGCAAACGCGTTTTACAACGAGCTTTACAGTTGTGGTAACTGAGGCACGGAGCTGGAGTAAACCACTTAGCCTCGTCCAGGTGGCAAGCAGAAGGGAGATGAAGTCAAGCCCGTGACTCAGGCGCCTCTTACATCATCTGTCAACAGACAAGCACTCCCCAGAGGTTTCTAGGTCACCAAGGTCCATTCTGCTTTGCCCAGTCCAAACTTCCTAACCACAGCAATGAGCTCTAAAGAAGCCCTTCTGTGAGCTAAGGTAGTGGGAATGCCTTTCTGACCATGGAGACCTGAACTAGCAGCCGCGAAAAGGACTCCTTGAAAAGGAATCTCAGCTGCCTTCCCCTTCCTTCAGAGGGTCTCTCCCCATCATTTGGGGGGGTGTGTGTCAGCAATAATAAAAATTTTAAAGAAGTTTATTACAGCTGCTATGTACATAGCACATTTGGAAGGATAAAGAAAAGTGTAATTCAAGAAAAATGGGCAAATCAAGGTAATGTGAGTTATTTAGCCTAGTTCATTTTGCAGCCGCTTTCAAACCACCGTAGTCCTGAAGTGAGATTTCAGGAAGGGCATGAAGAATGGAGACAGAGACGGTTGTGAGGGTTGCATTACGTAGGGGAGGCTGCGAATAGTGTGACAGAGAGTCCTTGAGCAATCTGTAATGGTTAAAACTATGCTAAGCATTAAGACGCAGCGTTGAAAGGGTAGGTCAGAATCTCTACAGCCAAACGCCCTGTCCCGGCAGCTCTTCAATGCAGGATGAATGGACCTTTGTGCTTTCCTGCACCTCCGTGGTGAACGTGTGAGTGTGAGTGTATATGTGAGTTAGTGTGTGTGATTGTGTTTGCGAGTGTGTGTGTGTATACCTGAATATTTCTTTTTCCAAGTTAGTTACTCCTGGGGAACAGAACCAGTTACTCAGGAGATAATGGTGGACTGAGCATTGTTCTTAGTGCCATAGGTGATGTGATAGGCACCCTTAAAAAGACACATTGTATGACCGCTGAGACCAGTTAGTACCTTTCAAGTAAATTTCAGAGTTAAGATGAAAAGAGCACAGAAAAATGTTTTAGGAACGAATGGGGCCACAAAACAATGTTGATTAAAGAATGTTAACTGGAAAGGGCAAATGTTGAATTTGAAAAAAAGAGGAGACAGGGAATTGGCAAAGAGACTGACCATAGAAGAGGGAGGGGCTGATGTCACAGGTGGATGACGTCACAGATGGACATGCGCTATCCGCACCCAGTAAGTCAGGGCACTGTCAAAACTAATGAGACGGAGACAGTATGCTTGCGGTAAGTAGGTACAAAGCTGTTCCGGCTGTAATCCTTACAGAAAGTGCAGGGGACATAAACTACCACAAACAAACAAGGGAGATGACACCTTTGAATCCAAAGGCAAAGAGGGACAGCGTCTCTCACCCTTTCCTATATGCCCACTCATGTTCACAGGACCAGTTCCATGGTGAGGAGAAAACGACCAGGCCAAAAGCTTTGCGGGTCAAACATTTATTTCCCTAGGCAACTGTTTTCCCTTGACAGCCTACTGACTTGATCTTCCCCTGCTTAACTTCTTTTGTGTTTCTGCTTGTGGGTGTTGTTTGGGCTGAGTCACATGACACCCTAGACATTAGGTGCTTCCAGTGTGACACAAGGAGGTACAAAGTAGATCATCACCAAGGATGCCTTCCAAATTTAGGATCTCTGAAACAGCATCCAATTAATGAAACATGGTCCTTAACACTTTTTCCAACGGTCCCATCATTGAGAGCGTAGGGAACTTAGCAAGACTTGAAGCTATCATCCATGTGAGTCACTAACTCAGGCTGATAATTTTTTTCTTCAATTTCAAGATTTCTGTTAAATATGTTATAATCTATGGCACTTTACAATTATAAGCTTTTTTTTTTTACATTAGCAGTTCACAAAATAATGATGTGTTATACATCCTAACTCCCAAGTCTGGCTGAAGCCAGAGTATGTCTAGAAGCAGATCTGTCAAACATCCAGCCCCACACCGTTCAGACAAACCAGGAGCTGGGGAGGAGGACAAATGGCCCTAGAGTGGCTGCACTGTGTCTTTAATTGACATCCCCAAACACTCCCCTGCACTGGAAGCTCTTTCACACCTTCTACTCTCGGCTCTTCTAAGTGAAGTGATTCTTCATAATTATCATTAACTTCAGCTAATGGTTCCCAAACTGTAGATGAAGTCTACTTGTGGATTGAGCAGTCAATATTGTGATTCAACGTGACTTTTTTGTTTGTTTTTGTTTTGAGACAGAGTCCTCCTGCGTAGCTTACTCTGGGTTTAGACTCAGGAGCCGCCTGCCTCTGCCTGCTAAGATTACAGCTGTGTGCCCCCATGCCTCATCTTAAACTTATTTATAAGTAAGAAATTGAGGGGTTGTTCTCCTCCCCTTCTTTCATCCTCTTCCTGTTTCTGTTCCTTTTCCTCCTTCCCTTTTCCCCTCCTCCCTTTCTCTTCTTCCTCCTATCCTCTTTCCTTTCTCTTTAGGTTTGGAGATTCAACCCAGGGCCTTGTACATGCTAAGCAAGCATCATACCCTTGATTATAACCCCAGACTCACACACTATTTTAACAAATGAAACAACACACTCAAAACTCAAATCTCAGACCATATCAAACATGGTGATATATAATTTTGAGACTTTTTCTTGCAGTGTTTACCTATACATTTAGCACTCAGTATTTACATATACATTTAGCACTCAGTATTTACATATACATTTAGCACTCAGTATTTACATATACATTTAGCACTCAGTATTTACATATACATTTAGCACTCACATATGATAGTCCTAGTTCCTATTGCACATCGTGGTAAACGTGCAAGATGCAGAAATGCTGTTCCAGGCCCAGCATCAGAGGTGTGACCTTTCCAACAGCTTGGTGCCTGAGCAGCCATGCAGAGAGCAGCCGAATCTTGAGCAATGGCTGTGGCCCTGGGGAGCAGTGTGCCCATCAACTTACAAAGCAAACTAAGAGGTATGGTTTCAACAGACCTAACCTCAAAACCCCCAAATGTAAATATTCAAAATCCAAAGCTGTCTGAGTGTTGAAATGACATCTCAAGTGGAAAATTCCATAGTTACCCTCACGTGATAGGTCTTAGGCAAAACAGACATGCTGAAGTATTGTATAAAATTACGTTCATGCTCTGGATATTAGGTGCATATGAGACAAACGTGAATTTTATGCTCAGCTCTATCTCTGAAATACCTTGTTATGCATAGGCGAATATTACAAACAAACCCCAGATGTGTCTATTGCCAAGCATCGCGAATGCAAGATGCTCAGGCAGCACCCTGGGTGGGCCTGAAGTAACCACTCCCAAATAAACCTTTGGTAGATTTATTTTTGGAACTAGCTGTCTCTACTATGACCCAAGTTCAAGAACTTCCCCATGTCTTGGCCCCCTGACTACTTTATTGAATTAGGAAATTGATGGCAATTTACAACTAAAATTACGACTGGCCTTGTGATAGTTGGTGACTGCACTCAAAAGTTTGTGCGGTAAAGAAAACTCCCAGAAAAGTTCTGCTTTCAAACCTGGACCTGAGTGTCTAGCACAGAGCATTCCCTCACAGCAGGTCTTGTGTGAGGAAGTGAATATTGCTAAACACCTTCCCTCCCACGCGGCTCAGAACAGTTGAGCCAGGGCCCCAGTAGGCATGCAGGTTCACTTAGGGTTTCCTATACAGCCTGGACTTTCTGCTTCTGCTTCTATTTCAAGCATTCTTCCTGTACGTCAGAGAAAGGGGGTTCCTACAAAGGAGGAAACAAACCCAGCTGCTGTGATCACGAAAGTGAGAAGAAATTTCCCCCCACCCCCACACAATCACTGTGCAGTCTATATGATTCTCAGAGATGTCTTCCTATAATCATTTTGTACTTTTAGTGAAGGAAATTGATGTCTAGAGAAAGCAATCAAGAAGCCTGTTACCCACAGAGTCAAGCTGGCTAACGTATCCTACCAATAACGCTAGTTTAACCTACTGCATTTAGGGTCTTCCTGAAGGATATTTTGAATCCATGAAAGCTGTAATGCTTGGGCATTTTAGACCTGCAACTGGGTTTCCAAATCTAAGCTTGCCGTTCCTCTTGACAGAAATTTATAGTGGACACTTAAGCTACTAGATTCTAATAAGTTTGGTAAGTGATGCAATCTGATTTTAAATTCCTTGCTGTGTGTCTCATGACGTTCAGAAGCAGGGGGGTAAAAGATTGTTATTTTTCTTGATATAGTTGTGAAGATTGATACTGAACGGATTTCCCTCTTCCTGGACATTCAGTGTGTAGTAAATTTCTCAATTCATTTGGGCACTGAAAGGTTACAGAACAAAACACCTGTTTAATGAAGTCACCACTCTCTCAAAGGGAGACTAAGGATTGTATTCATTTTATTTTACTTAAATTGGGGAATATGGGTAATTGAGAAAAAAAAAGTAGTCTTTTAAAAGATCACTATTTTGATTGCAAAAAGGAAGATAAATTTCCTTTCATACAAGTAGAGCAAGAGGAAAAAAAAAAGCTTTTGACATCTACATCTGAGTGAGCAAAACACTGTCAGCAGTCTTTGATTAGTATTTTCACAGAGCTTGCTGTTGAGACAATTTCCATCCTAATGAAATTTTTTTCCAGTTCATATCTTGGTAAAATATGTTTTATTAGAAAAATAAATTTATCTTGAATATTATGGTTAAAGCAGACAAAATGTTAAGAAAAATGTTTTTTTTAACAGTCTGGTAAAGGAACAATTTTGTTTGAAATACATATATTCATGAAAACAAATTTAAAAAAATCCTGATATCTATAATGACCAATAAATGTTACCTTAATGTCCATTTCATTCATTCATTGTATTATGCAATAACTGAACTATAAATAGATACTAGATATCAAGGCAAGAAATATTTATGGCAATATTAAGTAGGGAGGTTACAAGATTTTCTATAAAATTAAATGAGAGCATTTCTTAACTAGTGTGTCAAAACAGAAGTCATATAAATGTGGGGTTTAAAAACATCATAATATTAATAGTAGGACTCTGGTGAGCTTTTCGAGATTACTTTTGGTTGTCTTTATTTTAAAAGTTTTGTAAAATAGATGGGGTGGGTGTCTCATGCCTTTAATCTCAGAACTTGGGACATAGATGAAAGAGGAACCTAAGTTTAGGGCCAGCTACAGAGTTAGACACTATATTTAAGATAAGGTAAACATAAATTAGATTTTTTTGGAAGTAATAAATGTGTTTTGACATGGGAGGGAAACTCCTTCCTTTCTGTAACTATTTCTGTTACCAAGTTCATGTTGATGAAGTCACAACAATTGTCCAGGGTTTCCTCAATTCATGCTGAAATTATTTCATTGTTCCTGAATGCACTTAGAGGTCTTAGTTAATGAGCTCATGTATAAGCTTATAAATAAAAACAAAATTAACTCTCAGCATCAGGGTGACCCTGCAAATTTCACACACTAAAACCCAGACTGACGGCTGAAGTTCAGATGTCCAGACTGGCAGGCACTGACGGCTGAAGTTCAGATGTCCAGACTGACAGGCACTGACGGCTGAAGTTCAGATGTCCAGACTGACAGGCACTGACGGCTGATGTTCCGGTATCTCTCTCTCGTAATGGATCACAGCCAGTTCCTGCTGTCGAGCCCATGGCCTTGTATGCAAAACTATTTACTACCAAAACCCTTAGAAGATTAAATATTATATATCAGCAGGGAAAGATAAAGGGGGGGACACCTGCTGCTCAGGGCATGGCAACAAGGAAAGGGACAGAGAGGTGTAAAATAAAGCCCAAGACAAAAAAAAAAAAAAAAAACCCTACGCACCTAGCCGATGAAGTGCACACATATGCAAGCAAGCTCATATCCTTCAGTGGGACTCACACTGTCACTGTAGACACACAGAAGGCAATCTCAGTTTGAGCAAGAGTTGACATTGAGTAATAAAAGAAAGGCAAAACTATAAGCCACGTATACTATTTTTTTTAAATATCAAAGGATGTATTATTATTTAATAATTATTTTACACAAAACACTCAAGGTATAGTTGCTGGCCTTACTAAATGAGTCCCATAACAAGTTTCAGGAGAACTTTTTTTTTCTTCTATTTCTTCATGTTCCCATCATTTGAGAACAGTTTTTGTTTTTGTAAGTAGCAAGCCAGTACCAGGTCCAGTCCGTTAATAATTCCTCCATAGACTGATACCGTATAAATGAAAGGTAACAGCAGCTAAGGACAAGAATTGTCCCATCTTTTTTTTCCCCCCCTAGGGATGTTAGTCACATTATCCACTGTAGGCTAATGAATTCTTACACTACCAAATCAGGACATTACCCCTGGAAAGCCAGCTCGGCCGCCGTCTTAAGTAACATGCAGGCTCTCCGAGCACAGCACCAGCAGATCGGTTTTGGGGCATCGTCTGTTTACCAGAGTTCAAGCTGAAACTTAAAATTGGGAGTCGGGGAACGGGAGGGGTGGGCGCAGCTCCATTTCGGAGATTCTAGTGGAGTTTACAAACTGCTCACCCAGAATCCCCAAGTGTTTTGTCACCACGGGATGAACTATATTCCTCAAAATGAATTTTAAGAGGCTCCTGAAGTCTCAGGGCTCGGGTCTCTTTCCCCTCTTGCTCCTCAAATTTGCTGCTCCAGTTTGTCTCTTGTGAACTTCCCTTTCGCCAGCGCCAGTCCTGCTCTCCTCTCAGATTTTTCCATTTCCCCAGTGAGTCTGGAGACTGTTCTACGTACTCTCTGCCTCCAACAGCCGCTTGGCCACAGTCCGGTGGGTGGGGTGCCGCTTGTCAAGGACTGTCTGGGTCAGAAGTGCCTGTGCTGACGCTCAGAGACAGACGTGCTGTCCCCAGCTGCACAGCCAAGAGATAAGGGGCCCTTTTTGTATGCTTTTTTTTTTCCTTTTCCTTTCCTGTTTTAATTTATCCCAGTTTGTTCACTTTGTATCCCAGCTGTAGCCCCCTCCCTCACCCCCTCTTACTCCTGCTCTCCCTCCCTCTTCTCCACCCATGCGCCTCCCCCAGTCCACTGATAGGGGAGGACCTCCTCCAGATATGGGGCTCTTTCAGCGACCTCCCCCCCCACACACACACACACTGCACAAGGGATCATAGAAGCTTCTTTCTCGTCTCTGTCCCTCTCTTGCCCGTGAGAGCTTTATGCTCTCTGATATCTGGAAGGAAGATGGGTACAGAAAGTTAAGGACAGCTGTCATTGACACCAGAAAAAGTCTACCCATGTAAAAAGCCTCATCACAGTCAAATATTCTTGATATCTTCTTGTCAAACTGTCACCTCCCACTCAACTTTTACAGAATTTCTGTTCCCAAGCTTTCATTCCCATGTCCCTTGGAGCCAAAATTCAGCAGTGACTTCCTGAGGACAGGATTTCTCCCAGTCATTCTGGCTTTTTGTTTAGAGCCCATTTCCTCCTGCTGCAGTTTTCACTTTTCTTCTCCCTTTCCACTCATCCCAGCATCTGGCTCTTGGGACCTGTACCAGTTCCAAGCCCCCAGTCTCTTTCCCACGTTCTCTCCCTTTCCCTTTCGCTGCCAGCTCATCTCCTCTCCCTTGAATCTTTTCCCCTGTTCTTTCTGGAACTCTCCGTTCATGAGCCTGAGCTTTTCTGCCCTTCTTGTGTTGTGTTTAGCTTTCCTTTCTTCCATAACTAAATCCAGGGAGGAGGGGGAAGGGGCGGCAGTTCCTGCCTTCCAGGCTCTTCTTTCACTTTAACAAAAACAACAACCGTTGCCGGTAAGACTGGTGCAATACTTAGAGAAAGACAAACGCTTGCAGGATACGGAGCAGGGCAAAAAGTACTTACTTGCTGACTCTGGGGCTAAAATCTGAAACTTCAAGAGCAGACAGTGTTTTTAGTTGATAAGGAGCCAAGGCTGGGAGGCTCAGCGTTACTGCCCTGAGGCCGTGTTACCCAGGACTGTTTTGTTGAGAATTTTTACCTAATATTGGGTAGTTCCTCACTTACTTATGCGATTTTTGCTTTTTAAGATTATTATATGATTTCAGATTGGGCATGGTGGTACACGCCTTTAATCCTAGCACTCCAGATGAGGAGGCAGGTGGATCTCTATGAGTTTGAGGCCAGCCTTGTCTACATAGTGAGTACCAGGACAGGGAGACCCTGTCTCAAAAGAAACAAAGAACTAAGATAAAGTTATTACATAATTTTCATAATCGCCTATGTCCATGGTAGAAAAAACTTAAAATATATAAGGATCTAGCATGGAAAGTTACTCTCTAATCTACCCAAATTCTGCAGTTCTCTTAGATGTAAGCATCTGTATTTATAATGTACCTCTAAATCTACATGTAAAACATATGTTAATAATGTTGACATATATGTATTATATATATATAACTATTTTAATATCTTCCTAACCTTTTTTCTTCATACAAACAAGAGCACATGAAGGTTTGCCATTTATGCCTAATGGCCTAAGTTTCATCCCTAGAACCTTTGACAGAAGTACTCTTGACCTTCATGCACATGAGCACCCACACTCACACACCCATATTCCATACATACACATACAGGTACTACTACACTCATACACACAATAATAAATAAAAATTTTAAATTAACAAAGAAACCTTGACGCACTCTTATTGATATAGCAGTATAAATGCCGATACACTAGAAACTAATATTGGTACAATTTTTAAAGTATATTAACTAAATAAATTATATTCTATTTTAGATTAACAAAATATTTTATGAAAATTAAAATGAATTTTCTAAGCTTAAATAAAAATGACATCAGTTTATGAAATTTATAAATCTCTTTGGGTTTTGGCCTAATTAAAAACACTAGGACTCTCATATTTGGTTCTGTATTCAATCTGTTATAAAATATTGTTTTAGTTAAATTATAGGAAGGAAATATGGTCCCCTACAAATCTGTTGTTGGTAAAGGGAAGAGTGTTTGAATAAAACAATGGGTTGTGGCAGCACATGCGTTTATCCTGGCACTCAGGAGGCATAGGCAGGAGGATCTCTGAGTTCTAGGTTAGCCTGGTGTGCAGAGCAAGTTCCAGAACAGCCAGGGCTACACAGAGAAACCCAATCTTAAAAAAAAACAACCAAAAATAAAAAAAAAATCCAAGCAACAACAACAAAAAATTATCTTTCCATATCATTGCATTTTTTTCTTTTCTGATAAAATGAATATTCAATATAGTAGTAATTTCCTAACTTTAGTTATACTATAGAATCTGAAAACGCATCAATAAACTTCTATTTTATTACATTAAAATCTGCTGTTCTTTCTTATGTTTTTTAATGACTCGTTTACTCATGTCTGATTGTTGTTAATCATTCTAAAAATCAGTCCACTGTTAGGTAGATTTCCTAAATGTTGATATATTGTATTATGTAGTAACATAAAATTACATTCACATGTCAGCACCAGTGTTTCTCCAAAGTTTTCAGAGTCTTGTAAAGTTCATGGGGGCAGATGAGGTTTCTAGAACACTCATTTTCTCTTGAAAGCTCAGAATTTACCACTGCCAATTAACATGAGTCATTGTATTGTTTGAATACATTGGAGAGATGCAACTCATTGAGCCTGATTTTGTGTATCTGCCAAATAACTGATTCCTAAGAAACGCAGTTTGCCTGTCAGTTGTTTCTTCCTCACGATCAATGTCAGTCCGCTGCAGTTGCACTTGTAATGAAAACATCAGTCTAACTCCTCTCAGGAGGCGGCCCCAGTCCGCAGCAGACGCGCTTCACGTTGTCTCTCAGAATGTGAAGAGACAAGAACTCAAGGGGCAGGACTGAACAAAGCTGGTCATGGGCACTGCTTCAAGGACAGTAAGACGGGCCTTTTCAAATAAGGATACAATGGTTATTCGCAGTTCATCGTGGCTTCAGCGGCCCCTCCACCACTCCCTTTGCACTATCTGTGCAAATGCAGACACAACAAAAGGAACAAGGCCTTCAGGTTTCTAGGAGAATAGTTTTGATCTTTCAGTCAATCCCAAGAGTCTAAAGACTGCATTTTGAGAACAGCACCGTTACACACTTAGACAGGCCTATCTTATGAGACATAGATTTTCTCTTATTCTTTTGCTAAAACAAACCTCCACAATAAATATCCTTAGTTTACTGTTTCTTGATATTTCATTTTCTCTGTGCATTCAATTGTTCCAGTTTCAAGAAAATTAAAAAGCTACACACTTCCTGTTTTAGCCTCTTATTGTGGCTACTTAAGTATTGGTTGACAGCGAGGATGGAGACCTAGAGAAAGCAAACACCAGCCAGCATTCAGTGTCAATAGCATCCTTGGGTAAATGAAGGCCTCAGGTGACCTATATTCAAGGATTCATAGGAAGAGAAACAGAAGAATTTGGGTCTGGCTGTGCTATGATCCTCATCATCTGGTGCTTTTAGGAACTTTCAGAGTTTCAGAAAAATGAGAATTATTGACTTAGGACACTTTTTTTTAATAGGGAAATTTTGGATTAAAGCAGAAATGAAATTATTTTTTGAGGGATCTAGAAGGTTCCACACAGGGCACTAGGCATTGAGGAGACAGTTAAACAGAATTAAGGCAGATGCCACAAGCTCAGCAACAGTGGCTTGAAGGTCTTCACAAAGACAGCTACAAAAAAAATTTTTTTTCAGTCTCAGGATAATGTAGGATATTTATGCAGCACAAACACGTGGGGTTTATTATTTTTATCTCATTAGTAGTGAAGGTGGTTTTACAACTTTGGGTTTATATAGGACACTTCAGCATAATTATCAATGTTTCTTTTACTTAAAGGTTTCCCATTGTGAATAATAAATCTCACCTTCATGCATTAACAGTGGACCGAGAGCTGTCTCCAAGTCTCATTTTTATATTCTTAATAAAATCCACAAGAGCCTTTATGCAAGACTATCATTTTGAATATGTATAGACTCTCTATACTATATCTGTGTCCTTTCTTCATGGATTTAATTCTATGTAGTAGTGTGTGAGAGTAACATGAATAATTCTATCCTCATTTTACAAAGGAGAAAACAGACTCAGTGCACAATAACTTGTCAAATGAAATGAGCAAATGAAAGGTTAAATTGAGATTTGAGTTCTGCCTGTTAATGCCTGTGTTCTTTGCTCCGCTTTTTAAATTAAGTTTTATGGATCTGGCACCAAAACAATCTGGCCTCTTACTGTGAAAGTAGGTTACGGGGTTTCATCCCAAACACACAGACTCAGAATCATCCCCCTGTCCCCAAACATCTCTCTCTTTCTCCCTCTCTCTCCTTCTCTCTTCCTTCCTCTCTCTCTCTCTCTCTCTCTCTCTCTTCCTTTCTCTCCCTCGCTCTCTCCTCTCCAAGACAGGGTTTCTTTGTGTAGCCTTGGCTCTCCTGGAAATAGTTCTGTTGAGCAGGCTGGTCTCACAGAGGACACAAACTTACAAGAATCTGCCTGCCTCTTCCTCCCAAGTGCTGGAATTAAAGGCATGCACCACAGCTGCCACCAGCAAGCAAGAATCTCTTTTGTGGCAGGACTGGGTGCTGGCCCTGCAATCGGTTCTTCAGATAATGCCCACACATTAGAACGAAGGAACCGCTGTGTTAAACCAGGCCACCTGCAGAACTTGGCCCCCAGTTACTTCTTCAAATGAAACATACTTTCCAGTATTGAAATGTAGGAAACACAGTTCCTCCTGAGACACTCTGATTCTCTTAGGTGATCATGAGATATGTCTGAGTACCACTTTGTACAGTCGGGCCGATGAGAGAGGTGACATTAGCTCTATCATGACCCCATGCTCCCAGGCTCCTCCTAAGGTGAAGTGGAAGCTTTTGTAAGAGAAACCAGTGTGTATGTTGACATGGCAGTTTAAGCAATGGCAACTCTGGTTACAGAGTCACATAGCTCTAGCATAGGTACTTGGAAGGGGTTATTTTTGTGACTCTTGATAAAATAAAACTAGAACTAACTGGTTTTGTTGATAAATGTGCTAGAATACCTTAATAGCTATTACTGAGATGAAGAGTCCATTGCTCTCTACCAAATACATGTATCCAATTCACACATTAGTACAGAAATAAAGACTCTTTTATTCTGCGGGATGGGACGTATATGACAGAGTCTTGGGTTACAAAATAACAGATGTTGAAAGGCACATTTTCTCAAGTTTGCTTTTGACGGAATTGCTGCAGGCAATTCTATAGCCTGTCCTTCGCAAGGCTGTCTGAAAGGCCCAGATTGCTGCTGTTCTTGGAGAGCCCACATCACTACCTTTGTATGAAGGAAAACATTTCTCTCTCATACACTAGGTAAATGCTTAAGTTTAAACAAAAATGCTTTTAAAAAAAGCTTTTGTCTGGGAGGAGGGATCTGCTAAGTCCAAGTTGGGCTCCCAGAAAAGCTCACTGGCCAGCAGAAAAATACAGCTGGAACAAAACGGTGGCAGAAACCCCATTCCGAGCTGGGCCAGATGCAGCTGCCAAAAAATTAAAAGACAGCTTTGAGAGGTGGTGTACCTCATTTGGATTTTGAGGTATTTGGTGCTCTTTAGCCATGATAAGAGTGTCTAGGTAGTCTCAGAAGATGGAAAATGGTGATACAGAGGCTGGGAGAGGAAGTAATCTGGGTAAACAGTGAGGGAGGCAGCAAGGCACTGGGACCAAGAAGATGAGCCAAGCAAGCGGAGCTGAGATGCTTAGCAAGGTGGGCCTGCAGCCAAGGCCCCTCCTGGCACGAGGCTCTGCTGGCCAGAATCACAAGGAGACATTGTGAACTGGGCTGATGAGGGACAGCCCTCAAGCAGCACCCACTTGTCTCTCACTGGCCTGTGGCCATGTTGGGTCTGAGTTCAAAGGTAACACCATGGTTAATATCTGTCATCTACTGGTTGGTGCTTTTAAAGGTTGCCCATTGTCAGTGTTCTACTTAGACTAATCGTTAGGTATGCTAAGTGGGTGCCTGTTGCTGAAGGCTATCGGTGCTAGAAGAGCTGGTCTACTCAGTCTTGAACACTTTGTAAAGCTTGTCTTATTTATCATGTGCTAGCTCCCTGCTATCTTCTTGTGGTTGAAAGTCCTCGATAAATCCATTGCCTTAATGATAATGTCCATTTCATTCATAGGTGCTTAGAGGGATCCATGTCAAACACATACAAGAATAGTCAGAGCTGTTCAAACAAGCGCACATTCCTCCCTACAACTCACTATTTTTGAGAAACACACTTACTTTGATGGCTATGGAATGGTTTTATTTCTTCATACATGCATATTTTATTTTGGCCATGCAATGTGAAGGACATCTTAAAAGTACTAATGAAAGGAAAAGTCCTGATATAACTGATGTCTTATCCTCAGGAATACAACTTAAGAAAAATATGAAAGTGCAGTGAAGGTCAAGCCATAGAAGTGACTAAGAACCTTTATCAGGCACCTGCACTAATCTTGTAGGTATCTGAGATGTTCTTCATGATGATATGAAGAACATATCATCACTGTTTTCCACTCCATCACTGACTTCAGCAGTCACAATCTGGTGTGTGTATGAGCTGTGTTTGGAGGCTCTGGCAATGGATTTTAGGGTTAACTCAGTTGACTTTCAGAAGTGTGTGACCCTGAGACTTGAGTGACAATATGCTGCAGGCTTAAGCAATGGCTCTGAGTGGGGAAGTTTGAGATGGTATCAGTCCTGAGCATGTTTCATTTCACTACAAAAGAAGAGTCAGTCTTGGAGACTTATTTCCATGGGCCCCTCTTATTCTAAGAATTTTTCTTATTCTAAGAATTTTTGAGTTTGCTATTACTTTTGGCAGGTTGGCTGGCTATCTATCACCTATCAATCAATCATCTAGCTAGCTAGCTATCAATCATCTATCTATCTATCATCTATCTATCTATCTATCTATCTATCTATCTATCTATCTATCTATCTATCATCTATCTACTTTTGAGATACGGTCTCATTTTGTAGCCCTGTCTAACCTGGAACTCACTATATAGACCAGTCCAGTCTTGAACTCACAGAGCTTCTCCTGCCTCTGTCTCCCTAGTGCTGAGTTAAAAGGTTTGCTCTACCATGTTTGGCAGCTAGGCTTGTCTTTGACATGATATAAACTATTGCAAGGATCCAGTAGCAAATCAATGTGAGTCCTTGATGCCATGGGTGAAGTCACAGTCAGACATGATGGGCAGCAGGGAAGACAGAGGTGCTCTTCCCAGCACCCCAAGCAAAGGAAGTATCTAGAAAGAATTCTAGTAAAACCATTTGGCATGAATGTTTCAATTAACCCTATGTAAGAATCCTCGGGACTACGAAGACACAATTAGTGATTTTTTTTTTTTCAGGATCCCTCAAACTGCAAAAGACAGAGTATTTTGTTTCTACTAATATATAAAGACAACTGTGGAAATGGCCTTTTCTATATTTTATGAGAGTGTAAGAAGTCGGGTGTTCATTACCTGAGGTCACTGTGGTTCACTGTTGTAATTATGCCTTCATTTGATTTTCTATAGCATATGGTTGGTGATAGAGTGTGGCATAACCCAGATTGGCCTCTGCTCTCAGAAGTAGATGGGGCCCTGTCTGGCTTGAACCTATGCAGGTCTTACACAAGCGTCCACAGTCTCTGTGAGTTCATACACACATGTGTATCAGCCCCGTTATGCCTAGAAGACACTGCTTCCTTGGAGTCATCCATCATCTCTGATTCTTATAATCTTTCTGCCTCCTATTCCACATAGATTCCTGAGCCCTGGGGGGAGGAGTTTGATGAAGACATTTCATTTAGGACTGAGTGCTCCAAAGTCTCACTCTCTGTACACTGTCTAGTTGTGGTTATACACGTTAATTCCTCTATACTATAAGAAGAAGCTTCTCTGATGGGTGTTGAGTGATGCACTGATCTGTGGGTATAGTAATATGTCATTAGGAGTCTTTTTTCTTCCAGCTGGGAGGTTTATTAAGGGAAGGGGGAAAGAAGGGAGATGGGAAGGGGAAAGGGGAAGGGGTCACAGAGGCCATCTCTGGACAAGGCAGAAGAGAAAGAGTCATTTTGTTGATATGTTCCTTCAGCAGAATAACAATATTGGGTTTTCAGTTAAGCCCGTGACCTATCCAGTCCCAGGTTCTTGGCATGTTAGTAGCATAAGGTATGGGTTCCCTCTCATGGAGTACACCTCAAATGTAATTAGAAACAGTAGTTGATTACTCCCACAACATACGTGCCACTATTGCACTCATCTAGCTTGCTACCAGGTTCATGTTGTAGGTCACAGTTTTTGGAGTAGGATGATATTGATTATGTGTTTTTTCCTCTAGTAGCATGCAGAGGACCTTCCAGCATCATGAATGCTGATCAGGAGCCCCCCCCCCCATTTCTAGTTAGGCATGGGTTCGACTTCTCCATGCTTGATGACATAAATAAGCGTTGTCCCGTTGCTGAGAAGGGAAAATGCCCATGATTAGGTGTCCCTCACTCTTAAGGAAGAAGCTGTCTGCAGTTGACAGCTGCTGACAAATGGACCATCACTTTTCTCCAATGGGGTATGACTGGGTATATCACACTCCAGGGCAGGCCTCACAGCCAAGAGTGATTGGTCAACACAAAATTAAGTAAATGTTTTTTTTTTTTTTAATTGGTGGACTTTTTGTTCTGCTTTGCTTTGCTGTGGCTTTTTTTTTTTTTTTTGCCTTGTTAGTTTCCTTCCCCTGCCCCAACCCCTGTTTGATTTTGTTTTTGTGGGTTTTTTTGTTTGTTTGTTTGTTTCTTGCTTTTTTTTGTTTTTTCTTCAAGAGAGATAAAAAATACAGTTGGGTGGGTAGGGAGGTGAGGAGGAACTGGGGGAAAAATCATGATTAAGAAATAGACTGTATGAAAAAGTGGGAATAAAAAAAAAAGAATTGGGGCCACCAAGATGACTCAACAGGTAGAGGCACTTGCCACCAAAATAAATGTAACGAAAAGCAAAAGTCCTCAAACAGCAACTCCTTATTATGTAATTAGTATATGTTCTGAAATAATACAACTCACACTCTGCTGGGCTATCTTACCTGATAGTGAACATTCAGGAAAGTGCCTATGAATCATTCTTAAGAATGTGACTCTCTTACCCAAATTCTCAGAATACAGATACATTAGACAGTCCACTCTAAGCGTAAAGCAACAAGGAGGATGAGGCAGGATTGCTAAGAACTCTGGCTGAACTCCCGGAGCAGGGCCGGGGCAGGGTGAACCTGAGTTTCTTTGGAGAAAGAATCACGTTTTGGCTCCGAGGCTCCCCTCCAGCTGCACCCAGGGGCCCTTCACACACACAGATGGCATTGTGGCACTTTTAGGCAAACTGAATGTAACTTTAGTGATTGCTCTTTAATTTTTTTTTAACTGCTTGATGTAAATTGTTAAAGAAAAATTCCAAGAAAACAGCTAATTTCCTGGAGTGCAAGGAGCACCCTGCACTGGAACTTAATTTGTCAGTTTCTTCATCTCAAAGTAGAGGCCCGAAGAGCCAGTTGGGCACCACTGATGCCTTTGGAAGGTTAACCTCTCACTTACTTTTTTTTTTTCTTAAATCATTGTACTTAATACAGGCCAACATCTGCTAACATGTTAACTATGAGATGCTCCAGATCAAAGGGCCTGTAATTATCTGAGATTTCTTCAGAACTTAAATTTCATCAGCTGAACTAATGAGATAAAGAGAGATCTTAGGTACCGGATAAACCCTCTAGGTGTACAAAGCATAAAGGGAGGCACTTCTAACACACACACACACACACACACACACACACACACACACACACACACACACACACACACATTTGTTTGTTTCTACTACCCTTAAAAGAATGTAATAAGCCATTTTGTTCTTAGCTGACAACATGAAAGTGTTTCATGTGCAAGTCACTAAGACATTAGAGATGGCTCATCAACATATACTTGACTTTCATCTAATGATATCAAAGCATCTTCATAAAACAGGGGATAATAAATGAAAATTTACATTGTTTTAGCCATAAGAATGCATAACCCTGAATATATAACTGAGTCCCGAGGAATCGTATCTTCCATATTTGTGTTCTGGGTCTGTGACTGTGCCTGTTTAGCACATGGCAGGTGCTCCATACGTGCGTCCCACAAATAGGTAAGGGTTTTAAAGTCTCATGATGTCTCCACAGGTGTGCTTGAACAATGTGCTGCAGGTGACCGGGGTGGTACATGCCTAATGCAGCATTTGTCAGGCTGAGGCAGGGTCTCAAGCTGCAGGGCAAGTTAAGCTATGAAGTGGTGAGTTTGAGAAAGAAACAGAAACTAAACATACCAAGTCATTTTAATATCCTAATTTTCCCTATATCTACCTCGAAATAACAAAGGCACTGACATCGCAAACTTCCGGTAAAAGGTGACAGAGGATAGAATAGGCTATTTAAAGTTTGAATACTCCGATTCATGTCATTCGTCTTGAGAGACACTTTATTATCACACTCTTTGGCCTTCCCTTAGGATCCTCCTGATACACGAGAACCCAGCATCTCATTTGGGACTCAAGCCAGATTGGGATAACTCAGTCTTTCTGAAGCTCCCCTTCTTCTGCCTGTTGTAGATTAACGTTTGCTGTACATGAAGGCCTTCTAACTCTGTGAGTCTCTTTCTAATATTTAAAAGCCATTCTTACATGGTCCTCCTCACATGGACTCCAATGAACACCAGGGCCTCTTCCTACTTGTGTCTCATTCCCCTCACTATGGCATTTGACCTTTTCATGGAAAACTGAAACCCAAGAGGATTTTTCCAGTCATATGTTTTCTCCTATGTTAGTAGTCTCGAACATACTGGACTCATATTAAACTTGAAATTAACACTTCAAAGGCATTTTCTGCCAATAACCATTGTTTATTTGTGTGGAATTTTTGTTTGCACTTCAGTTTGGCACATCTCTGTGTTTATACTTAGAATTTTTGTCTGTTTTGGGATGACGTTTTAAGCTCTCACTGAGTACTCGAGGGATTTTGAGAGATTTAATGGCATACCATATCAGTGCATACTCTTTAATGGTGGGAAAAAATACTAAATAAGCTTAAAGATTAAAGCAGAGAATTTCTACCTGAGTCTTGTTTATAGCTTCCAGCAGGTTCCATACACACACCACAAATTCCTACAACTCACGACTAACCATCCCCACTTCCCCTATTCCCCCCATTCTGTTTTCCTCCAGGTGAAACAGGGCCAGATGCAAACTATACAGGGTTCTTTCCCTGCCAGGGGAGGCATTTTATTTCAGTTTGATGCCCTGTGTTTGAATGAAATCTTCAGAGTCTTTGAAACTGTTTTTATTCTTATCTTCCATAGGGTAGATCTGATTTTATGCCCCTTCCAGCCTCAACTTGACCTTAACCCAAGGCTTTTCTTCTCATCTTAAGGTCATGTTTATCCATCAAGGGGAAACACGCCAGAGGGAAAGAAGCAAAAGCACCCAAGTAGAGACGAAAGGCTAGAATGATGGAGATTGGACTTCAGGTCTGGAGATCCCCTCCCTCCCCCCTTGGCATCACTACTGTCTGTATATAAATCAAGGCAGAGCTGACGATTGTTGGTGTGTGAGCAAAAGCCTTTCACAAAATGTAATTCATAGCAAGAGGATGGTTTGATGAAACCTGGGGAATCGGAGTCTGTTTCAAATCAACAGGGTATAATTTTAACAAGTTCCCAAGTTTGAAGGCCTTACAGCAATTTGTGGTTAGACTGAACATTCCAAGATCTGCAACCAACAGGCTCTGACTTGCAGTAGGAGGCCTTTATTTATGTGGTTCAGGCAAGGCACTATCCATGAAGGCTGCACTTGTTCTGGAGTAAGAGCCAGGGGAAGCATTGTAGCTGCTTCTTTACGTGGTGAATCTGAGCCAGCACCAAATGTTATAAATCACGTCGGTATTAAATTATAAGGTCATTCAGCTGTAATACTGTCATTCATCCTCTTTTCAGTGCTGGGGACTCAAACCTAAGGTTTGTGCCTGCTGGGGAAGCACTGAGCTACATCCCAGCCCTAACACTGCCGTTCTTTAAAATAACCAAACAGGCAAACAATTTCAAGTACGTTATGCTTTTGGTTATGAATTATGTGTCCACATTGTGCTGAAGAGATAGCTTAGTAGTTAAGAGTATATACTTCTCTTGCAGTGGACCTGAGTTTGGTTCCCAGAAACCATGGAGGATAATTAACAACCACCTACAACTTCAGCTCTAAGAGGTTCTAACACCGGACCTTGTGGGCACCTCCATACACATGCATGTATCCCTACACATACACACTGACACACACACACACACATATACAATACAGAAAGAAAGAAAGTGTCCACTGAAGAAAAAAATTATTAAATACCTTAGTCAATGTTCTATTGCTGTGAAGAGACACCAGGACCACAGCAACTCTTATAAAGGAAAGCATTTAATTGGGGCTGCCTTACAGGTTCAGAGGCTTAGTCCATTACCACACTGGTGGGAAACATGGCAGTTTGGGCAGACAGACATGGTGCTGGAGAGGTAGCTGAGGGTTCTAAATCAGGCAGCAAGAAGAGAGAGACACTGGGCCTGGCTTAAGCATTTGAACCTTAAAGCCCACTCCAGTGACCCATGTCCCCCAACAAGGCCAAACCTCTGAAGAGTGCCATTCGATGGTGACCAATCATTAACTCTATGAGCCTATGGGGGCCATTCCTAAAACCAGGGCAATTAAATAAGAATTCATAGTATTACTAGCCAGAGACAACTGCTGCTAATGCATTGACTTATTTTCCTAGTTATTTCTACTCATACCCATTTCACAGGGTACTTAAGTGTTATATGCACTTGTGGTTCCTTGGGCATAGGTACATACCCTGACCGAATCCCTCTGGCCACTGGGTTCAAGAGCAGCTCATTCTTAAGCTAACTAAGAATTTGTGACATGTGAACTGACTCAAGAGCTGAAAAGAGTCCAGCAGTCTAGGAATTTAGAACTGGGAGGTGAAAAGGTGAAATCACCTAGTGGTGTGGTTAAAATGGGCATACAGATGAGGTACGAAAATATGAATAAAGCAGGCCACTGGTAAAATAAACATATGAGGTGACAAATCAGCAGAGTAGAGAAAGCAGGTGGAGCAGACACATTCGAGAAGGTTCCAAAGGGAAATCTAGAACCTGAAAGGGAAGCCAGAACTTCCAGAACTTCCTACCTTAAATTTCCAAGAAGCCTATCTACCAGTGATTTCTGTGCTTCAGTCATCATCAGATTTCTGAGACACACATACTGAAAAGCTTTCATCGGAGCTAGTCAGTGTTATTGGCCACCAAGGAAGACATGATATCCCCAAATTTAAATGTCAGCATTTTTTCAGCTGCTATATTTCCATATGCCATATGTCATAAACACATACTTTTGATGGCTAAATCCTTTTCTAGTATACACATATTATTTAAGGTTCATAAATCACAATACCATAAATATTGTTTACTATAAATATTAAAATTATACTCTAGGTACTAAAAAGTCTAAGACCTTCAGTTTTCCAAATTATTTTTAAAAGAAAATCCAATATTTATTTTGAGAATGAATTCACTTATTAGAAGTAGCAACACACACTACACAGAGAAAGAGAGATATCTAGCTTGAATTGAATAGAAAGATCTTCCTCATGTACTGTTTTCCTGACTTTGCTCACTATTGTTATCAAAGCTTAGTAGGTATTTTCCAGTTCCCACGCTATTATAATTCTCACTTGGGCCAACACAGCCACACTCTAACCTGATCTTTGTTTCAGGGACAAGATGAGTTGGAATAGAAGTTACCGTGAACTATGAACTGTGATCAATTAGGACCGCAGTAACAACACGTGCAACTTTATCCAAAATCCCCATTTTCTTTCTAATAGAAAGCCCAAACAAATATAAAATGTTTTCTAAGTATATGTATATAAGATCAGCAGAAACCATACCTACTCAGGTTGACAACAAGGCATGGTAAGACCCCAAGAAAGTTGTGAAGAATTTTGGCTCCTTTCTGTTTCAAAAATACGATATCAAGTGCTGGGAAAGGAAGCTTGCCACCTCCTCTATATCAAAATGTATCTACCCTATAACTTGAAAATCCCTGCAGCCCTATATTTTCAGTGTAACAAGACCATTTGTCTTCCTGTTCTGTTTTTCTCCCAAACCCTTGCACACTGACGTTCCCTCACAGTCACACAAGTGTAGGACGATCAAATCCAGATGAAGGACACCACGATTTTACCCAAAGTAATGGGTCCCTCCTCATGTAGAACAGTCTTTCTTGGGGTGTTTTGCTTTATGGCTTTCCCAAGAACGAATGACTGACACTGTAACATACCTAAACAGCCTATTAGGGAAGTGACTCTGTTTTAGTGAGCTCAGAGGATGTAGCTCATTGGTACAGCATTTGCTTAGCTTATGTGAGAGCCTGGGTTCATTCCCAACCGGGAAGAAGAAAACCATCATGGATCTACTTAACTTAAAACTAAATTCTGAAAAATGCAAGATATGTGTAAAGGGTTCTTAGAGTCTCTGGCTATTTACAGATGCCTTGATGGTCCAGTAGGCAACAAGATATAGGGAACCAACGATTGGGAATATCATAGACTTGGGCTCAAGTGTCATTATCTCTTTGGCCCTCGGCCAATTCCTCATCACTACAGTTTTAGTTTCCTTATCTACATACAGCACCATATACTGATATACTTGCTATTTGGTCAGGTGAGATGTATTCTATGTTAATGACAATGACACTAAGAACCTGTCTGTATGTGTGGGAAAGTAGTCTTTATAGACACTCTGGTCTTGTTTCAGAGCTCAATAACACTGTCTCTTGTATTCCATAGCTCGCTCTGAGCTAGCTATTGCTTCTTAGTATTATAAATATGGTTTTGGTAACTCTCCCTTGAGGAGCCCATACTCACACTTGGGTGTGTCTCTGAGTGCCTTAGATATCTTTAACAAAACCTCTAATTCTGCTTCATAAATTTTTTCTTGATAATTTTCCAACCAAAATATAAGACTTTTATCACCTGCCCCCCATCCTGCCTCTTTCTAGTTTTGTCAAGACAGGGTTTCTCTGTGTAGTCCTGGCTGTCCTGGAACTCACTCTGTAGACCAGACAGACCTCAAATGCATGAGATACACTGTCTCTGCCTCCCGAGTTATGGAATTAAAGATGTTTGTCACCACCACCTTGCTACTTTCTATCTTTTAATTTCATTACAGGGAATGTGCAAGTCTCTTCAGAAAACCGCCAAATGAATAAATAATAGAATTGACTTTTACAAAAATTAAGTAATGTATCCCACTTAAAAAATAAGTATTTAAAATTCATGTTGTGCTACAAATCATATATTAACAGGAAAGAAAATAACAGTTACATGACAGTTACACAACTTAACATAGATCTTCATCAGAAGTCTTTACTCCTATGGTGGTTTAGTGTTAAATGTAACCACTGACATGCAGGAGCCCTGGGTGCAGAAAAAGATGATGGCATTGGGTTACTTCAACAAACACACACAAGTGTACACACATCTCTCTCTATTCAACCAATTAATCCTTTAGGCCAGGTTAGAAACAGTTTTATGTTTTTTTTTTCTTCCCGTTCTTCCTTCGTGAAAGTTTCATTCTGTAACACAGGCTACCCAAGAACATACTGTGCTACCAGAGCGCCCTTGACCTTCCTCCTTCCTTATCCAAGGTGTTTCATAAAGTTCCGTGAATGCCTTAAAACATTAAATAGCCAAGAGGGAAAATACTCACAAAAGATGTGACAGTATTGCATTTATTATAGGAGTTTAAGCTAAATAATAAACTTGAGATGTATTATTATTACTATTATTTTAATTTCTCACTTAAGGCTCTTCTGTGCAACTGCAAACCCAAGCACAATGCAATGTCAGCTACAGTCCTTGAAGCTACTGATGGCATTTCAGGGACAATCCACAGATGATGTGGGAAGACAAGAGCCCGCAAGCATGAGCTGCCCAGCAGAGCAGAAGGTAAAACCATCCTTGTCCGTCCCTCTCAGGCCAACCTTAGCCTTCCTTCTCATCGTGCCCCCAAAATGTAGCCTACGACTACTATTGCTTATCAACTCCTCTTCCGTACACTCTAATTTGTTGCTCATTTTTTTTTAAAACTATAACTTTCTCCCTCAAACAGGTGTCTGTATTTCCACATCCTTTAAAAATATATTCCCATCAGTTTTCTTACATACTTGTATTCTCCCAACCAGACTTCATCCATAACCACAAGCCCAAGCTTTCTCCTATGGACAGAAAATTCAGGCTGTGAGATGGCTCATTGAGTAAAGACACTGACCACCAAGCCTGACCACCTGAATTCAATCCCCGGTAACTACATGAAAAAAAAAACATCCTATATAGCTATCTCTAACCTCCATATGTATAATGTGATGCGGACATGGCTGAACAGTATACACACAGAGAGTGGGAGGACAGACAGAGGACGGTGGGAATCAAAAAGAGAGAAGGGAAAGAGAAGGCATTATACAAATCAACAGTTGAAAATAAGTTTTACATTTTTCCTGCACCCTTGTCACATTTCTAAGAAAACGTTTAGCATTAAGTTGCTAAAATTCAAATAGAAAAACCAAGGATACAAGCATAATCTTTCTGAGATATCATTAGGCAGTGTGTGAGATGCTGTTTCTAATGTTCGTATTTATTCTCAGGAGTAATTATAAGGAAGTGATCACACAGATACACAACTCAATGCACAAGTGTACTGTTTACTTTTAGCGCTATCTTTAATGATGAAAGTTAGAAATAGAAGAAGTTCGGAATAAGCTATTGCTAAAAATAATTAAGGTATAACAATATATGCACATATTAGTGATTAAAATGGATTATTTTGAAGCCTATTTAATGACATTTTAAATTAAGCCACAGTATAATATGAAGGGACACACATTAGGAAGGAAATTGCACATGTTGAACAATGTAAGTCATGTAACACAAATATATACAGAAGTAAGAATAAATGTGTCGAAATATTCACTGTGGTTATTTTTGTGGAAATTTTTATTTCCTCCCTGAGAGTCCCAAAGATTTTCAAGTTATCACGGTAAGGAAAATGGAGATATATTACTTTCACAATCAGACAAAGGTTGCTTCTTTTATAAGCCAAAAAGTCCAAATTTGTTGGCAAATAAATACATGTTGTTCCTATCTGTCAGTGATCAGTATTTTAAGCTTACAGGTGAAACCAAAAGAGTAAATGCTATATTCTTGAAAGAGATAAAAAGATTTTCTTGAAAATATACTACTCTTGGCTGGACATAGTGGTACACACCTTTAATCTCCACGCTCGGGAGGCGTAGACCATCTGAGCTCAAGGCCAGCCTCTTCTAGATATTGAATCCCCAGATAGCCAGGGCTTTACAGAGATACCCTATCTCAGAACAAAACAAAACAACCCCCCCAAAACAAACAAACAAGAAAATGTAATACTTTAGTTCCAAGTGGCTTAGAAAAGTTGAGGGAGATTAGAGAGAGAAGTGGAGGCAAGGAACCACAGAATCTGAGGGAAGTTGTCTGGGTTCAGAGAAAGTAATTTGCTATAAATGATAAAGAGCAGAGATGGGTGTCATGCTTCTTGCCTTTAAAGTCAAAACTCCAGAGGCAAATGTGGGTAGAAATTTGAGCTTCAGGCCAGTTTGGACTGCATAGTGAGTTCTAAGCAAAACGGGGCTACATGGTGAGACCTGTCTCAAAAAAAAAAAAAAAAAAGGAAAAAAGGCAAGCAGTTCTTAGAAGCCATTACTGATGAATTACTGATGGGACTACAATTACTTGTTCCTATTTGTCTGAGGTTCTTGATAGGTGTTTTCAAAGCACTTCTTAATATATTAACTTCATAATTTTAGCAACAAATAATCACACCTTTCTTTGACATTTGAGGCTTTTCTTTGTAACCATTTGTCTTTATTTAACACCATGATGCAGCTGGCATTGACAACAGGAATTTTTCTGGAGCGCTATGATTGTGTAATACAAGCTCTCTGAACACATCATACAAACTGCAGCCAGGACCACAAGCTGGAAGTTAACAACAGAGCATAAGTTTGCATGAGTTCTTAGGAGCTAAATCAAACCTTGACTTCCTCTAGTCTGGCCTCCCATTCTCACTAGGTAGGAAGCAGAGAATAATTAGGAGTCAATCTATCTTCGCTCTTAGACAAGTATCTGGGAGCCCGCCTACTCTTAGAAAGTCCTAGCATAAACATATTTCTGTGTCCATATTCGCATGGCTTTCTGACCAGTAAAAATACCATGCATGGATGGGATTTCAGAAAGGAAAAGAACTTCTCAGGGCTGTCCTGGGCTTCCCTTGGATCTTCCCTCTTTGGGTTGATTTTGAATAGAGAGTGCTTTCCCAACAGCCAATGCTGCCGAAGGGGAACCCCAGACAGCAGACATGATTTGAGATATTCGCTAGGAAAGCTTCTCTGTAGCCCTCCAACCCACTGCTGGCTTAAATTATTTTCACAATAGCCAGTTCTGGGCATTTTTCTTGTTTCCAATCCCTATCATTGTAAATAACACCGAAATAAATATTGAAACACTTGCATGTAGGCCAGCATGTATTTCAGTTATGACTTCCTTATTCCTAGAAACAAATGGCAAAAGTTGGAAACCTAAAAGTTTATGGTATGTGCAATCTAGCTATGCCTCTAAAAAGCTTCTGGAGGGGTGTGTTGAACTCAGGGGCTGGGCATTTCCAGGGTGTTGACAGTGTTCTTCATTTGGTTGACAGCCATGTGGGTGTCTCTCTATAGCCACTTCTTACTGCTTGTAAGTTTTATTCTCTTCTTAGTAAATGTATTTTATGAGGATAAAAATGTTGGTCTTAAAAAAATAACCTTCAAGTTCAGTCACCTGTCTGCCTTTAGTTGCTTTGTGGTGTGTGGCCCCACAGTCTCCAGGCGCATTAAAGGGGACTTCAGAACACTCCACGGTAAGTCACGATGTCCTCTTTAATCTCCCTGGAGACTGTGGGGCCACACACCACAAAGCAACTCAAGGCAGACAGGTGACCGAACTTGAAGGATTTGTTTTTCTTTTTTTAATTTTAATTTTTTTTCTTTCTTAAACCAACATTTTTATCTTCATAAAATACATTCACCAAGAAGAGAATAAAACTTACAAGCACTAAGAAGTGGCTATAAAGAGACACCCACATGGCTGTCAAACAAATAAAGAACACTGTCAACACCCTGGAAATGCCCACCCCCTGAGTTCAACTGACATACTCCTCCAGCCTAAGCAGAGATACTTCACCAGGATTTTATCAGCCTGGAAGTGTTAAAACTTTTTCCAAAAATAATCGTCACTGTGTCCCACATGACACTTCACTGGTATTTTAATTCAAAGGCTTCTACTATTTAAAAATTTTTTTTCTATGGGTCGCAGAAAATAACTATTTTCCAGAGCATAAAAGGCATATGTGTTATAGAGGACAGCTCGATTTTAGAGTTTCAAGTAATTCAACTTACTTTTCCTACTTACTTCTGAAAGAATATTTTAAGTATTTTACATTTGCCCCTTTGAATTATATATTTGTAACTTTTAGCTATTTTTTCAGGTTTTTTTCCTATCAACTTGAACGAGTAAGCATGTGTAATTGGATCTTAGTTCTTTGTAAACATACACATTTGTAGCTCGTATCTTTCCCAGTCAATTTTTATTACAAGGGGTGGGGGATGTGGCTCTTGAAAGTATGTTTTTCGCCAAAGCTCTTTGTGGCCCCGGACGGCCTCAGACTCCCCACACTTTTTTGGTCTCTCAAGGTCTGTCATTGATGTGCACAGTTATTCCAGGCTCCTGAGTTTCTCCTTCCCACTAGTATTTCCTCCATGTAACTTTCATATGGGTCCTTCAAGAACTCTATGTCAATTTTTTTTAAAAAGCTCAGAAGTTCTTAGTGAAATAGAATATGCTGACCTTGTACTTTGTGGTGTTTTAAAAACTGACTTTCAAATAATGTAATACATATTTCCATATGTAGAAGATATACACAGTGCACACAGAGTAGCAGGACCATCATAATGAACCCAAATGCTATTACCTGGCACAATTATCAACATTCTGCAATTCTTTTTTTCTTTAATTTTTAATCCCCAGTTTCAGGGAGTCTAACCTCGGGCTTCACATCCTAGGCATGTGCTCCCCCAACAAGCCACATTCCCCTCTGTTCTGCAATTCTTGCTAGCTGATTCCTTCTCCTGTTGTTCTTCGGTTGACTCATTTTAAAGTTAATATCAACCAGGATATCATGTCACATATAAATTCTTCATAATACACCACAAGCTGACGAGATCCTCAAAAGTAATCAATACCGCCTGGCCCACACACACATTATCGACAATTCTTCCAGCGAAATGTCTGTTCATGCTCAGTGTTTGCCTGTTTTGGTTTTCATGGCCATGTGTGATGTACATGTAAGAGCACAGAAGCCACAGAGCGAGGGGGACTCAGGTCTCTTATTGCGTCTGAATGTGGGTTCCAGGGACCAAACAGGTCATCCGGCTTTCACAGTATGTGCTTTTACCCTTTGGGTCATCTTGTGGGCTCTGTTTTTATTTGTTTTGTTTTATTTTGTTTTGTTTTGCTTCTTTGTTTTTGATGACATTTCAGAGTTGAGATTTTGCAGCCAAATGTAAATGGACTCAACCTGCAGGGTATAACCAATGTGCCCTCTGTGTTCCTTCACTCTGTCTGTTGCTGTTGTTAAGAAATTAGGTGCTCCCTCTTGTAGAGTATCCAGCCTCCTGGATTTGGCTGATGGTTTCAGATATCTCCAAATAAATCTAGCCTTTACCAAATCCTCAGATTCCCAGCATGGGCTCGCCCCTCACCCTCTCTGTACACACACTCTCTCACACACACCTGCAAAAATAAAATAAGATATCTATGCCTATGTTTTCAAATTTTAATTTTTGTGGGGCCGGAAGGAGCCAGGGCCTTGTGTATTTCAGCCAAGCTTTCTGTGGCTGGTTCTGATGCCTGCCCTGAGCTAATAGTTTTGACAGTTATTGGTAATTCTTCCCTACATCCACTAGGACAATGGCTTTCTGACACTTCCCAGGCTTAAGTATCCAGCTCTTGTTGGCATTCTGTGTAGGGACAGAGACAGAAGAAATGTCCTCCTATGCAGACGACATGCAGGACTTGGTGGGGAGGAAGTCTGAGGAGCCTCATGTCTGCTGTGTCCCTTTAACAGGGTTCACAGCCACACAAAGACTTATCTGTGTGATCACTCCAGACTTAGTTAAATTGGTCCATTTTAAAACTCACGAAAATGTCAGTTTTTTATTTCTGCAAACTACCATTTTGCCTTTGAGGGAAATAACCTTGAAAAGTCTGCACACATGATATAATGACTCAAATTTAAGCAGAAGTCATTACATTTCCTGTTTCTCTTAAAGAAAAACAACATATTCACCTCTTTCCAAATGTTGGCGCCTTATGTTCCTTACAGTAGCAGAAATGAAACTTCCTGGCTAGGTATTTATATAGGTCATGAGACATTTGACTTGATTAAAATAATAATAATAAGAAAAGACTAGAAGGCTTACTGTGAATGCTTTCTCCAACTCCAAAAATGCCCCCTTCAGGTTAATGGGAAGCTAGACTTGCAGTAATTTTAATCGCTTAAAACAAAAAACAAGGGCCTGGAAAAATGGCTCAGTGGTTAAGACCACTGCTTGCTCTTCCAAGAGGACCCAGGTTCAATTCCAAGCACCTGCATGACAGCCCACAACTGCCTGCAACTCCAGTTTTCGGGGGATCTGGCACCCTCATACATACATACATACATACATACATACATACATACATACATACATACATACTGGTAAAACACAGACACACATAAAATAAATGTTAAAACACGAACAAACAAACAAAACACTCAAGAAGCATTTATAGTTCTTTACTGCCTAAAACACTCAGGTCCAGATTTAAGTTGCTCCCTCCTCTTCCTCCTCTTCCTCCTCCTCCTCCACTCCTTCCTCCTCCTGATTTGAGATCACATCCCTATGTATCCTAGGTTTAACCCAGACTCCTCTTCCTCTTGCCTCAGGGTCGCAAGCACTGGGCTGCCATATTTACCTCAGATTATACACTGATAACCCACACACCTTTATTTCTTTCACTTTTTTTTTTATCAGAGTTAATATATTTTGTATTTTGTCACCACATGCTTTTACCCACACTCATCTGTTGACATCCGTACTTTTCTCATTCCTTTCTCTTAATAGCTATTCTAGCTTTCTGGTCTTTTTTTTTTTTTTTTTTTTTTTTGCTACCAAACCCAAATCTAGTTCATCCATAAGCAGTTTTATGTTGGTAATCCCCGAAAACCTTTCTGCTCTTTAATCTAAGAGGAGCATCATAATTCGGTATATATTTTTTACTGTATTTCTTACATTGGATCAGCTTTGGCTCATTGAACCATAGGCACAAACCCGGGGGAACCACAGAGGCCTCTAGTTTCAGAGTTTACTCGGTTAAAATTCCTATTTAAGGTATACTTTTGATGGCATGACAAATGATGTGATCTTACAGGTACAGTTGACTACATTTTCATGTCTTCTGATACGTAAAACATTTAAAATGACTTTAAAATCTTCTCATGAGGAAATGAGACCACATTTCCAGCTTTGACAATCACCAACTTTGCCATAACAGAACATAGAGCAAAGGGGGATGTACTGGATCTGAGCTTAGGACTTAGCTTGGTTTTTCTTGATTCCATGAGACCCATCTTCTGCCATGTGCTTAAGTCCACACTAGTTCCCCGAAGGATGAGAGACTATCCATCTCAACTGAGATTCTTCTGACCTGGAAGCTGAGCCACACAAGTTCACAAAAACTGCTGCGATGACCCAACCTAACTGATAAAACGAAGCAGAAAATGGCTATTTAATCAACTAAACTTGGGGTAGGATTTATGCAGGGTGAACATTTCCAGATACCAAGGGGATCTGCAAAATGTTAACGGTGAATCTTGTCCGCAATGGAGGTCAGCATCCTAGGGAAAGGAACCATGCTCTGAACTTAAACTCTGACTGCATTCCATGAAAGTCGTAAATTCACAGGAAAAGCCCAACTGAGTGAAGATAGGCTGGCACCGCTGGAGCTTATTAACAAAGCAGAGTGGCTGTGGTTCAACCACAAGGATATGACTAAACCTGATGTTTCCACACTTCCATCAAAGCTAATTTTACACAAAATGTAACTTTTATCATGTGCTAATCATCTAAGAACCTAAAATAGAAATTGTAAGTGAACAGGGTCTGATGTGGAGAGTCACATGGAAGGAAGAAGGCGATGCAACGGTAAATCCCACAGAAACGCTGCAGGGGAGGAGGGCCGCGAGAGCAGGACACGTCGCACGTCCTCTCACTAGAGACAAGGACCCATGATTTCAGTCAGCATTGGGAAGGAGTTACACGCTGCTTGAGACTGAGGCCATGGCGGTAGAGCAGGAGCAGATCCTCTCCTTTGTGTGATAGCTTTATCATACGATTGTATGACATAGACCCAGTTGCCTCACATCGCTCAGCCTCAGCTTTCTCATCTGTAGAATGAAAATAACAAGCGGAACTTTTGAAAACATGATTAGTATTAACCAGGACTTTTGAAGATAAAAAGGTCCAGGGTGTAGCACATACATAACTAGGGCTCCGTGAATTTTAGTTTCTATCAATATTAAGAGCACTAACATTTTGGAATGAGCTACCTAGGAGACAGAAAGCTCTCCCTCTCTCTCAATATATTCACAAGAAGTGTGGCAGATATTTGTAGTATACAACTTAATATCAGATAGGAGACAATATTTCAATTACCTACAAACATAGAATAAGACTTTCTTAAGACTTGAATAACTGTGTTTCTCAAAATACACAGGGCTACCAACCAAGTAATACTTCTCTACTACATTTGATCAAACTTTATTTTATAGCTGTAGTGTATGCTTTCCCTGTCCAAAGTATTATTTTACGATGAGATAAGTTAAGTTGTGTGAAAAAAATTTTAAAGATGTGTATTAGTTTTAATTACAGGTATGTATGTCTCTGTGTGGGTATATGCATGTTAGTGTAGATGCTTGTGGAGACAGAAGCGCTGGACCCCCCCTAGAACTGGAATTACAGGGGTCTGTGAGTTCCAGACATACATGCTGGGAACTGAATTGAAACTTAATACACACACACATATATACATACTTCATACATATATATGTATATATGCATATACATATATGTATGTATGATGAGGTTAAAGCTTGTCTGCATAAGATAGGTGTTAAAAACTGAAGAGGGCAGATTTCCATTCCTTAAACTCTTCTTTGTGTCATGTTTAAATTGTTATGTGTGAAATTATTCTCTGTTCATTCTTAGCCTTCTTGAACAGAATGCCAGGATTTCTTAGGTACAGGAAACTGAACTTACTTTTTTTGACTGATCACAAATCAAAAGTTCAGGCTGCCGTCAGTTGCCACTTTCTCACCTCTTTATACATTCTGCACCAGCCAGGACTGTCCACAATTCTCTCCTTTTAATGGCACAGCGGGTAGTTCTAATTCCCACTGCAATTTTATTTAATATAACAGACCTAGTATAATCACCTAAACTGGATAATATCCCTATCTTCCTCAATTATCTCATTGTTATGAGGTAATAGAAAGGAATTCATACTGGTCAAGGCATCTGTCTTTATGGCCTGTAGCTGATAATCATCTTGCCTTTTTCCTTTTTTTTTTTGATACAATGAGTTCCAGCATAATAATAGGCATTAATCATCTACATAGAAAAGAAGTATTTTAATTAAGGGTGAGGGTCTAGTACGACAGTGGAGAGAATCTAATTCAAAGTCTGAATGAGCTCTGGGTTCTGGGCACAGAGTGAAATGAATGGACAGACACAATACATAGGCAAAGAGGGGTTCTGGGTCACTTGATGCCAAGTATGCAACTCATACTTTAATGCACTCAAAAGATTCTCCAGTGCCCAGAGGATGCAACAAGTGAAAGCAATGGGACCATGGAAATGCAAAGTACAGATTCAGCTGGGATGAGCCATTGCAGCAGAGAAGGAAAAGACATGAAGGTAGACCAGAAGTACAGTTTTGAAAAGATCAAGGAACCAAGCAATAATAAGTGAAAGGAGTACCACAAGGAGGGCACACTGTGTGGGAGGGGAGCATATCCACAAAAGTGCAATAGCCAATGGGAAGCCATTCCACTTCTGAGTCAGGTAAATTTATAGTTTGCACCCAGTATCTGATGAGCTATGGCCCAGGTCCCAATCAGCACCATAATAATGCAGAAAGAGAAAGTGAGATGTTAGTGATTTAAAGTCATCCTTCTATAGTGGCTAGCAGAGTAGATGTCCAAGAACAAGAAATTATGGATGATGGCCAAGTGCCCAGCTTGGATTCTTGGGTACGGGAGAAACTTTAACCATAAAGAAGCAGAAGGGAAAGAGAACAAACTTGTGGAGTTTGAACATGTTGACTAAATGAGTCAGGAGAATTAAAAAAAAATCTGCTCAAAGAATGGAAGTTCATGGTCTTAAAACAGGGTGCCAGGATGCCACACTGGAAGACAACAAATTATAGATCCAGTGGAGATTCTTCAAGGCAGACAGAAAGCTGGCAGAAAAGTGGAGTGGCCTGAGCCTGTGAAAGCCAAGGAAGGAAGAGCTTTCAAGCAGAGGCCAATGGAGTCCAGTACTGCGGACATCTAGCTGCTGAGGAACTGGACTGTGCCATCTTTGTTTCCCCCAGTGATGGTTTTCTTATTATTCTGGCAGGATGCTCTGGTGAGCAAAGAGAATAGTCATGCTCCTGAGAACAACCTCCTTCTCTCTTTTCTCTCTCTCTCCCTTTTCCCCTGTTTTAATCTCAATATAATGGTTCTTATTCCCAATTGCCTTTTTAAAAAAAGTCTTTATTGGAGAAATGGAAGTTTCTGACTTTTGAAAATCAGGTATCATTCAGTAAGTAGCTGTCTATTGAGTTGTTTTTGTTTTTCAGTGAGCAGTTCTTTACAGGGGTATGGAAGGCATTGAATGAAACTCATCCTAAACCCAGGGAGTGAGAAAACATAGATCTTAGGTTCAATAATGTGAGAATTCTTTTTTCTACCCTTTTAACAAGCAGCTACTATCTGGATAGCACTGCATTGTTGCTTTGAGAACATACATAAGAAATTAGCTACAATCCTGCCTAATCCCAGCCGGTAGTAAAGGCTATTACAAGCTAGTGAAAGAAGCAGACATGCAATCAACCAACCTTAAAATCAGGTGGGCTGAAAGAAATGTTCATAAGGGTACAAGCCATGTTTTATAGGGACCAAAAGTAATTCCCCATCTCTCATGAAATGCAGGAAATGACCTTTAAAAACAGACACAATTGGGGAGTTCATTGCACCCTAATTACCTGCCTACTCTCTAGACCATAAACTTTTATGCAAGATCTGCTCTCTGTTCACTTCATTCACACTCATTTATTTTAACAGGCATCCAAACGGCCTATATGCAAAAACTTAACAAGCGTTAGTGGTGAGTGGAGATTTCAGCTCCACCCTTTGCTCTGTTTTGATTCCTTCATTAGACTGAACTTTAATGATGTTTAATAATACCACTTTGACTCTTTTCCTTGGCAATGTCAATATTCTTAACATCAAATGCAATAGCCTCATGGATTACATGAGCACCAAGCCTCCTTCTCCCAGGGCAGATAAACTGGGGCATCTACATCTATGGAATAGCTTCTGAGGAATACGTCTGAATATTTTGATCTGAGTAACATGATGACATGACCGCAGCAGCTTAAACTCCCTTTAAAGTCCTCCGCAAAGCAACAGCCTTTAGAGGGTCTGCCTCATGCTGTAAGCCCAGTAGATTTCCTATTGGTACAGCGTTGCTATTTATAATCAGGCCCATTTGGTACAAGGAAACCTAAGGCATGAGACCAGAATGACCTACAATATAAGGCATGAAATGCTTTATTTTTATCATCTTTCTTGTGTCCTCTTAGGAAAGTTTGGTTATATTTCATCAGGAAAGGGGATGTCTAAATGTTAGAACATCTTAAGCAGGTGGGTAAGGCACGGGTTCTGAGATCCAGATGCCATCTCTACTACCATTTATTAGTTTTGGGACCGTGAAGCGGTTGTTTGTCTTCTAGGCTTCATTTGTAAAATAATTAAGTGACACCCAGCCTATAAAGACTTATGTTAGTGTTTAGCTCAGAGTCCTCAAGCAGTGGTAGCCATTATAGCAATGGTTGTTGCTGTTATCGTTTGGACCAAATTACCCTGCATTACTGTTTAAAGCACGCTGCATCATACATGGTAGGTAATACAAATCCAAGTTTTCTCTTCTCTGTCTACTGAGCAAAATTTGATATTTTTCAGCTGGGCTTTGAGAGACAAGCTAGGGCACTGCTAATGGAAAGTACTGGCCCTTCGAGATAAGGAGAGAGTAAACAGTATCCGTGTAGTACAAATATGACTTTATGCCCTAGGATAATGGCAAATTCCACCACAGCAATGGTCTGGAGATTGTTTATGTGTGTGTGTGTGTGTGGGCACACTCAGCCCATGTATGTTGTACCATATAGTTTAACCTTTGTACACAAGAGAAATACAAGATCAGAAGAGACATATTTGTCTTTCTTACACTTATCATTTCTTGTTTTTACTGTATGCAAACATCAAAACACTTGTGGAATTAAGGAATTGTATTAATATCTTAATAATCTTAATAACCCACAGATATCAATTGTCCATATTTCATTGATTTTCTGTGACTTCTTAGAGTTAGCACTGGGTACCTTTAGGATTAAAGGAACATGTGAACTGTATTGTCAGTGATTTTACACTGTTGTGACATGGTTTAAAAATCGTTTTGAATTCTTCTTGAGGCTTTTCACAGGACTGTCTCACCTGGTAGGAATGACAGGAGCTCAGGCTCCTTGCCCTCCATCTCAGACTGTGCTGTTCTGCCCAGAGGATCTCCTGAGGGTGGAGCTAATGTTGCAAATCTTAGCCCCACCCTTTTGTTGTCTTTTAGAAAGTGGTGATGAGATTCCAGGCATCTAAAGTTCAGGATTATCTATCCCCACTCCTGATTATTTGTTGTTTACAGGGCAGTGACAATTGTGTTCACTTAAAAAAAAAAAACCCTTGTCTTCAACAGGCCTATCACATAGAAAATCAAATCTATAAATACATTATGAATGGGGGTTATATAGAGACCGCCAGCTGAACAAAAAACAGCTTCATTCATTGAGCCACCAGTAGAAGGGCACCAGTACTTGCCACGTTATGTGCCAAGGGCTGTGAGCAAAGGTCAAGAGAGAAAAACAACCTGAGCTCCAGGGTATGGCATTAGGTAACATCTGTCTTCTTAGAGAGTTAAATGATGAAGGTAAAATGGAAAGTGTTCCTTAATATCAAAGGAACATCGTTCCAGACTGAGATAGGAGGGACCAGTTCATTCTCCCATAAAACCTTGATTGCTGGAGCAAAAAGCCAGAGCTGTGGCTCAGTGCATTTGCTCCAAGAAGTCAAGCTTGTCATCCCAAATGCTGAGATGAAGATAACACATGTTCCTAAAAGTATCAGCAACCCCTTACAGACGACAGGAATCACTAGAAAGATTCTGTGTTAGACAGTGGCTCTGATATGATATTCTTTGCTTTAGACTTTGCTTTTGTTTCAAACATTTTTTATCTTTTTACTCTCTGAAAATGTCACACATGTGTATACCACCATTTGAGTCATTTTCGCCCTCTCTCCATGATTCTCTCTCATTAACACTCTCTCCTTCTGAAACCCTCTTTTTCTAAAACAAGCCCCTTCTACTTTAATCCTGGATGGGGGAGGGACCCACTGAGCTTAATTAGAGCCGCTTGGAGGAGTAAGAGTGGGAGTTGAGGGTTACTTACTGGAACTGGCAACTTATCAGTGGCTACACTACTGAAACAAAGAAACAGAAAAAGGAAAAATAAACAGGCAACCTTTCTCTAGCTTCCATTAACTGCCCATAGTACCACAACGAATGGTAGAGCGTCAGGAGCCTCATGAGTCCTATGTCTTCCACCCCCCTGACCCACTCCTGATACAATGGTGATGGGCCCAGTCTCATGAAGGTAAGGACAAATGCAGTAAGTCTGTGAATGCAATCACCATGTCAGAAGCAGGACAATTTCTCAGAACTCCTCTCTAACCTCTGGCTCATAATTATTGTTCTGTTTCCTCTTCTAGATGATCTCTGACCTGGGAGGGGTTAAATACATATTCCATTTAGGATCAAGCATGTCCTATCACTAGTTCTTCCTTCTTTGGGAGTCTCCAAATTAACCACAGCAAAACTGAAGCTTCTCTGAGAAAGACTAAGGTCAGCATAATATATGGGTGCAAATATAGCATTGAAAACATTAAGTTACATTTATGTGTTTGTTTTGAGTATCTGCACACACATGTGCATGCACATGTGCACACTTGAAGGTCAGAGGACAACTTTCAAAAGTCAGTTCTGTCTTTCCTTCCACCATGTAGGTCCTGGGAATCAAATCTAGGTCTTTAGGTGGCATGTGCCATCTCATTAGCCCATAAATGTAAGTACTTTGAAGGCAATTTGACCCCATGTCTATTTATCTACCACAGTTCTTGAATATTTTCAAACAAATTTTATTGGCCTCAGTTCTGGGAATTTCTTTGAGCCCATATATGCATGTTTATTCCCTTCAGTGCTTAAGACAGGGTCATACTCATCAGCCCTTTCTCGGAGGTCAAAATTAGCTTCTCTGCCTCTCTGTGATCACCCAGGATGGATTTAGAAGATAGGTGCTCACAACTCACTCCCTTCCTTTCTTTACCCCATAGGTATTGTACTTACTTGAGCTACACTGGACTCTCAGTGCCCCACAGCACAGGCAGCTACTCTCTCCCTTGCTTTAGGGAACTGCTGACTTGGGTACCACACCTCTGTAGCAACAATAATAGCAGCCAAAACAGTAAAGGTGCAAACAAGATGGGAAGAAATATCTCTCTGAAGCAAGCATAAGCAGCCACGGACTCCAGAGTGACAGACCCTAAATTGTCAGTGTGGTTCCTCTGCTGTCCTGTCATAGTCCAAGGTAGCAATTCCAGCTTTGGCTATCGCATCCATATGGTACCCAAACGGGACAGGATTCACTGACAACATTTTCATTCACTTCCTATTGGTCATCATCTAGGCATAGCTATGTGTGGATGTTAAAAGGGCTAAGAATGTATTCTTTCTGACCTTGGACATATGCTCAACTAAAACCTCCATCATTTTAGAAGCAGAAAAAAACAGACCTGGTAACTTGAAGATGTTCCTTCTTGTCACAGCAATTCACAGATAACAAATATTTGGCTTAATTCATTTTGCCTCAATGCACAGAAGCCAGGCACATAGAGAAGAGATGCAAATAAACCATGGAAAAGTTAAGATTGTCTTCAACTATAGTGACTGAATGACTTGCTTTGCTAAGAACCACCATGCCTTTTGAGAGCTCTTTTTAAGCAGTAGTAAGTCACAGGCTGGTTTTGGGGTTGGCACGTCCATTTATTTGGATCACTGAAAACCCTAAGTAATATAAGTCAAGTCTTGAGGCGCTTACAGATGGGGTCTTGCTCCTCTAAACCCAGGCAAGGTAATGATGCTTAGGAAAGGGCTGTGCCTTAGAAGACCACTCCTCCCATTTACAAGGCTAAATGTTCTTTAGTAAGAACAGTCTCCTAGTTTTTTAAAGCTAAATATCTAACAAAAGGATGCCCCTATTCTTTCTTTCCACAGAAACAGCGCAGCTGTGTGCACTCTGTGGTCCCTGCGTCAACCATTTTATCTGTTGTTTATCCAGTCACTTCCACTGGCTCCTTCAGTTTCCCCTTTGCTCACCCAGAAGTACAAAAGGCGCAGGGAGCATGTTTGCTTTCTTATCCACCCTTCCATTTAATAACACTGTCATGCTCTTACTGTTTTATCTCTTTGTTTCATTCTTGCCCAGTCAAATTGTCTCTTCAAGTTTTGATTCTTCAGTGCCAAGACGTGTCTACCTATCATCCGAATTCCTTTGAGAAAGGAAGGTTGGCCTCACCGTGGTCTTGGGCAGTCCCTAATCCAAACAGCTCTATCTGCTTCTTGCATGTCCCAAGGCCTGTGAGGGTTGTGGAGTCCAAGGCATTTGCACAATGCCTTCTCGAAGCACTAGTAGGAATTTTCCAAGAGAGCTGGGAAGAGGAGTCTCATTCATCCCTTACCCGCTACCTACATCCCTGGATCCTTCTGTCTCTGCCATCATGGTCTAATTCCTCTTGAACAGTTCACTTTGGATCTCTAATTAATTTATTCAAAGCTTGAAATCTTTTTTTTTCTCCATTTACTGTTATCTGAGCAACCTCTACGGCAGTGGTTCCCAATCTTCTGAACGCTGCTACTCTTTAATATAGTTCCACAAGTTTTGTTGACCCACCCCCAAACACAAATTTTTTTTGCTACTTCATAACTATAATTTTGCTACTGTTATGAATCATAGTGTAATATTTGATATACAGGGTACCTGATATGTGACCTCCAAATTGGTGGAGACTCATGGGTTGAGAACCACCACTCTAAGGATTACCATGTCCACTATCAACTATTTTTAAGTGCTCTGCCCTACATGTCACACATCAAAGATCCCAGCCTTAGCACTGGGATCCGGCGTTCTAAGTTCAGCTCCAGCTTTCACAATACCATCTTAAGTAGCTGCAAAGGGAAAGAAAGCAAGGAAATCCCAAGATGCATATTTTTAACAAAGTGTTCTGATTTCCATAAATTTGTATGTTTCACCCAAAAGGCACTGACTCCAATTATGTAGAAATAAAAACACGCAACTCTTGCTTATCTGTAGGTGAAAGATCCCATATCCGGCTTGCTGTCCGCAGTGACTCTTCAGGCTTCTCTATCTCATTTAGGATCCAAAAGTGTCCTTGCTTATTCCCACCACAGCCATTGGAGAAATGAGCTATTTTTTAGCTGGTTTGTTAAAGTTGGCTCCCAAATATTCTGTCTCCCTCTTATGAACTCACAGGGAATTCTCTGTCCAGCTGGAATTTTTTTAAATTGTTTTTAAGACCTTATTTTCTCTCCATCAAGGAGAGGTATGCCTGCATACCACCAGGTGAATGGGTATCAGAGTAATTGAGAAGTAAATTTACTAGAGCAGGTTACACCAACTATATTAGGTCCAGAAGCCAGGGCTATGAGGAAACAGAGGACAAAAATATCCTTTGGGATCCATCTCAACAAAACAGCTTTGGGGAAAACAGAAATCTACCTGCTAACTGTACAGCAGGCGAGAAAAGCCGGAGGACTGCAGACAGAAATTACGTCACCCGGCGTGCCCATACTGGCTCTCTGACTCCCTTCCAGTTGGTCAAGAGAGCTCTTGACGTCCCTGAACGTCTGACCTCATCTTTGAGGGTGGCCCAGCTCCCACTCCACAGGCAAAGTGGTGGTTTATCGCGAGTCTGTGGATGGGAGGAGACGACAGCTGAGTGAAGTGGTGAACGTTTAAACGGTTGCCAACACATTTTGCAACACTCGAGTGGTGTTTTGTTTGTTGGCTGGTTTCACCTTTAGGATGAGTGAAGCTGCTTTCACTGAACTGAAGTCAGCAAAGGGGAAGTGTAGACCCTCACTGAACACTGAACACAGTCTCAGGAAGCTTGGCTCGCTCCCCGCCACGCCTGCTCAGTGTCAGAACTGCTGACAAAACAGGCAGGAGGCCGGCTTCCTCAAGCGGATTTCACACTGCAGATACCTCCCGGGGTAGGAGGCACAGTGAGGGCAAAATTATCAGGAGTTAGGCAGAGATATACAGACTTGTTCTGTTGTAAAAACAACTGCAAAAACTGGGTCTGCCGATATGCATCTACGAAAGACCCATTTGAAATTATTTACTTATTTATGTATGTATGTATGTGTGTATGTATGTATGTATTTATTTATTTTCCATTCTAGACATTGGATTGTATGTATCTATAGGTGTAACACAATAGCTAACGACAGAAAGGCTATGGGGGACCAGCTCTATCATACTCCTTGTGTGAAGTTATGCCTAGAAAATGCAGTAGAGCTCTCTTTACCTTTCTGAAGCATATTGCCAGTGTTCCGGTTTCTCCAGATGAGCCATTTGGACATGTGGTTTCTGCATACTTACCCTTTAGCTTTTCCTTTCTTCTAGTCAATCCATTTTTATAACCCGTCCAATACTTGGATGGACAGAGATCAAGACAGGTTTAAGAACTACTTGCTTTGTGGATTTGTGTTAGGGCATTTCACCTCTGTGACAGCCCCACAAAGCAGGCCTGCTATTTGATGTCCCTTTTAACAGGGAACTTGCTCAAAATATAGAGCCAGTAGAGGCCAGAGCTTGGGTTTGAACCCAACCAGTACAACTCTAAGAAGCCCCCACTCTTCCTGTTGCACCTGCCCCTAGATGGATCTGATTCCAAGTCCAGAAGAGCAGCAGATATGACACAACTTTTAGAGGCAACATCTTTATGCTGCAAAATGGCTTAAATGACATATATTTTAGAACAAAGAACTGTGATTGAACATCACACCAAGATGTGGTGTCTCAAAGTGTACCCTCATCCTTTGACAGCTCCTGATGGACAGGGATGCTCAGGGGACTGAAAGAGGAGGGGAGGCTTCATTGGGATGGAAGGTGAGACAGATGCTGAGGCCAGCGGTGCTCCCAGAAATGTTTGTGGGGCTCAACATTTTGCCAATGGCAAGTTTCACTAGTGGCAACCAAAGAGTTCAAGTTCAGAATTTTTAACAACTACTCTTATGAGATGGACTTGATAAATTCCCCCGATACCTCAAGACCAAAAGAAATTTTGCTCAGATTACACCATTCAACAAGACAGGGAAACATCCTTACTTTGCCTCCTGGCTTCTCAATGAGAGGGCTGGAAAGGCACACGGCAGCAAGGCCACAGTACACAGGTTTCCATGGCTGCTCCTGCAGGACAGAAGACAGAGAAGAGATTTCAGGCTCTGGAGGCTTCCCTGCAGAGCAGAGCCCTTTCCCTGCTACTCAGAACTGTGTCTCCAGCACTAATAATGAGCGTCATTGAAATACCTGAGCCAGCGTTTTCACAGGGCTGCTTCAGGCCGCACTCTGTGCAAACCCATTTAACCTTGCACGGGACATGTTACAAAACCACTTACCACATGTCCAAAGAATTCAGAGATACGTGTTGACAGAAAATCAGAATATTCCTGTTTTATCTGTTAAAGGGTCTTTCTGGGACAAAGGCAGGAGTCTAGAAATCAGCAGGTAGAAATCTCTGAGTTTCGATTTCAGTGTGGCAGAATTTCCCAAGTCCTTGACTCACTTGTACAGAACCCCCACTGACTTTTTTAGCCTCAGCTCCAACTCTCTCCAACAATTATCCTAAACCTCAAGCCAGGCTGTTCAATGTGATTGTCATAAGTGCCCAAAGTTTTTGTGCTACTCCTGGTTCTTAATACGTTTTCTTCAGTATCTCTCTGGGAATTTCCACTCATCCTGCCCAAAATCCTGAGGAAACACTTGACTGCTACACAGTACAACGGAATAGGTTCCCCTACAGAAGGTCCTGCTGTACCATATTGTTACTCCATTCCTCTGAGAATGTGTACTGCTGAGGACCAGACTTAAAGTCTTGCTTTTCTTGTGTCTTTCACCATCTAGCACTGGTCTTTCTGCAGGTGCTTTTTCTCCTCCTAGGTAAACTTTCCTTTGATCAACTGAGACTTTTCATGTCTAATGTCCACAATATCCTATTAGATCTAACTGCTGTTTACAATCCAAACTACATTATTTCTCACTACACATATTTAGCACCCTCTCTTGATCTTGTTAGAAGGGACATCATGAAAAAAAAGAGCCAAATATATCAGCATACCCCATAAAATAAAAATGAACTTTAATAATAAATCAGCAAATATTGACACATCTCCGCCCCCTGCTGTTCCTTAATTGGCTGTATTTCTTGAGGTAAAGGAAGATTTTTTTTTCCAGTAGTTTGGAATCTCTCTTCCTGCTGCTACTAATTACCTTCCCTTCACCCTACTAGGGCAGATAACATGCTCCCCACCAGGGTGGCCCTGCCTATAAATATGGTTTGTGTTATTTACACACATCTCACAGAGTATTTTGAGACTAATTGTATAGATTTCCACTGCCCAGAAAGGCAAAGCATAATTGCTTGGAAGGAAGCCCTACAATTTCCCCTCAAGAGAAATCATGCCAAACTCAAACTTCTGGGGTTGGAGAGAGGGGTGAGACTTGGATTCTGAGGGAGGTAGCTTGCTGTCCATTAGGAATTAAGTGGAGACCAGCAACTCATTTCACAGGTCATGACCCAACCATCAAAGTGTAATTACTGTCAAACCCCACTGGCTCAAGCGAGACCATATTATTGGTGAATGTATGAATGAAAGTTCTATAGTGTCACATTACTACTTCCACCTTCCAGAGATTAAAAAGAGAGAGAGATTGAACAGTACTAGGGAAAAGGTCCAAGTGCATCAACTTCAGACTGAAACTGTTGTTATTATTATTATTATTTTTAGTGAAAATAACACTTGCAGTGTTGATGATTGGGAAACATGATTGCCCTTGGAAGAAGTCAATTTGTTGGAAGCGGTAGATGAACCTGAAAAACCCCACCCTTTAGTCTGAGGCTGGTCCAGTTGCTATAGCAACGTGGAACCAGCTTTCTCAGGGGTTTGAGAAGCCTGGTTTTCTGCGGGCCAAACATTCCTATGATACCTTTGTAACTGGGTGCATTTGAGACTAAGACAGCAGAGCAGATTTCTTACCTATAAATTGTTTGCTTGGTGGGTTAATATGATTCAGGGTTACATGAGTTCATATACAAAACGTGTGTTAGTGACTGGCATGTAGTGATTAAAAGGCTTTCCCTTTTCTCATTCTCTGCTCTCATTTCAGGCTTTTCTCACAGTGTTTGGTGTTTCGTTGTCTTTTCAGAGCAAGGGCCTAGACAGCTGGTATTAACAGTTGTTTCCCCTAACTCACCACTTGCTGAATAGGAGAGTGTGTATTTTCAGGATGGATAGAATAAAGAGAGGAACACAGAGACATTGAACCCCTCCCTGCCCAGGCAAATTGACCATCTTCCCAGAATCCTGCAAAGTGAAAGCAATTATCACCTCTTTTCTTCCCAGGATAAATTCAGAGCATACCCACCCACCCACCCGAGGGCGCTGGCACTTTCTGGCTGGACTTCTTGGAAAGAGCAAAGCATCAAAGAGCTTCTGTTTGTAGAAAAAGAGAGACGTAACCTGGATTTTGAAGGAGGATAGGGGTCGTCTGGAAGGCCTTCCTAGCTGAGTGAACAGGGAAATCTGTCCAGGCACATTTGCTTAAGAGTTGCCACCAACGAGTTAAAGGATCTGAACAAACTTCCCCCTGAAAGCCAGAACCTTATTTTTATACTCTGTTTAAGACATGGCTTTTGAGCCTGTCAGCTCTCCCACATGCTTATCCACACCTTCAGGCTAGCCAGGAGCACTATAGCCTATTTTGCTGTAGAAGCAAATTCTACCCAGGTAATTACTACCATTCATTCCTCTACCCTCTCACTCTGATACTTTTTTTTTTTAACCAGGTGCAGGCAAAGCGGTACCCTGTAGAGGCAGAGTATCAGTGGCTCAAAGAACACTGTAGTCACCTCTTGCACTGCTCCATAGCCATGTGCTGTTCCTGGTACCTAGGAGGAAGCTGTGACATTTCAAACACCCTGTGTAAAAACAGCACGGACACAGTACCTAAATCCAGATTCGCTCTCGATAACTGCCATTGTCCAGGCTGCTGCTCTCTCTGCCTCTCCCCAAAACTTTGGACCTGCCCCACCCATGCCAGCTGCAGTCACTTCCTTGGAAGGGTCAAGCACACAGACACAGTGAGGTGTCTTTGGGAAGGGAGGAGGGTGGGGTGGAGTGAAGCTATATGCTGAATCACCAGGGCTTGACTAGACGTCCTCCCTTTTGCGGCACGTGGATACAGTCTGGCTGAACTTGAGTGAACTGAGCTTGCCACTACCCTCACCTCCTCCTCCCTTTTTGGTTATTATTACCACAGACTTCTGAGCAGATGGGGGAGGGGGAGGGAGTCAGCTGGGGGAGCATCCTGACTTTTGGGTTTCCCAGGCAGGGTGCTGTCAAACCTGTTCAGTTTGTGCATTTTTCTGTATCTCTGATACTCCTTATTTCTTTGAAATGGAAAGCTACATTTTTTTGCATATAAATTTGCATTTCCTGGGTTTTTTACACTGAATTTTGAAAGCTCCTTAACACCGGTACCTACCACAAAGCTCCCATCACGTAAAACATTAAAGTGGGTGTTGCTGAGAGTCCTCCTTAACAGGGCTTCCTCCCGTGTGTGAGCTTCCTGCCAGCCTTGCTCCAAATGCATGTGTGTCTAGCTGGCACACTGCAGTGGCGCAGATCCTTGCACCTGCTTTCCATCTTGAGTTCCTATTTCCAGCATTTTCATGTGGTCTGGATTGTTAACAGGTGGTAACTATACAATGCCCTCTGAACTGCTGGCCCTTTGGAACCAAAGCTGCAGGATCTCCATGACACTGGGCAAGGGAGGAGTCTGAGAGGAATCCGGGTGAGGGTATAGTATTGATGGTGTAGCAGGAGCCAGAGGCCTCAAACTACACCACTGACTCACTGCAATGAATGTTTGCAAGTAAAGCTGTTTGGGCAAAAGGGTATACTGTGTGACACACCATGACACACCCCAGCTTCCATGCTTTGTTTTGTTTTGGAGGCTGCAGGGTGGAGGGCAGATACGGAGGGGTGGGAAGGTGAGTGGGATTGGGGTGGATGCTGTGAAATTCACAATGAAAAAAATGTTTAAAAAATAATGTAGGCTGTGAGGCTTTGTTTTTCTGTTTTTTTTGGGGGGGAGGGGGTTGTTTTGTTTTAAATCATTTTCCCTGAAAATAAAACTACTCTTTTTCTCTTGTGTTTTGAACCATTTCTTTAGGCTGTATTTCCAAAAGTGGAACTCCTGGGTCAAAGACATAAACATGTCTCTTATTATTTGCTATTAGTTGATAATGTTTTAAAAGGGCTTGATTTACAGAGCTGTCTCTATTATATAGCATATCTGAGAGGGTGTGCACATGTACAATTGTACATGTAATTGTACAATATGTACAATATACATATTGTAATATGTATATTACAATACATATACATCATCTCTTTTTTTAAAATATCAAAACCACAAAAAATGCCATAATTATTCTCACATTTATACGTGAAGACACTTAGGGCCACAGGGATTAAGTAACTCAGTGTCAGATGACCAAGGTCCCTTTTTATGGCTTCATTGGTTTCAAATGCTTGCCGTACCCAGTATGTCCCTGGTTTCAATGAGTAATTTCTGACTATGTCTCTAGCCTGTCATTGTCTTAGCTTGTGCCACAGTGGAAATGTGATGAGCATGGAAACATGAGGCCAAACTCCAACTCCAGTGGATTAGTAAGTCAAACAATGAGTGGCCAAACCTTGCCTGAGCCTTAGTTTCCCCACATGTAAAATAGTATGGACAGCACACACAGCCTTATTTAGAGGATTTAACCCAAAACTCAGCAAGTAAACCAACACTCAAGCAAAGCCTTTCATGCTAGTGAAAGATCCTTTGTGGTGACTCCCCTTGGCATCTTTTCAGACTTTTTTTTTCCATTTTTTAAAATTAATTAATTCAATTTACATCCTGGTCATAGGCCCCTCCCTCCTCTCCTCCCAGTCCCACCCACCATCCCGCATACCCCTCCCCTATTCCTCAGACACCCCGGCTCATCTATATGAGGACTGAGTTCGTCTTCCTCCCCTTGTGGCCTGATAGGAAAGTCCCATCAGGGGAAAGTGATCAAAAAGCAGGCAACATAGTCCATGTCAGAGTTATTTCCTGCTCCCCTAACTAGTGGGCCCACATGAAGCCTAAGACACCCATTGGCTACTTATATAGAGAGGACCTAGGGCCAGACCACGCATTGTCCTTGGTTGGTGCTTCAGCCTCCACAGGCCCCTCTGGGCCCTGGGTGACTAGTTCTGATGTTCTTCTTGTGGAGCTTTTATCACCTCTAGGTCTATTTATCTTCCCCACCCTCCTCTTTTCCGGCAGACTCTCTATGCTTCGCCCAATGTTTGGCTGTGAGTCTCAGCATTTGTTTAGAGGTATGCTCTAAGGGGACACTCTGGTAGGCTCCTGTCTGCAAGCACACCACAGTATCGTTAATAGTGATAGGGGTTGGCTTTCTTCCATGGGGTGGGTCTTAGGGTTGGGCCCAGCATTGGTTGGAGATTCCTTCAATCTCGCTCCATCTGTTCTATCTTTATCCCTGCAGGACTTATAGGTATTATAATAGCAGCTATTTATGAGGTTCTATTATAATTTAATACATAGATTTCCCCCACCCCGTTGTCAATCATCAAATGATTCTCCAGGTAGTGTAACTTATTTCTGTGCTAAGTTTAGTGAGAATTTTTTACATATCTATTTATAAGCTGCATAATATAGTGGTTTATTTAAATATTTGAGCAAAATTTATGAAAATAATAAAAGTTATAAAAGGTACAAAGAAATTATTCAGACACTAATATTTTAAGTAGGTATATTTACCTCAAAAATTTTAAATCTTCAACACTCACTAATCACAATTTTAAGCATTCATCTATTAAAGCTTATGCAAAGTTTATGTAATAAAGAAATACTTAATATTTTGTGAAGGTAATAAAACATGAGTTAATCAGTAAGTGCAAGTTTAAAGCAGTCAATCCGTATATCATAAATATGTCTGTCTCTAAGTGAGAAACCCATGAGACAGTGAAAAGTATACTACCCTTCTACTCTGAAAGGCTGTCTTTAAAAACTGGTTTGACAGTTGGTTGATAAGAAACTTCCCTGGGGTTTCATCGTATATAATTTTTTCAGAAGGTCCAATAAGGCAATATTGCCTAAAGCAATAAACAATCTTTGATATATCCCAAAAGAGAGACATACAAATCACATAGCTCTTCAGAATGTCAAGATGAAGCATGTGTTAGTTAAATCACAGTCCATTTATTTGTACAGTGTGAGCTCAAATTCTCTAGGAGTTCAGAAAAGCAAAAGGAGAAATGAAAATCGGAAGTCATCTACTCAAGCATGAAAAAACAGCACGTGGGAAGAAACAATTCTTTCTGGTTCCCATAGGTCATTGGAGTTCAACTTCATTTGAAACATGATTCTAGGCAAATGATGTGAAGAAGTCCAGGTCTAAACTGCACACCACAGTGTTTCCAAAGGAGGGAAGAATGCTGGGGTACTGTCACCTGTATCTTTAGGTAGGAGCAGCTTGGAGAAATGTAGAGAATTCAGGAGGGCCAAACAACAGCACGAAATGGCACACAGAACACCACTATCTTAAACATATCATTTTATATATGTAAATGTGCTGCATTTGGATGGATGCACCCCACTTCCCTCTCTCAACTTGCTGCTACAGCAGAAATTTCCTGTTGTCTACCCACACACATTATGCTTACTTAGAGTTTATTTTGTCTTGATCCTTTCTTCTTCCCTTCTCATCCTCATCACCACCACCTCCCCCACCACCCCCACCCTCACCCCCCCGGCTTCACCATCTCCTTCATGAAGGGATTTACTGCAATTTGCTATACTTTTCCAGGCTTTAAACTTCCTCATGCTCAAAGTGAAGGTGATGTTAATACCCATGAAACAAGGTCATTGGTGGATTAAATGGAGCAAGCCAGGTTCTGCAAGAATATAAGGAAAGAAATTCTGTCCCCAGGGGGTTAAGAAAACCAAGAAACCTCCCCTCCACAGAAGGGACAGCCTGCACTTCTAGCCCTCTGAATTCTTGTACATCAATTTCTTGGTTCGTTGAAGATGCTGTGTTGTAGCTCTGCGCAAATCTGTTCTCCACAGCACGCCTGATCTTTTTAAAAAATAAAGTGAGTTGTGATCCTCCCACGACGATGTTCTATTTTCTTCCTGCTCAAACCAAACGCTTCAGAAGTTTCCCACTCAGCCCAATGCAGAATAAAACCTCATCCTGGCCTACAGGCCCTTCTTGGGTAGATTCTTCCTATCACTCCCGGCTCACACTGCATCACTTTCCTCCTCCTCCCACTATCCTTCACTCATCGCCACGCCAAACCAAACCAGCCTTCCTCATCCTCCCAGGATCTGCTCCTCACTTCCCTTTCTAAGTTGTTCCAAGGTCCATTCAATATGCAAAGTGATCATAGTTTCCACCTGAGGCTATGCTTTCTTCCTGCAGAACATCCCTCCTTTGGGCTCACTGTCAGAGCTCCAGTTGTCTGGGGCACTTTTTTTTTTTTTTTTTTTTGCAAATGCATTTGTAGACATACAATGCTAAAATAATGAAAATTGAAACTAGCTGTGGACCTTTTCTATTCCAACGCAACTCTTCCAAAAGGAAACAAGCCTAAATGCCACTCCCATTTTGGCTGCTACTCATATTCTTGTTATATGGACTCTTGGACACAGGAAGTGGGAAAGACAAACTGCTCTGGACGCAGCACCAGGAAGGATGCCTTGATCTTCTTCCTGTGTGCTAGGCAAAAGCCCGCTTAGGCTTACTGTGCAATTTCTACGAAATTCAAGAATTAACATCAGTTCCACACAACACAGGCCTCCCCAGGCTCCCTAAAATTCCTTTGTATCTAGGATTAAGCGGGTTCCTTTGGCTACTGACATGCCAAACAAACACACAAGGCATTGGCTCAACCCTGCCAATCCTGTGCGAAGGGCTGTGGATATTACCTGCTGCTTCAACACCTTCTCCTCTTCCAGGGCCTGGTGACTCTGGGAAACAGTGCTTTGCAGTTATACTAGCGGTTAAGACGTTTGGAACAAGGCTAATCTCTTTTGCTAGAAGTAATTAATGATAAATCAGCAGAAACTGAATTTGGATACATTTTTAAGATGTGATCAGAAGCAATGAGATGATTCTAGTAAAAATTCCCCCAAGCAGGGATTACATCACTATTTTGAAATCCTCACTCTGTAGATAGGCATATTTTAATTTTTCCCCACGTATACTTTGGTTTTCTCAGGCAAGGAGCTTTTAAAGAGGGAGTGTTTTGCCGCCTCTTTAGGTACAGAATGCCTTTGATCGCACGCATGCTGCTTTGTGGACAGGGGAGCCATGCTTCCGGGAGGTCAGGGCTGAGCACCGCCAGGCCTGCCCTTGACTGGGATTAATGACATCCTTAGACTTTGTTGTATGCTGTTTGGAATGAACCAGAGACACCAGGCACTTAGCAGCAGGAAAAGCCCCCAAAGCTCTGGAATTTACCTCCACTTCAGTAAAAGCTGAATGGTTTTCAGGGTTAGGGTTATGTCGTTTGAATTCATTTTGACTACACTGTGGCTTAGGAGAGAGACTAGTTGTGCCTAGTAGACACTGACTAGCTGATGATTCTAAAGTGCATGTGTTATACAAGTTTTTAACCAGGTTGGAGATTTTACCATAGACAGTGATACTTATTTTATTTTATTTTTCAAGGGGTATGGATTTTGTTCAAACTGCAATGTTTAGCTTTTAACTCCGTTTTCTTGCTGTCCTAAGTTCTTTTCTGTGGTTAATAGCACTCTCATGAGACGCTTAGCATGGAAGAAGCAAGACTTTTTGTCTCCGTTTTTAACAGCTTCATGCTGAAGCTGAGACTTACCACGATCAGGTTGAATGGCAGGCCTAGTGTATGTCTTGTAACATCAGGCCATTGGCAGACTCTTGGTAAGTATGGTGCTTTAAAAGTTTGTTGTCTTTGTATATTAGCAGATTATGACACGTTAACTCACATGAGAATGCATTAGTGCTCTTCCTGCTTTACTAAGGTTTTGAGCCTCCTAGCTCCTGCTGAGTTATTCGGAATGTTAAAAGGCGTTGATATATCATTTTTATCTTATACTTTGATTTAATCATGTGATATGAACTATAACTTGTTGTATAATTTTGCCTGTTTCAGACTGTTTGTTGGTTATACTGAAATATGCACAGAATATTTTTGTCATGAAAAGAGTTCGAATAAATAGCTAATTTACCTCAGAAAAATAAAAAGGTGTGTAGGTGGGAGACTGCAGAGAGGTATAACCATGTAACTGCAACTGAGAAGGGGTACGCTAGGACGTACCGTCTTGGATCTGGGTCAAGCTGGGGTCTTGACCTTCCCCCAATTTCCTGCTGTACACCACAGCAACAAGGAGGCCAAGGGGGCCTTCCTTGCTTTAGTATCAATTATATCAGGACAAAAAAAAATAATGGTTGCCCAATGCTGTCTGCTTTGAAGACCTTAGTCCACTTACGATACTGCAGGTACGTAATGTTGATCCTTTTGGTGAGGCCAGAGATAGGATTTGTGTCTCATGGAAGGATCTGAGGATCCTGAGCAGACTGGCTCTTTCTGGCCAAGGGAAGATGCCCTAAGTGGGACTTAGGGAACAGAAGGGAGGTGGCAGCTCTGTTGGACCCTAAGGAGGCATCTGCAGGGGCCCTCACACTGCATTGGTCGGCTGTTTTAGTCTCAGATTTAGTGATATTTTTTTTCAGTGTTTAGCTGGCATGATGTGGTCTTGACCTATGGCCTGTGGAAATTGCTTCAGGGTCACTTTATTCAGATGCAGAGGACTCCTTTCCTGGATGCCATTTCTCTCAATTCTTAAGTTTCTGTGGTTCCAATGGATAACACAGGAAGCAGATTTGAGAAACTGACTACATTTGGTACTGGGAGGTCATCTTTGAGTGTCACATCACAAAGGACAACTGGAATCCACTTACACATCAGTAGTTAGGGTCAATCTCTAAGAAAAGGCTTAGCTTTGTAGGAAAAGCAGAACAAGGCAAAATAAGAAGAGTAAAAATATTTTCCCTTTCTAGCTTATTTAATTACATTGTTTCACAAACCAGCCCTTCTCTAAAAATTACTATTGTGCAAATGCCTACAGCATCATTTGCTGCCTGCTGCTTATAATTTAGCATAAATTTGCCACATGCAAATCATGTAATTAATCAGCCTTGCAGTGAAGCGGTAGCCATGCCCCTCCAAACCAGAACAAAGCCAGCACTCTGTGTTGGTAGTTGTCATGCTTGCAGCTTGGGTCGATGTGAGTGTGGACCAGCCACGCGCAGAGCAGTTGCCGTTCCTAGAAGTCCACTGCAGCGGTCAGAATGTGCAGAGCTGAGTTCTTGACTGCAGTAAAAGAAGCTAAGCGTCTCCAGGCGCCTCATGCTCTGCCCCAGCTGCAGACAGGAGAGCGCATTCCTATCCTGTGCTGGGAAAGGCAGCCTCATTAGGAGAAGGTGAAAAGACAGCTTGTACCACACCAGGAAATGCCCAACCCCATGATACTATTCAGAGGTCCCCAATCTGGATGGGGAGCTAGCATCCCTTCCTGTCCCTGGAATATAATGAGTCATCTTGCAGATGACTTCTGCACCACAGAAATGTCTGTTAAAGACTAAAGTAGGACTATGCTCTTGATGGACAACAATATGAAAGTCAGAGAATGAACCACCATGGCTGATTCAAAACCTGGTGTTTAGGTACTTTTTCCTGCCGAAGGCGTCTTCATCCATCTACTCAGTTCCTCTGAGGCTCATGACAAGCACCTCCCCGTGTGACTGCAGTGGTGTCTCTTGACCGTAACTCTCAGAGACAGTTAAAAATGTAAACAGAATACTTGAGTTTTCCTCCTCTCTTTGGCTTTAGAGTGTCTCCTTTCATATTGCTGCCGCAAATAAAAAGGAGGAAGAGGAGGCAAGAGGCAATCCACCCTAGTCAGTAGTTACATCTGCTCCCTGCTGGGCTCTGCCTGACCTGGCCTGAAAACATTTAAAAATGTTGAGCATCATACGCCTCGACAGATGAGCCCCGCCTTAACAGAAGAGCAGGTGCCCAATCTTACTGCAACTTGATATGCCATGGCTGGTTGATATCCATGGAGGCTGGCCCCTTTCTGAAAAGAGCCGGAGAAGGAGGAGTGGATGTGGGAGGAGGAGAGAAGAGAGGGGAAACTGTGGTTAGGATATAAAATAAAATACAAACTTTGAGTACCTACCAGCAATAACTACAGGAAGCACAGCTACAGAATTCACAGGAAGGAAGAGCCGTCTTCCTGACCTTTCAGCAGGAAACACCCTCTGTGCTGTTTGAGTGACAGCTCTGGGCTTTGGCCTACGAAGCCTGTTTGTTTTGGCTGGAATTTAGAATCTGGCTAATGTCAGTTTCGTCACCAGCTTGGGCTTGAGCTTCAAACGTAAGCTTGTGACAGGCTGGAAGGCTCCCGTCCTCGGCTGCTCTCGGGATGTGCTGCCTTTATGCCGGAAGGGGATTGCTTCCGTGTTGATCTGAGGGAAATCCCCATTGCACACGTCGACTCGCATTTGCTTTCTGTCGCCTGTACTGTCTGCATTCTGACTGTGAGTCCAGCATGCCGTGCCCTGACCTGCAAGGTCTAGCACACACCCTAAGAAGGGTTATGATTTGGAAGTGGGTGACACTCAGAGCAGCTGCAAGCTGTGCTCCTTTGCTTCTGTCTCCTAAGTTGAATGTGTGGGTGGGAATGGGGGTGTGCAAAAACAAAAAACAAAAGTGACTGGAAAGATTTTGGTTTAACATTTAAATGTTCAGCAGTGATTATCTCTGAGCATTTCTCTGTGGGGACAGAAATCCTGCCTTCTGGTTCATAGCTAGCATCCCTCACTCTGCCTCACATAGAGAAGATGGCGATGAATACATTTGTTAGGGTGTGCTGAGTTGCAGACCATATGCATTTTTCATATTTTATAAAGTTATTTTACAATGAGCATATATTTTAACAGTGGAGGGATGTTGACACCTCATATGCTATTCCTTCATTTGCATGAATCAGTGCATCAACTAGTCCATCCAGAAATGGCAATCTTACACATTTGGGAGGAGCAGAAGAGGTACAGTTGCTGTGACTGTGCCCACAGACATTGCCCAGGTAGATCAGGGTGATTTATGAAAAATGGGCCCGACGCCATGTCCAATGCCTTCTGTCAAGCCTGAGTGTTTGCGATTGGCACCTGAGCTGACACAACGAGAGTCCCTTCACACCGAGAGAAAAGGCCACAGTCCGCTGTCTTCGAAGGTGCTGAGCCTTTCCTTTGCCTCCTTACTGGAGAGGTCTAGCCCATGTGGCCATCTCTGCTCAGAGATGCATTCCGCTGGAATAGCTTCACTTTTAGAGGGAAGGCAGACTGAGCGTGGGGTCACGGACACAGATTTCACAGCAAGCCAGAGTCCCTGCATGAATCACTCAAGTGGGCTACTGACCAATTCCAGCCTACTGCTACTTTTTCCCCCTTTAAATCATTGAAAAACAAAACAACACTTTAAGCGTTATTCATACATGCACAATAAGTCATGCAATCCTCATTATTTAGTTCTAACTCTCTATCTCAGGCTTTGGTAAATCCAGCTTAGCTTAGAGACATCACAGTTGCATTCCCTAAGAGCTCTCTACATGGAGTGAGGCTGGCGGCGCAGCAGCGCAAGCATGCTTCCTACAGCTACTTTTTTTTTTTTTTTTTTACCCTGTGGATCCACTGGAGAACCTCTCAGCCTCCCTTGAGGGCATAATGACCTTGGTAAAGAGGCTCTAAAAAAACCCGGCCGTCCTTATGGTTACCATTGCATCTTCTCTCCCAGCCTCAAACTCGCATGTACTTTGCTGCGCCTGTCACATCAGAGGGGGGCAACATTGTCAGCCTAGGTTTCTGAATGTCTGTGTTCCCTGCCAAGTTGAGACACTTAGATTTTAGGGGATCACAGGCTATTAGGGCACAGTGCAGCCTGCCCTGACTAACGTATTGGTAAGCATGTTGAAGACCTAGCATATATACGCCAGATAAAACAGGACAAATCAGAAATCCAGAAACTCACTTACACACCAAGAGTGAGTTCAGAGAATGCTCATGTTAGCATTTAGGAACATGATCTCTCTCTTTTCACATAAGTGCAAATAACTTATGTGAACGGAAGAATTCACTTATTCAGTGTTTTAGTCAGGGTTTCTATTGCTGTGATGAAACACCATGACCAAAAGAAAGTGCTGCTTACTGGCTTGCTCTCCCATGGCCTGCTCAGCCTACTTTCTTACAGGACCCATGACCAGCAGCCCAGGGATGGTCCCACTCCCAAAGGGCTGGGTTCTTACGGAGGTGTTTTCTCAGTGGAGGGTCCTTCCTCTGCAGTGACTCTCTAGCCTGTGTCAAGTTGGCATGACATTAGCCAGACATTCAGTAGTTAGTCACAGAGCAAGGTAACTTTTACATGTTGGGAATTTAACACTGGACAAAACCAAAGTGGTAAAAGATCTCTGCACTCATAGACCATAGATTCTATGGATCTTAGATAAATAAAGTAAGGTGAAACTCCAAAAAGTAAAGTAGGAGTGAGGTAGGATTTCAGAAAGTGAAAAGTGTGCAGGGCAGTGGTGGTACATGCCTTTGACCCTAGCACTCAGGGAGGCAGAGGCAGATCTCTTGAGTTTGAGGCCAGCCTGGTGTACAGAGAGAGTTCCAAGACATCCAGGGCCACATGGAGAAACCTTGTCTCAAAAAACCAAAGCAAACAAACCAGAAAGTGAAAAGTGCTATGGGAAGGAAAAGTAATGTGAGGGACATTGAAAGTCACAGTGGGGAAGGGTGGCTGCATTCCTGACATCTCTGGCATCCCCTGGCCCTTAGTGAATAGGGGCCAGATCACCAGAGCACACTGTCATCTTATAGGCTTTCTGCTTCCCCTTCAGTTTTGTCTCAGCCCTGTCTAACATACCTTTCTGTATGTATATGGCATGTAGAACATGCTCTACATTGTCCATTGTCCAAGAATGTAGGAAGGGCAGGGGCTGACATCTGTGAAGAAATAGCTGTCTCCATCAGAGATGTTCCTTACGACCCTCCCCAGTTGCCCACCACCTTCTTTACTGGTCTCCTAAATGCTGCTTCCATTTTCTTCTTCACAAGCTGCTCTCTAGGTGTTTACTGCTGGCTGTGACTTAAGCTCCTCAGGAAACTCAGTTCCCCTTCAATGACACATCTCGTTCCCCAAATTAGAGATGTCAGTTAGTGTTTGCTCACCACTCTATCGTTTGTAGGGACCTTTCCCACCTTTAGCCCCTGGCATTGGGTAGCTACATTGTAAACCTACAATCCCTTTTCTTTTCTACCCACTTCCTGGCTTTAGGTAATTAAGCTAATGGTGGACAACTGAGCCGCACTAATCCTTTAGTTTATGTGTATTCAAAAAAAAAAAAAGATGGGCTGGGAAAGCTGTGTTCTGTCTCCTAAGTGTGAATTGAGTCATGCAGACAGAGTTAATGGTTTGAACTGACGCTGAAAAGCCACCATGTAGCAGTGTTCTTAGATGCATGGCAAACCAAAGATTTGAGGCAGTAGAAATGATGAGTAAGCAGACAAGGCTGTGTAGCAAAGCAGGAAAAACAAAGCTGGCATCCGAGGAGGCCCAGAAAGAAGGAAAAAGTCAGAGAAGATGAACAAGTGTATTTGTTGTTCCGTGGAGTGCAGCAAGAGAGCTTTGTGGCTTTCACAAACAAAACATGCTTTTTCAACTGACCCTGAGAAGCTCCCTCCTCTTCTTTATAGTTAGAGAAGCTCTATCAAAAGACCAGGCCACGTTAGTTCTATTTCTCTCTGGATGGGCTCTACCCCTTTGGGTTCCTTGACCATGCCACGGAGACATGAGTTCATTCCGAATTCCAAAAATTAAGAAGACAGAAGTGTAAAGCATGATTTTCAAAGAAATAATTAAAAAAATATGCACTCTAAGTGTAAAAAAAAAAAAAAGGCTTGAGAATGATGACCCAATTAGAAGCAAGAGCTGGGAATGCGCCAAGGTCTGCCCATGTGTCTAAGATCTACTTATCAGTGCGTGCAGGCTAGGCTAGCCCTATGGCTATGTTTCTGTAGCCTCAGATTCCCTGTTTTGGGCTTAAGAGCTACGTAAACTTAGCACCCTGACATGAACCCTGTCTGTCTTTCTGATGCTTGGTGCCCTGCTTGGGTTGGCAGTGAACCTACCCAGGAACTCAATCTTCACTGCCACTTTTCTTCCTCCTCAATTTCCGGTGACTAGCATTCTTCCAGAAAACAATCTGAATGCTTCGATGAGGCTAGACAAGTATTAACTGGGCAGGGAGGGAGTTCCTACCACAGAGCCTGTGTACTTCCTGCTGGCTTTGCCTAGACAGCTTTGTTGTTGCCCATTCATCCATCTATCTGGCTATGACAGGTACAAAGCCAGTGACCTTTTTTGTGGTGCTGACTCCTTCCCCCCTTCACATCTCTGCTCAGCTGCCCATTACAGATGTACTATGGGGTTGGTGGCATGCAGAAGGACAACTGTATCACGCTTTCACTTTACCCTTTTTTCATAAACTGTTATAATCTGACAGGTCTTTATGACTATAATCTAGCAGTTAGATTTGTGGTTTCTGTCTTCCCAGTGGAAGAAGAGCTTAGCAATTGAAGGAAAGAGGGGATGGGAGGAAGGGAAAGCGAAGGAGAGAAAGACAGGGAGAGAGAGACAGAGAGTGAGTTGCTATTCCTGGAACACAGTAGGTGCTCAATAAATGTTTGTGTGTGTGTGTGTGTGTGTGTGTGTGAATCCAGAGATAGGCACTTAGAGGAGAAAAATACCTGTCCACGGTCACAAATAATTTTCTCATGAGCATGTATAGGTCCAAAGAAAGACGAGCATTAGGTCAAAAGGAAGATACTCCACAGTGTATAAAGCCACAAAAGCATGAATAGAGTGCTACAGCTATAACGTAGCTGAATGAAGTGCAGGGCACAGAGCAGGAGAAGGTAAGTCTAGGCAGATGGGTAGACCGTGGAGAGTCTTAAATGCCAAGATAAGGAGCATGAGTTTCATTGAGCAGGAAGAATGAGTACCCTTTGAAAAGCCTTAAATGTGTAGGCAAAAGTTTAAGGTAGCAGCCTAGAGTTCAAGACTGTTGAACAAATTCACACACACACACACACACGATACATATACACACGTTTTCAGCTATTAAAACCAATTTATTCATTCACTTTTATGAATGAATAATTATGATGGTAATAAAAGTTCCAAGCAGGATGATTTTAAGTAGGGGAGACTGTCTTCAGTGAGAAGCAGGTCAGACCTTAAAAGGGCCTATGCTTTTCCTGGCAAGGAGTTCAAAAAGGGGAGGAGAGAGCGGGTTGGTAGATAGGCAGGGAGAGAGAGAGAGAGAGAGAGAGAGAGAGAGAGAGAGAGAGAGAGAGAGAGAGAGAGAGAGAGACAGACTGTGGGATAAAGTATACATGAAGAAGGTTCTCCATTAGTGGAGCTGGGAGATGTGTTGGATGCAGAGAGTGGCCCCTGACAGCTAGATAGTCAGGAAACAGGGACGTATATCCTATAAAGAGAAGGAACTGCTGGTAACCTGTATGAGCCTGGAACAGATCCCAAGTTCCAAGTGAGATCCCATTCTGATGAGATGCTGAACAGAGAGTCCAGCTATCCCGTGCCCACAGAGAAGTGCTAATAAATGGTGCTATTTTTGCCACTTTTCAAACTTATTGTTGTTGAAAATGAGTTCAGGCAGCTGCTGGACTGCAGAACACAGCTTGAGAGGGGACAGGGACATCACTAGACAAGACAAGGCACAAGTGCCCAGTGTCCCAAGATCTCACACATCTGCAAATCCTAGGTCCTCCACCACAGAGCTGAGTGTGCCACTGCCTTTGAACTTGTTACTTTCAAGCACTCAGGACCTTGAGGTTGGGGAGCTGTTTCCCTTATAGAGAACCAACAGGGAGACAGGCTACTTCCAGATCTTGTGTCTTCTTGTCATCATGGGGTAGTAGGTAGCAACAGATTTTCTATCCATGGTTCTTGAGTTAGGAAGATCAGTTGAGTATCTCACCAATGGCTTCCCCTTAATTACACAAACGGAAAAATAGCTCTCAGTCATGGTAGCCCATGACGATGGTTTGGGGGCATTTGATCAGCAGCCTAGCTCCTCAGTGGTTCTCATCCATCTGTTTCCGTTTGTGGTTTATTTTATTTTTGTTTTTTAAAAAAATTTTATTAATTACAAAGTGAATTAATTTATTCACTTTGTATCCTCCCCTGTGGCTCCCTCCTCCCCTTCCAAACCTACCCTCCCTCTCCCTTCTCCCCTCCCCAAGTCCACTGATAGGGGAGGTCTTCCTTTCCTTCCTTCTGATCCTAGTCTATCAGGTCTCATCAGGACTGGCTGCATTGTCTTCCTCTGTGGCCTGGTAAGGCTCCTCCCCCTTCAGGGTGAGATGATCAAAGAGCAGGCTAATCAGTTCATGTCAGAGACAGTCCCTGTTCCCATTACTATGGAACCCACTTGGACACTGAGCTGCCATGGGCTACATCTGAGCAGGGGTTCTAGGTTATCTCCATGCATGGTCCTTGGTTGGAGTATCAGTCTCAGGGAAGACCCCTGTGCTCAGATTTTTGGTTCTGTTGCTCTCCTTGTGGAGCTTCTGTCCTCTCCAGGTCTTACTATCTCCCCTTTCTTTCATAAGATTCCCTGCACTCTGCCCAAAGTTTGGCTATAAGTCTCAGCATCTGCCTCAATACCCTGAGTCTTTCAGAGGCCCTCTGTGATAGGCTCCTGTCCTGTTTGCTGTTTTCTCCTTCTTCTGATGTCCATCCTCTTTGCCTTTCTGAATGGGTATTGAGCATCTTAGCCAGAATCCTCCTTCTTGATAAGTTTCTTTAGGTATACAGATTTTAGTATGTTTATCCTGTATTATATGTCTAATATCCACTTATGAGTGAGTGTATACCCTGTGTGTCTTTGTGCCTCTGGGACGCCTCACTCAGGATGATCTTGTGAATCTATGTAAAGTCATCCTTACAGCACAGCACCAGTCCAGAGCTATATGACCTGAAAAGTAACAACTTCTCTCTCGTCCATCTCTGCACTGTGTGACCAAACTGATATTTTCTATTTTTCTTCTTCCAGTTACTAATAAGGAAATCATCCTCTAAAATCCTTTTAGAAACATCTTTTTTTGTAACATTTCAAAGTTATTGGTGAGGAAACTCCTGCTCAAAAGAATAAAAGAAAATAACAGGCTAAATTAATTAACTGTTAAAATTAGTGTAGGCTGGTGAAACCTGATTCCAAATTTCTTCTTTACATTCCAGATCCCGGGTTTCCCACACTAACTGTGTCCTATAAGGATGAGATATTGTGACGGATGTTTCTGGTGCCCTTTTGCCTGTGGTAAGCATGGACACCTCCTCGGTGACAAAGCACATTTCCAGTGACTGAGAGCTAGCTCAGATGGCAGGCCGCAGGAAATGACGACTAGAATTTATATCCCAAACTTGTGTCTCCATCCCCAGCGTTCCCAACTATAGGCTCTGGACCTTCAGGATAGAAGACTCAGGCAAGAGTGAACCATCCTCAGAAATAATATTTTTGAGCCCAAATAAAATAATAAGAGCTAGTAAGATCTGGAGAGGACAGGAGCTCCACAAGGACAGCAACAGAACCAAAAAATCTGGTCACAGGGGTCTTCCCTGAGACTGATACTCCAACCAAGGACGATGTATGGAGATAACCTAGAACCCCTGCACAGATGTAGCCCATGGCAGCTCAGTGTCCAAGTGGGTTCCATAGTAATGGGGGCAGGGACTGTCTCTGACATGAACTCTGTGGCTGGCTCTTTGATCACCTCACCCTGAAGGGGGAGGAGCCTTACCAGGCCACAGAGGAAGACGCTGCAGCCACTCCTGATGAGACCTGATAGACTAGGATCAGAAGGAAGGAAAGGAAGACCTCCCCTATCAGTGGACTTGGGGAGGGGCATGCGTGGAGAAGGGGGAGGAAGGAGAGGATTGGAAGGGGAGGAGGGAGGGAGCTACAGGGGGGATACAAAGTGAATAAAGTATAATTAATAAATAAATAAATGGACATTAGACATAAAAATAATAATAAGAGTTATTTGCATAATTCTTTCCAATTTCTCTGCTGCCACTTGAGGTGTTTACATAAATACTACACAACTGACATCTCTCATTTGTAGTCACAGGGCTACACCATGAGAGAAAGCCTGAGGATGGCTCCGGCGCAGTCCCTCCCAAAGCGGTGATCCTATTCTGATACTGTTCCTCAGAAAAGGAGCATGAAGACACACATTTGCACAAGTATGAATATGTGAGAAACAAGACACGCATCGCTGTGATCCACAGTGTCCGCTGTCCATCAGAGCTCCACTGTAAGTCATAGTGCGTCACTCTGCTAACACAGAGCTGCCTTGTGACATCTAAACTGACCGTTGAGCTATCAGAATGCTCCATTGTGTTGTAATCATAACTCTGCAGTGACAGTATAGTGCCCTACCTTCACAATGCTGCAGGTGACACCATAGCTGCCTATGACGATGCAACGCCGCGTTATGACATCCCAGTTCCACTGTGGCGTCACTATGCTTCGCTGTTCCTCAGTATTCTGGTCTCTATGATGGTTTTCAATATGTGATCACACTGTGTGATCACAATGGTACCTTGTGGCCTCACAGCTTTGTTGTGCCATAACAACGCTCCATTGTCACATCACAGTGTCTCAGTGAGCCAACACAAGAATGCACTATGACTTCACAAATTCACTATGACATCAGAATGCTCTATTGTGACATCACAATGCTCCATTTTTCTATCACTTTGCTACATTGTTAGGCAATAATGGTTTGTGACCAGCACAGTGCCATTGGATCATCACAATGCTCCAAAGTGATAGCATAATGACACATGTTATTTAGAAATGGATTCTGTGGTGTCATATGGAATAGTGTATCTGCACAGTGGAGCATTGTGATGTCACAACAGAGCATTGTGATGTCACAGCAGAGCACAGTGGTGACGCAATGGAGCTTCAACACCAGAATGAACTATTGTGATCATTTTAAAATATATACCTCAAAAAGCTGATTGTTATCATTTGAGGAGGTCAGTGACTTCCTGTTTTCTTTTCCTTCGTTTTCCTTTCTCTTTTTGAATTTCATATGTTTGTATGGGCTGATTTCTAATTCATTTTCCTGGGCAAAGCCCCCACTACCTTCTGAAATTGGGAGACTGTGCTCACTCACAGCATAGTTTGCAGCTTGAAGTTCCCAATAGAGTTTGCCAAGAGAGAGTTCCCGATAGAGTCAAAATAGGTAATAGTCCCACCCCCAAAGCCTCCAGCCCCTACTAGTTTGACTACAATCAAGAAAAACTATATTAGAAATTGCTTTTTTCTCTCCTTAGCTACCCTAGTATCATGTTAGCAACAAAACCCACTCCAAAGTTTGTGGGGATTATTATTCTTATTGTTATTGTTATTACTATTATTACTAAGCCTAAATAAACGCTTCTCTTACTAGCACAATATTCTTTCATTTGTGATTACTGCTATACCCTTTTACTGAATGTCTACACATGATAAAATTGCTTGATGGGTCATCACAGAACTTAAATATTTATATACACAGAAAAGGAAAGCCCTTCACTTTTCACTTTGCAACTTGAGAAACATCTTCATGGTTTCACTTACCACTTATCATTAGCTTCAAAAAACCCTGAGGTTGGCAGCATTTGCGTCAAGGGAAGTCACAGGAGTCAGTGTAGAAAGCCATATATGTAATTATGGACAGAAATACAGAAAACATCCACAGTGGAAGGTTAAATTTTACTATTGTGGACTGTGAGCAGCCTGTCCTGAATATTTATTGTTCAAACTTTTGTGGATTGGAAGGGATGACAATCGTAGTTATCCTGGGACAATAGACAGAGGCCCTAATCCTTCATTTAAAATGTGGTATAGGCACTCTTCAAGGAATTAGAGAAAAAAAGCTAGGGATTCCCGCTGGGAGGGCTCTTCAGGCAGTAATTTCCCAGGCCTTTCACTTTCAGCTTTCAACCACCCTGAAGCAGTTCCCCGTGTCCCAGACCCCATTCCACAAGGACCACTGTGTTTCCCACGTATACACAGACTGTCTGCAAGAGCCGTGCCCTCCTGGTGAAACTCCAGTTGGGGACATTTCTGCCTAAGGGTTCGGGATCTGTTCTCCCAGGTGTTTTGTGCCACAGCCTGTTCGGGAAGGACAATTGCCAGGCCTCTGTGGGCCTCCCTGGTGTGACTGCAGTCGGTCACAGGCTGCGAAAACAAAGGCAAGGCCTTCCTGGAGCTGCTGGTGGTGGCTAAAGAGCCTAGACTCCGGCTTTGAGGCGAGTAGGGATTCCTTCCTGTGGCTGTGGATCATTTTGTAGGGGGGTAATGAGGAAACCCTGTAGTGTTCATCACACACAGGCTCCACTGGTGGAATTTTCACATGCACATTTTTTTCACCAGTGAAATATTAAATATGACAGGTGCAAGCCATTACCCAAGAGGTCTTCCCCCACCTCTCTCTGCTGGGTGGACTCTGGGAGATGCTAATCCATATGCAACTCTCTGCAGTTATTCAATACCAAAAGTTATAGCCAGTGGTATCCTTGGGCAGATAATTTAAAGGCTTTTGGCTCTAAATTAAGACTCCATTAAGATAATAAAACGTTTTCTTCAAGTTTATTGTTATTCTGCCTAAGGGGTCTATGGGGAACACAGGATAAAAACTACGGAGGGGGAAAAATCCCCATCACTATGGAAACGGATTCATTTATTTTTATGGGCTGATTTCTAATTCATTTTCCTGGGCAAAGCCCCCGCTCCCTTCTGAAATTGGGAGACTGTGCTCCCTCACAGCAGAGTTTGCTGCTTGAAGTTGAGAGGTAGCTCCCAATAGAGTCAAGATATATGATAGTCCCACCCTCACATTCCCCAGCCCCCAACTGGTTTGACTACAACAGAATGCCCAACCAACTGGAATAAGGAGATCATACTCAGAGTTAACTATAAGGAAAGAAAAAAGAGCCCTGTGACAGTTACCAGTTTAACATTAACTTGAAAAACTCAAAGACAGCTTGGTGTGGTCATGTATACCTGTAATCCCAGCACTCAGGAGGTAGAACTTTGAGGCCAGCAAGGACTACATAGCAAGACTTTGTCTTTAAAAACAAAATTCAATGCCGGTAGCAAAAACAAAAAGGCAGAAAGATCAAAGTTGAAGAAGCACAGATACATGTGTAGCTCTGTCTGGTCTACTGATACATCGTTGCTGTACATAGATGACTATCACAAAACACAGCCTTCTTTAGGGCCCCAACCCTTTCCTGTCAATTGCTTTTTGTTTTTAAATTACTATACAACATACTATGTTTCTTTTAAAATATAACATCTGGATTAAATCTTTGAAAATGCCATACACTATAATTGCTAATATTCATCCCCACTTCCCCCCATCCCCACTCCTCCCAGATCTACCCCTTACCTTTCCACTCCTCCTAACTTTGTGTCCTCCCCCTCCCCCCAATTAACCCATTGAGTCCAATTTGTGCTGCCCATATCCTGAAGCAAGGTGTAAGGCCCTCCATGAGAAACTGGCCAAGCTATCAGCGGCCATACGCCTTTGAAGAAAACTGACTCTTCCTTCCTTAGGAGTCATCAGGGGTCAGAAGCTCTTCAGTTGGGGGAGGGGGAGGCAGGCACAGGCAAGCACAGTCACTGTGAGTTTAGGAGTGCAGTGGTCATGTGATGTACACACAACACTATTTTGCTCCTGTCCTCTGTGACTTCTGCATTGCGTTTCTTTATGACATATCCAGGTGACCTTTCCTCTGTTGACCTTTCCTCCACTCTCCCCGTTAACCCATCCCTACTTGAGCCCTTCCACTCCCAGCCAGCCTCCTTCATAAGTCATAAACGTTCCATTATCCTCCCCTCCTTCCTTAAAACTGCTTCCCCGATACAGTGCTCCCCTCTCTGATTTCACATTCTATGAGCACATTCATGGCCCTACAAACGAAAGATCACGCTGCCTTTGTCTTTCCAAGTCTGGAGAACTTCACTTAACATAATTTCCAAATCCACCTATTTTCCTGGAAATTTCATGATTTTCTTTTTCTTCATAGCTGAATAAAATCCCACTGTGTGTATGCACCATGTTTTCACTATGTTAACTACTCAGTTCTTGCTCTTAGTAGAGTTTAGCTGAATACAAAATTCTCTCTCCTACAGACAGCACTTTTGTGGCTCAGCCAGTGCCCCATGTTTCCATGATGAAAGTGTCAAGAGAGGTGTACGGCAACTTGGTGTCGTGACAGGTACTTGCCAGCACTTCAGTCTCAACCAGTGATGCTTTCTGGGTACAAATGGCATCTTGATGACTTAGCTGGACCTGTTTTAAGGCATCCTGTGCTGCATGTCAGTGACGTCACGGCTGGTTATGCACTGTGTTGCATCATCTGATAATCCGTGGCTGGCCAGTGGCAGCTGGGGGATCAGAATTTGTAAAGGCTCTGGAATGCAGCGTGGAGAGGTGAGTGCATACCAAATTGACAGAAAGACCGGTGGAATAATGTATCCATCAAGTCTGGTTGAACAGGGTCCACTCCTCGTTCAGGAGACTCAGGCATGAGCTGTCAGTTTTAAAATGTTGCTGGCTCTGAGCCAGAGAACTCATGACTCAGCGAGTTGAGGTTCAGACAAAGGTCGCTGCAGTATGTTTGCTCGAATGTGTCTAGGTGAGGCTGTGAAGAAGGCTGCAGGTGTGGTGAAAGGTTCCCTTGATGGTGGGTCCTCACCCAATGTCTAACACAGAGACAAAACTTTTTAAAAGTTTGCTGTTAATGTCTAAATGTTGTTTGCTATTTCCAAAGGTTTGCCTTGCTGGGGACATTAGTGCTGATTACCTTCCTCATGATATTTCTTACAGATGTTATACTTGGCTTATTAAAATGTGCTACAAATACAGAGCTCCATCACATACCTTCTGTCAAAAGATTAAAAATGATGCCAAATGTAGCAGCAGAGCTGGGTGAAATATACACAGAAGATTATACAACAGAACCTGAAATAGGGCTACAAGCTTCAAAGGACAATTTTTCCAGAGATGGCGAGGAACATTTGTGTGTGAGGTGAGGGTCTTCGTAAGGCATTTATTATATCTGTGCCTTAAAAGAAAAAGCCATGAAGTGTTCGGGTAATAGAAATGTGGAGAAATCACCCTTAAATCTTCATTTCAAGTCAGTAACTACATGTCATAAGAGGTGTCCAAGTATATATGAGACAAGAAAAACATACAGTTCTTGCCCCTGGAGACTTTATAGGCTATAGGATACAGCCCTCAGCATAATGAATCATCAAAAGGAACAGGGAAGGACAAGCCTATGATGCTAACATTCTTACTTGAGTGAGTAGCAATATGGGAGGATTAGCAATTACGCTAAGATCACACACGCTCACTCCTCCACACCACTGGGGAAACAGTATGAAGAGATAACCTTCCCTCCCCTTGTCCACTTAAATGTACAAACACAATGATACAGGTCGAGTTAGTTATGACTATCTACCATAAACACTAATTTGCAATGTGGTTTTTCACTTCAAAATATAACATGGAACACATCTTTCATATCAAATAGCTATGTAATGTCTAGTTTGCCCGCAGTGTTGTCCCTGGAGGGACATTCAGGTGATCAGTTTCCTCCTCCTCTCCTTCTTTTTTCTCTTCTCTAGGTTGGTATCTTTTTAAAACTTAATTTATGTTTTATTCACTTTACATCCTGTTTGTAGCCTTATCCCTCCCCTGCTCCCAGTCCTACCCTTCTTCACACCCCCACCCCTGTTACCCATTCCCTGGAAAAGGAGCGCCCCCTTTCCTGTCCACCCCAGCTCATCAAGTTGCATCAAGACTGAGCATGTCCTCTTCCCCTGTGGCCTGGCAAGGCAGTCCTGCCAGGAGAAAGCGATCAAAAAGCTGGCAAGTGAGTGCATGTCTGATGCAGTCCCCACTTCCCTTTCTAGAGAACCCACATGAAATCTGAGCTGCTGATCTGCTACATCTTTGTAGGGGGCCTAAGTCTAGTTCCTCCATGGCCCTTGATGTTTCAGTCTCAGAAAGCCCCTCTGGAGCCTGGTTAGTTGGCCCTGTTGGTCTTCTTGTGGAACTCCTATCATCTCCAGGTCCTTTTCTCTTTCTTCCCACTTTTCCACAAGACTCCCTACTCCTTGTCCAATGTTTGGCTATGAGTTTCAGCATCTGTTTTGAGGCACTGCTGAGTAATTGTCAGAGGACAACTCTGACAGGCTCCTGTCTTCAAGCTTAGCAGAGAATTGTTCATAGTGTCAGGGGTTGGCACTCTCCCATGGGGTGGGTCTTTGGTTGGGCCAGGCATTGGTTGGGCATTCCCTCAATCTCTGCTCTATCTTTATCCATGCACATCTTGTAGGCAGGGAAAATTTGGGGTCGAAGTTTTTATGAGTGGGTTGGTGTTCCCCTCCCTCTGCTAGGAGACTAGTCTAGTTAGAGGGTGTCCTCTTCAGTCTCTATGGCCTCTGCTACTAGCAGTCTCTGCTTGAGTCCCCCTCGTATCCACCGAAGAGCCTACCCTGACTTAGGTCTCCAGCTTGTCATAGAGCTACCCCCATCCTCAGTTTCTTTTCTCTCTACAGGCCTTCTGTCCTTTCTCCCTCTCTCTCCCAAGGTCTGACCTCTGTCCAGGTTATTAGTTTCTAACCAGTACATAAGATAAATGTCATATAGATATGACCTTATTGAAATACGCTGTGAATTTAATGATATGAAGCCCAATGGTGGGCTTCACTATAGCAGAACAACAACAAAAAACCAATAGAAGATACTCCTTTTGAAGTTTATTTATTTATAAAGTCTCATCCTCCAAATGATATTCCATAGGCCCTGCAGGGCACTTGCTGGATGTGTTGCCTCTTGGTGGCTGGAATATGGTGGATGACGGGCGGCAATTGTAGGACTCCATGAAGAGTTGTGTGGGACCAACTCATTCCTCTTATAGTAACCTTCTCACAAGAACTACTGAATGTCATTGGAGAACCAGCCAGGGGCGGGGGGTCACAGAAAATGTCCTGGCACCTGTGGTTTGAGGAGCTCCCATGAGAGTCTTCTTCCTCAAGTTTCCATGATGTCCCTATAGAACTACCCTAGAACTCAAGCCTCCGACCTTAATGGCCCTGTGGGGTATACTCAGACCATAATCAAATCATAGCACAGAACACATGTACTTCATAATTGAATCTATCAAATCCAGATACCTTTTCAAAGATTTTGTACAATGGACAGAGTTCTTCATAATTGATAGCAACTGTGACAACTGAGGTAGACAGAGCATGGGGAAAAATAAATAATCAATTAAATTTAATCAATTAAATCTATGCTGCCTAGTAGGCTTCTACGTGTTAATACCCAGCAGGCTGTGAGGTGTAAAGGGTAAAGGGCTCTAACATCTAAGTGGATGGGGACAGCTCTGGGGAAGAGAAGGATGGGACAGAGAAAGTGTAACTGTACTCCCTGGGTACCACCCCCACCAAAGAGCTGCAGGCAAAAACTAGGAATCAACAAAGGAGGCCAAGGGTGTGTCAGAGAGCTAGGGGCAAACCAAAGCAAGGCAGAAAAAGCCGCTTAAGAGAAAGACAAGGAATCGACAGCTCAGCTTCCAGACGAAGGGTGTGGAGTGGTGTCAAACAGTGAGGCCTTTAATCAGAGTATCCGGGACACTGCTGTCACAACTTCCAGTTAAGGCACAAAAGTCAAGCCCTGTTTTGGGGGGAGCTGCATCTGCGTCAATTCTGAGATGTAGTCTGATACCAATGACTTATGAATATACTACCTTCCTGCAAATGTCAGCCGAAGGCATCACAGCTACTCACGTGAAACTTCCCACTCCACAGCAAGCAATTCAGCACAGCTGCCAGCGACCTGAACCATGGTTGTATTTGGGTTTTAGCTCGATTCCTCTCCCCCTGCTCTCCCTATGATGGAGGTGCTGGCAATCACGGAATAAAGTAACCTAAATCACCCGACGAGGGAAAAAACAATCCATCCTGTAAGTGATCAACGCTGATTTCATCAGTGCTGACTAACAGGGCCCGGATGTGAACCCTCACTCCTGTCAGCGCTCTGGACAATGGTAATAGAGTCCTTACCTGCCTGTCATCAGCATGATGAAAAGCTCTGAATAGGCCTCGGCAGCACACCATGTAATTATCTACATCACCCTCCTCCTTGTGACATGGGTGCTCCGCTTGCAGAGCAGATTCAGGGCAGGAAATGCCTCCGTCATAGATGGACACACTTCTGTATCCCTAAGACACCGAAGCACTCCAGCAAACACTGGCAGCACCCTCCCCTTGCTCATCTGTTTAATGACAAAACCCCCACCTTCCACCCCATCCCCCCTGCTGAAGCTGAGTAGGGAGGCAAGGCCTCTGAGGAAAAGGGCAGCGATGTTGTGGCCTGGCTGGGAAACAGGGCTCTGTAGCTCTGACCTTGTGGATCCAGGCATTACACAGTATCGAATGCTGCTCCCTAGACGGGTACCCAAGAGGGTGCTGTTTGCACAACAGCGATAAAGGCTACCACGGGAATTGCAAATTCCATTTGACTTCCAGCAGTCATGCGTGCCTCTGGAGACTGAGAGGATTCGAGCTGCCAAGAAGCAGGGGGGGGTGGGGGTGGAGAGCCACCCCACTCTTTGCATTGCCTGAAAATTAGTATGGATTGACAAAATGAGATGGCACAGTAGCCTGGCAGATAGACGATAATTGCAGTCGGGCCACCGGGGCTGGTCTAGCCCAAAGGAGGAAATTATCATTTTGATTATGTTGGGGGGGGGGATCTATTTATGAGTACAGGATTCTTAGTTGGGTTAGATGGAATGCTTTTTCTGGATATAAACCACAAAATTTGGATGTGAATAAATAGATGTCAGTCTGTTCTTTGACCCGGAGCAATTTCCGATTGTTTCTGCTCAGTGAGCAACATGGCGGTAAAGGAACAGAAAGGTTTCCTGTTTGCTTACACCTGCAACCTGACAGAGGTTTCTCCTATACGTTGACAAAGAAAAGTCAAGTAGGTGTCCTTTACGATTCCACCCTGTCGGAACTGCCCCTCCTTTTCCTCATGCTTTCTGCAGCCCAGTGGACTCTCGAAGGTGACAAGGAATGAGGAAGTGAAGGGGCTGCAGAAGCGCTGGCCCATGACAAGGCTGTGACACACTGGGTAGACACCCAGTCGCACTGGACTTGGGCTCAGACAGATTCGGGTTCAAATTCTATCTGGGCCACAGAGGCGGCACACAGCCTCCGGTGAGTTACATAACCGTTGTTTCCTGATACACAAAAAGAGAGGGGGAACAAAACAAAACATTTCTTAGGATTTCGGTAAGGACTGGAGGGAACAGCACATATGTAAACAGAGCTAATGGAGTATGTTTGCTCCTGGAACCTAGCAGGCACCACCAGAATGTAATAATGATCATATGGATGTACTCAGGCCTAGAGATATGTGCACATCTTGGCTTTGAAGTCATAAATTAGTTCTTTTTAATGTTTAATCAAGAAAAGAATTCAAGGAATGACTATCTCTCTACTGTTTTTCTAAAAAGAAAACAACAACAAAAAACTAACACATTTTCTATCCAGAAGGTGAAGGCGTCTTAGATTCAGGGATCCCACCGGGCTCAGATTAGATTAGAGTGCAATTAGCTAAGATTAGAGAAATGAACCAGTCTTCTCTGACCTAGTGAGTCCACCCCACACCATGGCCTGTCAGTCCCATAGATCCCCCTGTGCCTTCTCATGAAATTCTTGTCTCTATCCCTGTTGGTCTCCCCACTCATGTTCCATTCAGGTTCTTGCCTAGAGCCAGAGGTAGTGACCCAAGTTTGTAATCCCATCACTCTAGAAGCTAGGGCAGGAGAATCATGACTTCAACATTAATTTGGGCCATGTAAGGAAATTTTGTCCCCAAACAAACAAGAAAACCAACCAACATCTAACCAGCTTTATAGTTAACCTGGCAGTACTGAATCCCAAGTCAGAAGGCTTGGAGTAGAGTTCAGTAAAGGAATGTTTGCCTTGAACAGGCAAAGCCCTGGGTTACATCCCTAGCAATGCACACACACACATACATACACACAGGCATGCATGTGTGTGTGTGTGTGTGTGTGTATGTACGCAGGCACTCGAGAACACAGGCACACACAAGGCTGGTTGTATCCAGAACGCTGGAGATAGGGAAATCACACATAGAATCCTCTTGGCATGGAAAGAGCAGAAGCCCGAGGCAACTACCATCTCTATTTCTCACAGGTGTCTGTGCAGACCAAGAGCTTGTCTCTGAGGATGCAGTACTCCAAATATCACAGCCGATTAGATTCTACTAATGGACACAGACACAAAACATTGTCATTAATGCTTGTGACTAAGGAAGTAAGGGTACATGGAGGGGAGGTCCCTAACCAAGATGGGCTCTCCAAGAAAGTGAGGTCGAAGTTCCAGCAGGAATTAGCCAGGCCAAGAAGATACTGGTGTACAGACAAGGAGGGAAGATGTTTCAAAGCTGAAGGAACAGCAGCATGGAAAGCAGACTGGCAGGTGAGACCAGGCAGGATCCATGGGCCCAGGGAAGGCAGCCCCGGCAGGCAGTCCATGCAAACTGGTAGAAATAGTATTGATATGGACAGAGCCGTGGCCACAGGTCCCCACCTTGCTTAGCTATGAGCAAGTTTCTTTGTTCTATCTTTACCTGCGTTGATTTTATGCTGAATTTATTTCTGTGCTATCATTTTTTGTTTCTTCATGGGCTCTCTTTTTCTTCTGTGCAAGCTCCTCTTCTGGCTTTGGGACAATTTGTTCCTTTTGAGTGAGGATCATCTCAGTATGACAGGAGCTCATGCATGGGTTTATCCATCTTAGGTGCCTTGTTCACCTGGATGCGTTCAATAAATTCTTACGTTCAGCACTGCTCTCTGCATCTTTAAGCATGTGCAGCAAAAACTCTTTTTTGTCCACCAGCCCTGAGTCCAGGCCCACTGTTTGGCCTGGATGCACCTCCCAACTCCACCATTGTACTGTCACTGAAATGGCACACACTGCTTCTTTAAAGTGACATCCTTCAGATACTTGGTGGCTAAGGTGGCCTGTGAAGATGTTCCGCTACTCTCTTGACCCAGAAAAGCCTATAAAATCATGTAAAGCAAGAGGTTCAAATCTTTGTGCTCACTTTAAGAACATCCAGTAAAGTACCCATGCCATTAAGGGTATGCATATCCAAAGAACATGTTTTTAAACTCCCTCAAAACTTCACTTCCACCCCTGTGGAGGTTATTCTAAGATCCCCATTTTTCAAGGGCTATTATGGGAACAAAATGAAACAACACATAAGAATCACCTACCATCTTCCTTTCTGGTGACAAAGTACTCAGCAAATGCGGGCTGTTGTTAATATTAATGGCGACAACAAGACGGAAGCCAAGATCAGCAGGCAGGGACGAAGCTACAGAAAGAAGACAGTACCTATTCACCCCAAGGCAGAGGTGAGGCCAGGAGGGTGAGGTCTGACCTCTGCACATCTGCAGAGAATGGAGCAGACGTTAGTGTAAGTTATGTAAACAGCACAGTTGTAGGTGTCTCACGGAAGTGTCGGCAGATTAATTTCTCAGGCCTTTTTGCTGGGTTAGCCTGGGCGGCAGTTTCAGGGAAAAGAGACCCACAGCTAAGTTTTTACAACACAGTGCAAAAAAGATACGAGTGGATCAGACTTTGTCTTCTCGGGGCTCCCACTGGGTCACTGAAACTGCGTCTCTCCATTTGTCCCTCCCTTCCCCCTACACAGGATATGCTGCCACAACATATGGCATCACAGAGACACACAAGACCTGGGGAGGGGTCAGCGGACCTCAAGTTCCAGCCCAGAGTCCCTTTCTCCTTTCCTCCTTGGGTCCAAATTGAGACCACAGCCAGGCTGTCTCAGACGTGGAAATCTGAGCAGCTGCAGGTTCAGCCCCACATGGGACAGCAAGGTGGCTCAGTAGGTAAGGACTTGATACCTGAGCCCCAGGATCTGCCCTAAAGCCTCCTGCCCACCGGCCTCTCATTAGAGAGCCCTGTGACAGGCAGCTCCCTGGGCTGCCTTGCCTTTCAACAGACAGCAGCCCAGCTGGCTAGCCCTCGGGCCTTTTTCAGCTTCCGCTCCTCATGTGTAGCTAAAAAAAAAAAAGGGGGGGGGGGCCAGGATGGGAAGGGGACCACTCAACCCTCTGCTCCTGATTCCTGAGCCCTGGGCACCTGAGCCTCATTTTGTGCAGAAAGGCAGCCTTCTCACTCCACAGAAGAGGAAGCACGGGTGTGCTTTTGGAAAAAGGATTCTGATTTTGTCAGGATGGACCAGACTCCTGGAATTCTATCAAAACCCAGTGGTAAATATAAAGAGGGCAATGAGGCAAGATGACTGAGCCACAAAGCCCAATGTCAGCCCATCAGGGTTGTTGTTTGCAGAGTGGGTGACAGCGAACAGCGCTGTTTGCTGTCAGTGTTGGGGTCAAAATGCTGTCATGGGATGAAAATGGTAAGAGCAGCGGCAACATGTCCTGTAAGATTACCTTCTTTGTTTTCTCATCCAAAAGATAAGCAACCCGAGGCTTGATGTGCCAGTTCTTCAAAACAATTAAATGAGAAAAACATAGTTTTCTAAGAAATAGAACAAATCTGAAAAGAATGAAGAGAATAAAGTTGCCCGCCCCTCCCCGCTTCTCATGCCTGAGCATAAGAACTAAAACTCAAGGGACAGAAGGGTCAGGAGCAAGCTTCCATGACCTTGGACTGAACAGTCTTCTTAGATAGCACACCAAGAGAACGTGAAACAAATCAGTACACTGTACTTCCGAGAGTACCATCGGGAAAGTGGGAAATGCAGCCAGTGGCACTGCTCAGTAGGGAAAGCACTTGCTACCCAAGCCTGAGGCATACTGCCCATACATCATGTGCACACAAATACCTTTTAAAAAAGAAAGTAAAAAGAAAGCACAGAATGGAAAAAAAATATTTACAAATTAAATACCTGACAGATTTGTACTCACTGTCTAAAAAGAACTCACATAATTTAGTAATAAAGTGACGGATAACTCAATTAAAATAGTGATGTCAGGATTCTAACAGCCACTTCTCCAAACATCATTACTAGAGAGATGAAAAGATGCTTCATTTTACCAACCATTAAAAAACACAAATCAGCAGCTTGGTGTGGTGGGGCAAATGCCTGTTGTAATCCCAGCACTTGGGGAAACAGAGGCAGGTGTATCTCTGTGAGTTCAAGGCCAGCCTGGTCTACAAAGAGAGTTCATTACACCCAAGGCTATACAGAGAAACCCTGTTTTGAAAACAAAACAAGACAAAACAATAACAAAATGGAAGTCAAACCCACAATAAGGTACCACATAACACATACTGGTATCTGTAAAGAGGAACACAGACAATGCATATTAACAAAGGTATAGAAAGCAGGACCCTCAGACATCAGTGTGAAGAATATAAAAAAGTACATAAGCCTTAGAGGGCAGGATTTCAAACAGATCACATGACCCTAGAATTCTACTCCAAGGGATACAAAACCATATGTTCAGAAAACCACCCTCCAAAGCAATGAGAAAGTTGTTCATTTTTAAAATTACCTAACAATTAATTGACGAATTCCATAAAAACCTGTACAGAAATGTTAACTGCAGTATTACTTATTATATCCCCATACTGGAAAAAAAACCCAATTTGAAATTTGTGAGATATTTGTTGACTAGAAAACTATTCAACCATAGAAATGGAACAAAGCACCCATATACACCACAAATAGATAAATTTAAAAAAATGTTAAAAGTACAAGACATTAGACATAAAAGATCTCACATTATATGATTCCATTGATAGAAAGTGCAAAATAGGAAACTTTGTTCAAGCCAGGCATTGGACATATTTACAGGGGTCAGGATCAGCCATTCACCCTTCAGCAGCTCAGGTCAGGGCTTTGTGACATTGCAGATGGGCAGCACCGTGGCATGTTTGGTGGATGACAGTGGAAAGCGTGACTGGGAAGCGCTGGGGTGAAGGGTGAGGGGGTGGGAAGACAAGCACATATCTCCCTTGTCAGGACCTGGGTACCCTCTCTACTCTGTCAGGACCTGGGTACCCTGTCTACTCTGTCAGGACCTGGGTACCCTCTCTACTCTGTCAGGACCTGGGTACCCTGTCTACTCTGTCAGGACCTGGGTACCCTGTCATCTCTGGCTTAGATGCTGCAGTCTCTTAGGTCCTCCTGTCACTGTTGGTTGCTTCAGGAGACTTGTGAAAAGGGACAGTTGACCTCTCACTCTTAGCACAATCCCCTGCAGGTATAGATTGTTGTTTGGATTGGCATCCGGAAGGAAAGGGATTCTGACAGTCATTGGATACCTGAGAAGTCTGTATTTGCCCTGCATTCCCATGCCAAGATGTTGTGACAGAAAAGAACAATGATAAAACTATACATAGTGAGAGCACATTAAAGAGAGAACAAGGTTTTAAACATTTGATATATTACTACCTTCACTGGCTCCCTTTCCCTATTCCTCAAATACAGGGCTTTGAATTTTTTTTTTTTTGAGGGAGAATGTATGGTATCACTTCAAATGATGCCAGAGATGCTGTTATGGCTTGTATATAGAATATCACAGTAGACAACACATTGGGCCATATATAACACCCTTGCCACAGTGACTTATCTTGGTCTAACTCTAGGGTAGTCTTGATTCTCTATGGGTCTTCCAGCTTGAACACTTGTGACTCTGAAAATTTCTTCCATTCATAAGGAGAGTTATAGGGTGGACTTAGATATTCTAAAGGGAAGGAAAAAGACCAACAATGAAAGACCTCAGCAGAGAATGATGTGGGCATTTCCTGGAGAATAATAAAGATTTTCTATCTGCCCTTCATCCCTAGGTTTCTGTATTGCCGCAGTTTCTCCTGGCCTTTCCTTTTGCTCCCCAGATACCAGCATCAAGGGCTATGAAGTGAATAACATATTTGATGCTTATGAAAAGTTAAGTGCTGTGTGTGTATCTTGTTCAGTAGCAGCTTAGCTCAGAAGCCAAACAGCCTGGGCCCAGCACAGACCAGCTGTGATCTCAAAAAAATGATTCAACTCAGTTTCTTTATCTATAAACTGGGAATAGTTGGAGCACAATGCAAGTGGTTTATGATATTCCATGAGTTTGATATACAGAAAACAGACCACTAACATGCAAGTAAGTTCTTTATTATAAATCCCACTCTACCTACATTACCTGGGTGTTCTGCCTCTTAGTGCAAAATAAAGTTTTCCCCTAGCTATTTCTTACCATCCTTCTCTACCTTCCCATCCATCCCATCTCACATCTTTGTGTGAGCTGCCTATCATCCACAGCAATAGTTATTTACCAGGATACCACAGTGGCCACACTAGGGCTCAGACTTTCCTCCATTCCTTTGTGTCACCTGTCACCCTCAGAAGCATCGGCTACCAGGGGGACCCACAACCACCATAGGCATAAGGTTATTCTGTAATGCTGATCTCTGACTCCCCCATATCTGGTTGCAATCCCCTTGAGAAGGGGCTCCTGCTGGCTTGACTGGTGTAAGCCAAAAGGGCAAACACTTAACTTCCCAGGATGGGGAATGGGTTAGGATCCAGTGAAGGAGGCAGAAGAAAAGCTTCTCTCTGGATTCGGGTCAGAGACAGACTGAGAAGCCTCAAGCAGATCTAAAATGGTTAGATTCTAGTAGGGAAGCTGGGTCTAAAATGTAAAGTCCTAAGGGAGAGATTTGGAAATTAAAGATTATTTCCTATGTTGGAAATGGAGGAAGACAGAATGGCACAATACCTCTGGATTTCATTTGAGTTTGTTTCTCTTAGTATATAAATAATTTTTTCATTGCTGATTACAAGTTTTGTATATCCTCTTTAGGGGAGAGCAGGATAAAACAGACGTGGAAAAAAAGAAGAGACAGAGAAATTAGTTACTAAAATAAAGGCAGTAAAATAGAGGTTGGAGGAATCTTTGAATGAAAATAGGAAACCTTCAGAGAAATCCAATCTGGAACTTGCAGTAACTGCCAAAAGAGGTAGCTCCAAGGGAGGAAAATCCACAAAGGTTTGAAGAAACTGCAGAATCACAGCCCAATGAGATGCTGGATAGAAAGGGTCTGTCTATAGGCCAACTTGGTTAGTCTGGATATCATATGTGTATTGTCAAGTTCAATTACTGGATAAAGGTCTATGTGCTAAAGTAGAAATGAAGATCCTGTTTTATATTGCCTTGGGACAAGGTCATACAATGGCTATATGCTCTATGTTATAGAGATTAGAGAGCTGAAATATATGCACCTTGCCATAGGTCCATATTCAGACTTCCAGGGGACTTTTTGCCTTAAATTCTGGAGACCATGGTTCTAAGGTTCCACATTTGTGAAAGATGGTGACTCTCTTGGGGATGCCTTTGCAAATTGGGGCTGATGGTGTTTCAGCATGTGTATCCATTAAAATATAACAATTTTTTAGACATTATGACATTAAACCTGTTACAGATTTAATTTATAATCCTATAGATTATATAATTATGAAAGGTTCTAACAATAGTTTTTAAAGGTGGTAATAAAACAGAAGTGGAATATAATATCTCCCTGAAATCAATTAAATAATGATTTATTGATTTTAAAAATTTCAAATGAGATGAGTAGCACACCTGCTAAGATACACTGGATTTTAGAAAGGACTAATGGATTATATCAGCATGTAAAGGTCCTAATTTCAAAATGGAAAGCAAGAAATGTGTGGTGTTAGGGAAGAGAACATGCTCTTGTCTTAACAGGAAACAAAAAGCTATGTATTTCATCCAAACTGATGGAAAATCAGATTTGACCAGTCAGACCGCCTGAAGATCTGGTTGCAGACAGAAGGAAAGAAATTAAGAAAATGAAACAGGAAAAGTAACATAATTTGAAGACTTGATAGTTATAGGCTCACTGTCAAAATGATAGAAATTGATAGATAGTAGAATACCATCTAGGGTACCAAATATACAAACATTAATCTTACCTAATAATTTTCATAATTGTTATTATTAAATGTAATTTGTTATTGTAATAGAAATAGCTCTTTATTAGACTAAAAGGAGAGATGTAGACATAAGGTTATTATGCAGTTCAAATGCTGATTTCTGTAAACCCCCACATCTGGTGGCAATCCTTGTTCTGAGAATCTCCTGTCTTGAAGTTACATAAACACTGCTCTCCAATTGTCCCCTGATATGCTAATAAAGCAGCTTACAGCCAATCACTGGGCAGGGAAGAGAATAGGGATGGACTTCCTGACAGCCAGGGGAGGAGGAGTTAGAGGAGGAAGTAAGGGATTCAGCCACTAGAGAGGTCCAGGAGACATCAGCAGAGAAGGAGCTGGATCAGAAAGCTACAAAGTGCACATATCTCTGGGATGAACACTGGGATGAAACCAAATTAGCTTAGAGGATAAAGAATAAATTAATAGATAGACAGTTATTGTGTTATGAAACTTATTATTAAACAAATATAAAAGAGTCTCAATTATTTGTGTGATAGCTGAGTTAAGAAAGAAACAAACACAGTTTTATAAAAATAATTTGAACAAACCATCACACACGGCTAATATCTAGAGTAGGCAACAGAACACCCATCCAACAAAGATAAAACCAGATTTTATGCCTAGAAACACCTCAAACATCATAATTCCAGATGCCTAGATGCCAGCACAAAAACCAAAAATGAACATCCAAGATAATATGCCTCCTCCAGAAGACAATAACTATTAAAATAGGTTCTAGAAAATGCAACTTAGCTGAAGCACAAGAAAAGAACTTCAAAATAGCAATTATGAATACGTTCAAGGACCTTGAAGAGGAATGAGTAAACATCTTAGAGAAGACTGAGACAATACAAAGGGTTGAATGAAATAATGGAAACACTTTAAGCCATAAAAACAGAAATAGAATCAGTAACAAAAATCCAAGCTAAAATAAAAGTGACAATGAAAAGCTTAGGAGGCCAAGCAAAAATGTCACCAATAGATTACAAGACATGGAATAGATAAGGTAGAAGTGATAGATAGGTTAAAGAAATGTTAAATTGGAAAGAAAGGAAGGAAGGAAGGAAGAAGGAAGGAAGGAATGAAATAAATAAATAAATAAATAAACAAACAAACAAACAAACTTAGGGACTAAACAGTCAGGAATTCTGGGACATTATAAAAAGATCAAACATATAAATAACAGGTGTGGAGGAAAAAGAAACCCAATTCAAAGGCAAATAATTTTTTTGTCAGCCCTGGCTGTCCTGGAACTCACTCTGTAGACCAGGCTGGCCTCAGACTCAGAGATCTACCTGGCTCTACCTCTCAAGCGCTGGGATTAAAGGCCTGTACCACCACCATCCAGCTTCACAGAAAATATTTTTAACAAAGTCATAGAAGAAAATTTCCCCAATCTCAACAAGATGGCCATCTAGGTATAAGAAACATATAAAACATCAAATCGACTGGACCAGAAAAGAAACTTCTTATAATATACAATGATCAAAACACTAAATGTACTACACAAAGAAGGGTTATTAAAAGCTGCAAGGGAAGAAGAGCAAGTAACATATTAAGATAGAGCCAATAAAATGACATCTGACACGGTGCTTCACATTTTATGGGAATAGCCACTTTCTGATTGGATTTAAGGCCATTTCTATGGGCTAGAACGCATATCTGACACTGCTAAAATGGCGGAGGACCTGAGACTAAATGGGTCATAACCCTAAAGAAAACTTTCTATAAGATTCTATTAGGAACATAGCGATAAATGACTCCCAATGGCACACTGCTGTACCTACAGATGAGTGCCACACTCAGTCCTCACTAGAGGAGCTTCTTCTCATGGTAGGTGGGAATTAACACAGAGACCCACAACTGGACAGTGCGCGTAGACTGAGAGACCTTGGAGCGCTCAGTCCTAAGTGGGATGTCTTCATCAAACCTCTTCCCTTCAGGCCTCAGGGATCTATGCAGAAGAAGAGGCGGAAAAATCATAAGGGCCAAAGGTGATGGATGATTCCAAGAAAACAGTGACTTCCGAACACAACAGAACTGTTACACACATGGATTCACAGATACATGGCAGCATGCATAAGCCCTGTACATGACCCATGCCCAGGAATAGTTGGCCAATACAAAACGAACTTGATGGTATTTTTGTAAGCATTTTCTTTCCTTTTGCTTTGTCGTATTGGTCTTTTGCTTGTGTGTGTGTGTGTGTGTGTGTGTGTGTGTGTGTGTGTGTGAGTGTGTGATTTTTGTGGTGGGTTTTTGGTTTGTTTTCTTTGGTTGGTTTTCTAAAGAGAATAAAAGGAAGGGAACATTAAGCTAGGTAGGAAGAGAGGTAGGGAGGTTCTGGGGAAGGGAAAGACATAATCAAAATACATTGCATGAAATTTTTTTCAATTACAAAAGGAGAGAAAAGTCTAGTAATGTGTTGTAGGTTAGTAATTAAGGGACTCAAGTGATTGCAGAAGGAATGCAGAGGTGCTTGGTAAAGATGTCTGGAGATAGTGCTTAAGCAATCTAACGTAGTAGCCCATCATCTTGTGTCTGAGACAGGATTTCACACTGTAGCCCACACTGGCCTTGAACCTTGAACCTTGAGCCACCCTGGCCTTCTGCCTCAGCTGGGATTGCAGATTCTTGCCGCCATGCCCTAGAGTTAACGTTTATTTGATTCATTTAAGTACACCATCCCAGGAACAGAGCCACACAAAAGGAGACAGCATTGATTGTGTGAGATCTGCTTACCACTGACAGACAATGGAGCAAGCATTTTACAGGGTTATTAAAGTGGCCTAAGGGTTGCTAAGCTTTGTTACACATTAGGAACACATATATATTATGTACACATACATATATTGTACATATTCATATATATATTCATTGGTGTATATGCATCAAATAGGGTGCTGGGTTATATGAGGTAATTTTCATACAAATGTTTAATGGATCTACTTTCAGAATATTTCCCTATTGTAACTTCCATTTTCTTTTCCCATTAGTCCTGCTTATTCCCCTGGATGGTTTCATTTCTGCTTTCATACCATATATACAAAACTGATTTTACATATCTGTACGAAATGAGAGAAAAACATGTAATATTTGGTTTTCTGAGCCTGACTTAATTTGCTTAACGTGAGTATCTGCAGCTACAGCCATTTCTTGCAAACAACATAACTTTGGCCTTCTTTATGGCTGAAAACAACTATTGTGTACATGCCCCACATTTTTTTTTCTTAGAAAATGACTCTTTTAAAAGAAATAGCTTCCTGTGGCTTGAGGACATTTTCCTGTGTAAGATACAGATCAGTGGCTGGCTTGTCCTTGGAGACACCTGGCATGACCCTGCACCTGGTAAAATTTTTTTTTTCTTTTTCTTGTGATAAGAGGATAGGGGCAGGATTCCATATGCTGTTGACAAGGAAGGAGAAAAACTCATGGCGGAAAACAGGTTTTTCTGGAGCAAGGGGCATGAAGGCCCATCTACTGTCCCATGAGATTCCCTGCTTCTATCTGACATCCTCCCCCAAGTCCCCCTTTCTTTCCATTAACTCTTGTTGTCACCAGGTCTGATTCCTTAATGCCTCCCTGGGGAATGTCCCTCCTCTTCCCTTTCTCACAAACACAGTGTAAGCCTGATGGTCTGTCAGCCCCTGCCATGATTGCTTCATGGAGTTCTGGCTAGACTCATTTGCATGGCTGTCACTCTTTTTTTTTCCAATCTACTTTTAACTAGTAGCTTCCATTCTTTCTAAGAGGCCATTTCTATTCCATTTCCGCATCTTTGTAAGAACATGCAATGCCTTGAGAATGCAATCTGAATTCTAACTTGGAACGTGTGACTCTTTATAACCATCTACCCTCTGCTATGATTCAGAGATGGTCTGAACATGCACCAAGGCTGTACTAGGTTGGGATCTTGTCCCCAAGGTGCCTGTATCAAGAGGAAGTGAACTAATTCTTTAAGGAGTGGGCCTAATGTGAGGTCCTTAGGTCATGGAAAGCATGTTCTCAAAAATGAGTATGGCCCCCTTTTACTTCCCTCTAAAGATGGACACTAAGTAAACTTTCCCTTGTAAGGAACTTGTGCCAGGTAATGAAAATTTGTCTAATATATCCCCTAAATCTGGTTAGAGACTAGAATCAGTTGGTGAGCTGCACATTTTTCTCTTACAATTCTCAGCCTGGCTTGGGGCAGACACGGGTGACTTTCAGGCTTAAACACAGAGGTCTCTCCTTGAAGTGGACAGAGGGAAATGCAAAGACTCATGGCTGCACATGATGCTGAAAGTAATGGACAGTTGAGGATTCAGCCCTAGGCAAGATGTTTATGCCACCTTTTTAAGGCTCAGGAATCACTGCATAAGAGGAGGGTCAAAAGAATGTAAGAACCAAAAGATGGGGAGAACAGCTGCAAAATACCATCTTCTAGACATGGCATGGCCATGAAAGCACATCCTAGCTGCAGCACTGTATCCAGGCACTGGGTCCCTCTGAACAGTCGACTATGATGAGGAAAACGGTTTACCATGTCCTACCATGTAATGTTGAACTATTGGCTGCCAGCATATTCTGAGAGACGGGAGGGTTGTATCAACTTGGATACCCACCAGTGAGCCTAGCAGGTTCTCATGGTTAGCTGCAAACTCAAATTCACAAAGACAGCCCCAGATAAAATTTGAGGGACATTAACTAATGCAACAACTAGTAAAAAGTGGAAAGAGATATATAAGGAAGGGGACAGCTAGCAGAGGAAAAGAAGAAAGGGGTTGGCAGAGAGAAGGACCCAAATGTATAGCATGCATGTATGAAATTGTGAGAGAGCAAAACTTGCTATTAGTCAAAAATGTGTTGCAAGGACTAAACTCCAGGGTAGTTAAATCTGAGCCTCTAGGGGCGGGATCCAGGCTGAGTTCCTACAGCTGGGACCCAGGCTCCTGTGTTTCTTAAGCCGCTCTGTGATCCCAGTGTGTACTTGAGAATGAGAAACACTGAAATAAGCCAGTTAATCCCACAACATCACCTCCTTCCTAATTACTGGGCTAATCTTTCTCTTGCCCTGTGCATCGCCCACCTCTGCCCATAGTTGTACTTGCACTGCTGAGATTTTGTTCAGGGAGAATGCTTCCCACTACTAATTTGAGTCTCCTAACCTGTCAGACCTTGCCCCACCACATCCATTCCAGAAAGGCTTCCTCAAAGGTGCTGACCTCTGAACAAATCTGTCTGTAAATATGCACTCTCAGTGCAGACACTCAAGTACACAATAACACACTTCATGTTTCTCTTGCTGCTTTCTAAGTATCGACCTACGTTGTCTTTAATGGAGTAAAATGTGGCTGCCAGGATGTTTCCATGTGCTCAGTTCTACCTACCTTCCTATGTCTGATTTCTCAGTGGTGTTCATTCTCTCATATCGGATTTGTGCATCTGTCTCTTCTTGCTCTCTTGTCTGCTCACTCTTGTCCTGGTGCCACTGATTTCTCCCAATATGCTGCATGCCTGCAGCAGGCCTTTCATTTCCACTCCTGTATGTTCTTGCTGTTGCCCCAAATTCTTTATCCATCAATCTGGCACCTTTCAAAGCCCCGTGATGCTTCTCTTGTCAGACAAGACTAATGGTGTCTTCCTTCACATTCCTCCTGCATCCGGATTATCTCACTCACCCAAGAGCTTGTGGCATTGTGGCAGACTTGGCAGTCTCTGTGCATCTTAAATAATATATACCACAGAAAAGGACATGCCACAAAACAGTGGATAATTCAACACGAGCAGAGACTTACAGCACTGTTTTCTAAAGAGATTAAAAACCAAGTGCCGTTCATAGGAAAGACCATTTTCTACCTTTACATCGTCACTAAGTTGGAAACTGACCTTTAAACAGTCCCAGTCCTGGGCTTGTGCTGTCCTATAGACATGTAGTGTGTGGAGGGGAATGCTGGCATCCTTCTGATAACATTGCATTAAATGAACTGGTGGGCAAGCAAAGTGTGCAAAAATGTGTTGCCGTATTTGAAAGCTGCCAGTGATCAGAGATAAAACGTCCTTTGGACTGACAGGGTAGAGGAGACGTGAAAGCCTTGAGTGGGCCCAAAGAGCTACAGTCTCTTCCCTTGAAATTCCAGATTCACAATAACCTCACAAGCCTCCATCTTAAAACAGCACCAAGAGAAGCTATTCCAATAAGAATTCCACACTCGTAAGGGCTTTTATCAACAAGGGATTCTGGATCCCTCCTCTGAGAAAAAGACTCTTTATAGGGAAGACTAAGAAGTCAATTTCATATTTCAAAATTAAATTGAAACATGCTTTGCCGCTATAAAAGTTGATGAGCTGAGTCTTCTAATCTCGAAATCACTCTTCTTCCATCTCTATATGAACACATCACATTGAAGGCAAGAGGTGGAAAGGGAAAACAAACAATGTGAGTCTCCAAAGATTCCTTCATGATGAATTCTTTGGAGAATCTCATTAGAAACTCAAAGGTACTCAACAGCACCCACATAACCTCCCTGTTATGAATAAAATCTGTTTCTTATTCTAAAGTCTTCTTCAAAGAACAGAGATGGAATGTCAAGGTCAGGTCTCAGGGATGAGAGGGTAGATCTTAGACAAGGTCTCAAAGCAAAGCCTACCTTAACAAGCTCCATCACCACCCTGCTCAGCTAAAACTCCAACGAAATTACAAATCTTGTTTCTGTCTCAACAAGCATTCATTCTGTGTGGTTTGTCATCATTTGTCTGTATCATTCTTTTGGGTGTCACCAAGTTTACTCAACTGACAAATCTCCAATGACAAAGATATGTGCGCACTAACTGACATAAAGTTCAATTGACACAAGGCGCACACCCGAGGACAGGCAGGCGATACAACTTCTGGCAGAGGTGATATTTGTGAGATTTGCTTTGGAAAAGGAGTGTATTTTGCATGTCTGGCTAGGAAGGAAGTCACCAGCAGCATCTTGGGGTGGGTAGGAAGGAATCTGTCACTGTAGATTGGCATAATTGGTTACCTGCTAGTATATGTTGAACTGTTTCTTCTCCCCACATTCATAGTGGACCAGTAACCCTTAGTACTCACAACTCAGATATTTGTACATTTTAAAGGGGTAAGTTGAAACAAGGCCATTAAGATGGGCCCTGAAAGAACCCTGAGGAGGAGATGTAGGGATCTGCACACCCAGAGCAGAGCTGTGACAGTCAGGACGGGGAGAGTATCTGCAAGAGAAACACAGATCCTGGAAGAAGTCAATGCTGAGACCTTGACCTTTAAACATTGTTGCTGATCCGGATACTCACCTGGAGTATTTTGCTATGGAAGCCCCAATAAATGAGCATGGCTGCCAAGCAACCATTTCACTGTGTGCCTCTTCATTGCCTGTACAAAGACAACTACACTCAGCATAGAAAGGAATTTGATGACACAGTGGCCTTTTCTTTCTTTCTTTCTTTCTTTCTTTCTTTCTTTCTTTCTTTCTTTCTTTCTTTCTTTCTTCCTTTCTTCCTTTCTTCCTTTCTTCCTTTCTTCCTTTCCTTCCTCCCTCCTTTCCTCCATTCTTTGGTTTTCTAGCAGTACTGTTTGTTGTGACTGTTTATATTAAAACTTTTGTTATGATAATAAAAATTGGACTAGAAATGATTCACAATTATTTCATAATTATCTGCCAGATTTTTGGTAAGTTCTTTGGTGTGTTAAACTATTGCTTTTAATTTTGATTCTTCAACATGGTAAATTTTCATTCTTAATTCATATTTTCTTTTCATTTACAATACTAGAAATTTATTAAAAGGTTTTGTTTTTAATAACGTATATGCTGGTGCTCACAATGGTAGAGGAGTCAGATTCTCTGCAGCTGGAATCACCCAATGTGTGTGCTAAGAACCAAACTTGGTCTTCTGCAAGAGCAGTATGTACTCTTAACCACCAAGCCATCTTCCTAGCCCGGACCTAGGAAATTTTGTCATTCCTGTTTTACAGATAGGGAAACTGAAACACATAGAAATTTTGAAAGTAGCTCAGGGCCACACCGATACAATACATCAGTGTATCAATACATCAGTGTATTCAAAACACATATTGTTACCACAATGCTAAAAAATGCAGAGCCTGAGTCTATGTATACCAAGTAGAAGCCCTGTTGGTGTCAGAGCAGGCGGGGGCGGAGGCTGTTTATACACCAGGACTCAGTCCCTCCAGGAGTCTGGGGAATCTGAGAATGAAAATCCTCCAATGTAGATAGTCTTCAGGGCAATGATTTGCTAAGAGGACAGACAGCAGAGAGGATATCCAGAGGGGTCTTGGAGAACAAAAGGTAGAGGGCATGCAACATTAAAAATATTGCAGCATATTGTTTCATTGTTTTGACTTGTCTTTAATTATCCTCGAGTTTACGTGAGTCTAATTGGCATAAATATGTTAATAATCATGAACTACATACATGAGCACGTATGAGCAATAAAATATGATGGGGAGCTCTGAGTAGCTCTCCAAATGTATGAATCTTTGCCTTTCTGGTTATAACATCTGCTTACTGTCTGCTCATTTTCGCAATCTCTGTTCAACTTCCTAACTTCAGGCAATTGGGCAAGTCACAGGACCTGATTTGTGTCAGTCAAAAAGATATAAAGACGCCCCACACGGCACATTAACCAGTGGCTCCTACTGAGGGGCCACCCTCTTTGTGTGTGTGCACATGCGTGTGTGTGCACTGATTTCACCCTCACAGCACCCCTGGCACATGCTGGGCTGGGTAGCACCTCCTCTCTTCCAAGGGCTTTTCTGATCTTGCAGCTGGAGAGAAGGGGCGGTCCTGAGCCTTTCCATTGCATGGCTGCATTGCTAGTGGAAGACACACCTCTCAACAGCAACACAACTGTTTTCTCAGGCCTCTGAAGACAGGGCCCAAGCCCTGGCTGGATAGGGCTTGGCATGAGGTAGATACTCAGTGAGTATTTGTTCAGCTCTAGTGGACAAAACCCATTCTCTGCTTGGTTGGTTACTTTCCGACCCAGAGTCTGGAAAGTTTGTGTATCTTTCTAGCTTTCCGGATAGAGTCTAGAATAGGGGGGTAGTGGGAGTCTTCTGGATTGCCAATGCCACCTGACTAGAGAAACCCTTGATGACCTGATGTTGAGAGCCTTCTGTGATGATAATGACGAGGCCAATATCGCATGGGACCCCAGATGGCATCCTTGTTGTCTTTCAGCCATTTCCTCTGTTCTACAATCACCTACTCTCAGCTGTTAAAACCACTGAGACTCTCTAGCAAAAAGCATTTGTTAATATTGATGTACATTTTAAAATCAATAAAACCTGGTCTCTGAATTTTAGGATGACTCTAAAGATATAGGACTGGCAGATTAAATATAGAACACCAGATTAAATACAAGACTTGGAAGAAAACAAAAATAATTCACTAGTAATGCTAGTGTTGGTACCATAGTTGGATATAGTTTCAATAAAAACAAAACAAAAACAACTACAAAAACCAAACAAAATTTTTAAAAAACCTGACTTTTCTGAAACTCAGCTTGAAGTGAATACCCTCCATTTGTATTTGCTCAACTCTCCAGAGGCAGTAACAAACACCTTTTTAAACGGAGCAGAAAGGACACTTGATTTAGCAAACAAACCACTCCCAGAATGAGATAAGAGCAGTAATTACTGCTTGGGTCCTGTAGGTATTCACAGTTTTCAGAGAGAACCCTCGGCCATTATTCATCTCCCAAACAGTTGCACGCTTCCACCCAGCAGGTAGCATTAACTCTAAGGAGCTATCTGCCTCAGGTAGGAAGAGCAGGGGTTGAGACCTGAACTGATCTGCTGCTTGGTTCTTTACATTGAGGTAAGGTTTTACCGCAGCCCCTCATCATGCACAGGGCTTTTAAAAACCACAGAGTGTGTTGTTGGGAACCCACTGAGCTATGAGAAACAGCCCAGGGATATGCATTTCTCCCAAAGGTCCAGGCAACACTGTTGCTGGCTAGTCCTGAAACCACGAATGCTGAAATCCAGTGCTTTACACCTTGCCAAGGTGTTCTTGTTTTTTGTTTTGTTTTGTTTTGTTTTGTTTTTGTTTTTATCCTAGCAAGACAAAATCAACAAACACCTACCTTCCTACGAAGAATAGAAAAACCTAGGTGGCATGTTAAATTTGGCATTGCGGTATTGGTTGTACAGGAAAAATAAAAAGAAACAATCTAAGGGTCCACTTATAGGTGGGTGAATAAACAAAAGGAGACATTGCTTTTGGTGATATTAATTGCAAAAGGTAAGAGACCAAGCCAGTTGTTCCCAGTTGTGCCACTTGGAATCAGCAAATAAATGACTACATACAGAAGCAGTTAGAACGAGTATGTTACCTTGTACTCTATTCTTTTGAATATACCAGTTTTTTGCTCACACTTGTAGATACCACACAAAGAAGTGAGGTTTTAAAATAAAAGTATAAGGAATATAGACAGATGCAGGGTGTGCGTATGTGTGAGCATGCTCATAGTGCATGAAGAATTCAGGCTGCCGGGAACCTCTGAGGTGCCTGGAACTCAGAATTTTCAACTCTCAAACTCTGACTCTTTTGAAGCAAAGCCAGAACACAGCTTTCTTTATCCAGGAGAGACGGCACCCCACCCTTTTCCTTTCTCTGTCCTTGTCCCCATCACCCTCTCACAGTGATCACCTAACAGCCAGAAAGATAAAGCAGAACCTGAGAGAAGCAGCCAATTGTAGAGCAGTCAGGTGTGGCTGCCAAACCACAAGCAGGCATGGGGGAAGACAGTGGGATGAGAAGGAAAGACAGAGAACTACTTATTCCCTGAGTCTGTGCTGGTAATTTCACTGTCTACATAAACAGAGGCCAAGAACACCAAAAACAAATGCAGTTCTACTACTGCCTGGTTCATTTGCTCAGGGCCTCCCTGCATGCCTGAGTCCTGGAAGTCTTCGGGTGCCCTCCAGGATGCTGTGGCCACCCTCAGACCTGGAGCCAACAGCATGCCAGTTCCTCCTTGCATTTCCAGCTACCCATCACCCGAGTACATCCCGTCTGCTTAGTATCTCTAGTTATCTGAGAAGGAAGAGCAATTGTTCGGGTTTTGTTTTCATTTTCAGAAACATTAATATCGTAGAGAGCCACGAAGAACACTCAGGGGCTCATGTAGAAAATAGTTTCTGTTAGCCTCATGATGCGTCTCTCGGGTGTTTGCAGTTTGTTTTTATAGTGCGCGATGACAGATATCATAGCGCAGCTTTGTAAGGATCCAGCTCCCCTGATCCTTCTCAGGCAACAAATATCATGAATTTTAAATGACTCCTTTCATTTGTAAATGTTTTACACGCGCACTGTGCATCATAAAACAAAATATGGTATTATTTTTGTTCGTATAAATAATTCATGTGGAGAACTTTGTTCGTCTCCTGCTTTTATGCAATATAACATTCTTGAAATCTAACCCATATCTTTTAGGTGATTGCTTTTAACTGCTCATTTCATCTACCTATTCCTCTACAAACAGATGCGAAGATAGTTTCTAATTATTTATTCTTAAGATCAAGGCTGCACTTTGCATCATATCTGTGACTACATGAACAGCGGTGTTTGTTTCAACTGCATGCATACAAGTAGAATTTCTAAGACCTGGGTATTATCTGAGGTAGGAAAGGTAGGGGTTGACACCTCACCTCTTTTGCTACCTAGATCTTTACAGCGAGGTAAAACTTTGACACAGATCCAAATCGTGCATAGGGTTTACAAAAACCATACCACGCTGGCTAGCAATGTAAACCGATGATATGATTGGTTTCTGCTGACCCATAGACCCTGGGAGCCCAAGGATTTACAGCTTCTGTGTTCTTCCAGCACCTAAAATGCTTGCTGAGTGAAGGAATGTTCGTGTACCATGTTCTGTGTGCAACTGCACATTGCAAAAAAAACCTCCATTTGATCTCAGATTCTTAGCATCTCCTTACTGTCATGAGGGGGTCAATTCATTCTCCTGAAAGGAAGCATATCAAAACACCCTTCCAAGAGAGAAGCAAGAGAGTAGCATTTCACCCATATCCTGATAATATCAGTCTTAAGTTATACAGATCGCTACAAAAACCACCCTGTGAGCTTTTAAATTTATATTTCATTATAAATTATTGAGATTATTTCCAAATTAGATTTCCAAGTCACTTGCCTTTCCTATATGTGCATGCTTTTCCACATGCTTCCATATTTGCTTTTTTACCTATTGATCTGTAGGAATATTTTTTAATAAATTTATTTATTTTTATATCAATCACAGGTTAGGTTTTTTGCATCCCATGCGTAGCCCCCTCCCTCCCTCACTCCCACCCTCCCTCATCTCCTCCCCGCCCCCTCCAAGTCCACCAACAGGGGAGGAACTCCTCCCTTTCCATCTGACCCCAGATCATCTTGTCTCCTCAGGGCTGGTTGCAATGTCCTCCCCCAGGATCTAGCCAGGCTGTTACTCCCTGGCATGTATGGGGGGGGGGGTCGAAGAGTCAGCCATCAAGTTCAAGACTGAAACAGGCCCTGTTTCCCTTACTAGGGTCTTCAGTTGTAGGAACATTTTTATGTCTATCTCTTGTCTGGATGTCTATCCATTCTGAGCAATATTACATTACCTGTCATTTCTAAATACTGTTGTTTCTTCTTCCTGCCTATGTCTTATGTATTCACATTATGTGTAAGTAACATATGCTAGTTAAAGAAGCCAAAAGAAGCAGGCACAGCCTGGACCAGATACTGCACATGCAATCCATCAGTGGGCCAGGGGATAAGGAAACTGAGAGCCAAAAGCAATAACTCACATTTAGAATTGAGTCTAAACCCCACAAATCTAGAGCTCACTACCAACTACATCTTTGTTGCGTGTTACCTGTCCAAGAAATGGTTAAAATTCGAAAAGGGGAATTGGTGTAGATCAGAAACCAAAAAGCTACTTAATTCTCTTCTGCAGGATTGGGTAATTCCTGGAAATAAGCATTGTAAGTAAGCTCTGCCATGCACAGGACACAGTGCTGCAGGGCAGCGGCTCAGACTCTGGGAACACTTGGTGACAGCGGAGGAATCAGTACACTTAGGAAAGGGACTGGCAGGACCCAGGCAAACACTGGGTGTTCTAGGCAGCAGTGTAACTGCTTGATAAGCACCCTGCTTGCTGATACACTGGCTAGGAGCCCAGGGACTTACACCTTCTATGCTCTCAAAGCACCTAAAACACTCGATGAGTCAAGGGATATTCTGCAGGCAACTGCACATTGCAGAAAAACCTGCGTTTAATCTCAGATTCTCAAGGTCTCTCTACTGTCACGATGGGAGAGTTACCAGCAATTCATTCTACAAGACTTTAACAACTGTCACCTGAATGTTCATGCCACAAAAATAAATGTCCCCAATTGTGGTTCTCTTCATAAAATGATTGTTGATTTAATAAGAAAAGAAAAAGAAATCTCCAACGTGAGAGGGGAATATACACAAAGAATTATTAACACCTAGTTACTGAATTTAGATTTTACTGCATGATGCTAATACGGGTGAAAGTATGTCAGATCACATCACGAAGAGTTACATAGGAGCATGCCACTTAACTCAAACTGAACATCCATGTACATTTGGAAGCAGCTGCTCAAAATGCAATCTTGAGAACCCCACCCAGGCCTCCTCCACTCCACTTTGAAGGGGTGACTCATCAGACATTTTTACTCCTGACAATGGCCAGCATCCGGTTTAGGCCACCCTCAGTCTCTGATCAAAGCTGTCAGCATTTTTGTTCTTCAATGCACACTTCAGTCACACACTGCTGGGATGAGCAATGGGTCTTTTCTCAGAGATAGGGCCCCCCCCAATGACACCTTCAAGATGGACAAGAATTTACTATGGCAGATCCAGGTGTGACACAATGTTCAGAGCATTTTTGAGAGCTTTGTCACCTTGCCAGGTTCCAGTTCCCTAAAGGGACAGGTAACCATAGAAGGCCTCAAAAGGTCTAGTGAGATGAAGCCCCAAGAACTATGTGAGTAGGAAGTATGACAGAGCCATGAGACAATGCCACTCGGAAGGTTTCATTTCTCTTAGATATTTTTATTTAAAAGAATATTATGTTTCTTTCAGCATGGGGATGTTAAAAATCGCTCCAGTTTTAATCTAGAAACATGCAGTTGTTTCTGGTTTAAAGGTAGACTAGTCAGTAGTCTTTCCGTACCTGAAGAAGGTGATAGGGGGGCCTGGACCTTCTCAGTCCCAAAAGACTTGCTACAGCGAGTGGCAGGTGGTAGCTGAGCAAACTGGGTGATTGATTACCTTCTCTGGAGGAGGGATAGAATTCCTGCTGTCTACGTCCTCTAGGCTGGCAGCCAAGCCCATGGCTCTTCCAGTCATCAGAACTATTGTTCATTGCTATGAGACCCAGACTGAAAAGGGCTCAGTACACAAGTGTAGTTTGGGTTTCCAGACACCCAACTTTCAAATACACAGACCTGAGGACATGGGCACCTGAGAGCAGAGTCTCCTCCATAGCTCAAAGAGCAGACTCCACCCCACACGTTTATATGAAGATACCTTTAATTTTCATTCATTCATGATGTGGGTGCACATGTGTGCAGAGCTCAGAGGTCAGCTGGCAGGAGTCAGCTCTCCACGTTCACCATCTAAGTTCTGGGGGTTGAACTCAGGTCATCAGGCTCTGTGGCAATTACCCTTGACCTCTGAATAATCTTGCTAACGTTTTCTAAAGATATTTTAAGCATATAATTCTGATTAATTTTCACTATATTCCCACAAAAACCCATATTTTCCTATGAGACTAAATAGTATATGATGATTATTTTCTGGTCTGCTTAATGTTCTTGGAAACAGGAAGTAGGAAAACAAATAGGAAAATTAAAGAGTTCAAATTTAGGGCAAAATCCATAAGATATACTAATTCTGACACTGCATATTTTCTAACCTAACACTATGGATATTAGACTCACAGTAATTTTGATGAGAGGAGTAAAGACCAGGACTTAAAAAAAAAAACTCTGTGTGGGAAAAAAAAATCAAATTTTACTTGTTTCTTGAACCTTTTCTATATAAGAGAATGTTGGAGGGGACATCAAGGGATAATGACTCTTGGTCTCCTGACAGTTTGATTCTTCTGTCACACTACTTGAGCCTCAAAGCCATGGTCCAGGCTTCTGCCATCAGCTTTTCCCTTCATCCCGTGCTGCAAGGCTGAAAACGTGAGTGCCCATGTGTGCGGTGTGAAGATACACCTCTCTTAAGTCATGCTTCAATTCTGTAAGCTCCAAATGTGATGACAGGCTGTTTTGGACTGCTAGAGCCCCGTTCCTGATTTCCTTATTTTTAATGGCTGAGTAGTATTCCACTGTGTAAATGTAGGGGGGGGGGCTCCCATTTTTAGAGTAGGGGGAAGGAAGAAGAAGGTGGGAGGATGAGGACAGGAGGAGAGGAGGGAGGGGCTGCATTTGGGATGTAAAGTGAGTAAATAAATAAACTTATATGTGTAATGAAATTTAAAATTAAGAAAAAGACACTATAAACAAATAAGATGTGTCCCAGCTTGTGTGATGTAACGTTAAAGAGCAGGGTTTAAAATAAGAGCAAGAAAGCAAATAGTTTACTAACTGGGAATATTCCTAGAGACTAACCCAACCAATAAAAAACAAAATTCTACCATGGCTAATCAATTAAATGTTAGGCCCAAATAACTATAATATACAAGGAAACAGGCAAAGTTAGAAGAACTCTGAATTGGGACTCAAGACCCAAACCAGATCCTGCTATCGGCTGGTCTACACGTGAGTGTTGGCAAGAGCTCAAGTTCCAGTTTCCTTTGTGTCTGTACAATGGAGCTTTGTGCAGGCAGCAGATGACTTCAGACTTGCCACACTGCTTGACAACCCTGCGAACCTACCCTGGCTGTCTAAGGTACTGCAGAGAAAAGAATAGAGGCCTGGTGTCCGGGTAGAACTGGATCTGAACCTCGGCACTAGGAGATGGCAGGCACACCAAAAGGAGTAAATGAGAACACATCTAAAACCACATCTATCATGGTCCTGTGGCATGGCTGGCACTCAGCAGCAAGGGTCATTATTTGCATGGTATTTATTATATAACCAAAGGGGTTCCAGGCACATCTGCTGAGCCTGCAGCTGCACGCTAAGTTCAAATGTCTCAAATTTTATCAGATCCTGTTGTCAGAGTCTCTTGATACCTCATCATTTTCCCTCGAAGCATTTACCGCAAAGTATAACTGTGTACTTATTCTCTGCTTCTAAGGTAATAATCTTACTTAATATTGCTTACCCCATATCACTGCACACACTGTGAGAGAAGATTCCTGTTTTGCTCACAACTGTATTGATTTCTGGAATCTAGCTTAGTGCCTGAAGCAAAGTGTCTAATACTATCCAATGAATGAATGAATGAATGAATGAATGAATGAATGAAACAGTATAAGACATTTGCATCCTTATGTCACCTGCAGATATTATGAGAGGAAAGGTATTATTTGGGGCTGAGGAGTCTTTTTCAGCCTCTACAATGGTTTGCATCATGTATGGTATATAATGGTACATTGTACATCAGTCTCATTGGCAAAGCTATCAATCATAGTTGCCCGAACTTCTACTACCGCAGCCTAGAACCCAATGTACATACTGACATACATGGATGTCCAATCAAGCGTTCTCCTCAACTCATAGCAGCCATGGGAAAAGCTCTGTTTCCATTGTGTTTAAAGGGAGACTACAGGAATTTATTGAATATTACTTATTATTTTAGCATTCTGAATTTATGGTCATTAGTATCAGACAGAAGCTTGATTACTATGTAGACTCCCGGTGCCCCTTCCCCGTGCTCAGCTTTAGATCAACACATGTGGAACACCGGAGCTAGCGGAGTGAGCAACTTCTCTCCGTGAAACATAGGAAGACAGGTTCACTACTTGGGAAACAATATTTTAAAGACCACATTGAAAACAATTACCACAGCTTTTCTTAGTGACTTTCATGTAAATAAAACTGACTCATTCTTTCTGGGATTTTAGTAGGTATGACATGTGAGAATGTACGTGAGTTCTTGTGAGCCTTTCATTGGAATCTGGACAGACTGACAAACCTCTGTATTGAGTAAAATGAAAGGGAGAGTTAATAGTTTTTATCCTTTAAACAGTCGAATACAAGTATCTTTGGAGCCTCACGGTTTTAATTCCCAGTACTTATAAATTGCTGTTTAGCTGAACACACGCAGAGAGAAATACTATGAACACACTCGGGATCCAAAAGGACTAGTTCTAGTGGGTGAGGTGATAGATAATGAATGACTGTGATGGTGGCAATTGATCATGTTATTCTGGAAGACTCTGAAGGGATCCCAAGGGTAGAGGATGCCGGAGACTCTCATACTTGGGAGGGATCAAGCAGAAAAAATGCAGATGAGGCCCCATCAGCTCACCCAGGCCAAATGAGTCAAAGTCCTGCTGATGTACGCTTATAGATGCTTTGGGAGGCTTTGGGAGGACTGGGGAGAAAACCCCATTCTAGGTGTGGTAGCTTGAAGGGAAAAAAGCTTTGAAAGCCCAAAGTGCAAGGCATGCTTCCCAGTTGACAATCACGTACACAGCGCATCTCCTAACCCCAGCCCCTCTGGTTCACAGGTGCTGAGGCCATGTTTCTCCCAAGTATCGCCTATGCAACTGAGAATAAATTATCAAGCTACATAATAGGATTCTACCTCTAATTTAGAACCTGCTTTTCATGTCTTCAGAGGTGTACAAAAGGCCTGTGTCAACCTCTTGCTTACTGGAAAGGCAGCAATTTAGGTTATCACCAGACACCTGTCTAACCTGTAATTTTTCCTTACTCCATTTTACTTGGTCGCCATGAATATGTAAATGGCCGTGGTTGCCAGAGTGCTGAGGCACAGTACAAAGGGGTGTGCAGTTAACTATGGGGTGGAGGTGAAGGGAGGAGAGAAGAGAGCTTAAAGGATGTGAGTCCCCAGCACTGGGATCAGCTGTCCTTCACTTTATCCTACATAATTACACACGATCTATTGTATCTGGTGTAGAAAACAAGAGGACTCAGAAGGCAATTTGGGAAAGGACAAAAGCATACCAACAAGGATGACGAGAGAATAACACAGACAGGCGTGAAAAGAAGCAACACAAGGTCAGGTCATGCAAAGAAGGCTCTCAATGACTTGGTGATGCTCATTTGTTCGGCTGTAAGTTCACCAGTGAGGATATTTCTGCACATGTTTAACAATGGAAAACTTCTCAGGTTCCTCTGAGCTCTGTCTCCTCTGTGGGCATTTATTTGTTTAAATTCATTCAGAGAACACACACTGAACATCAATTACATACCAAAAATTTGTCCTCAGTACAGAGTGTGAACACAGCCACACATATTTCTATTCATTTTCAATGAATTCAAAACTCTATTGGGAGATACAACTTCAACTCAGTGTGTATTTGAGCTAGGACTTGAGAGTTCAGCAAGGGTTCCTAGAGATGATCCTCAAGCTGTCATTCCAGAGCAGCAGAGGTCTCAAAGGGACAGGGGGAGCAACGATGCAATGAATGAGTGAAGAGACTTCCAGGTAAATGCTTGGTTTCAGATAGAGATCCTATAGTCAACAGGATGTGGGCGGGGGGTGGGGTGGGGGGTGGATGTATGTGATGATTAGTGGCAAGTTTGGGAGAAGAAGAAAGAACTTTTTGCTGTCTCATTCCACTGTTGGCCAGACACAGCACAACTCATGCTCCTTTCTGGCACCCTGAGCTCATCTACCCAAGCAGCCAAGCTTTGAAGATTGACTGATGGTGGTCTCAGATCCATTTCCTTATAGCCAAGATAAATACACATTAGCAGCGCTTAATCTCCCTGCACACATCAGACCCTACGGCTCTGTTCCCCTTTGACTTTTCTTCTTTACTTCCTTCGTTTCCTGCACAGTGAACAATGATACCTTCAGAACTGCTGTCCCAGACAGATTTAATACTATCTTTCAGTGTTTATACTGTCTAGATTGAATGTGCTTTGTAAAAATGTCTCTCACTAAAGTCTTCTGATTTTATGTTCAGTTGTGTTTATTTTCTTTCTAAACATTTATAGTGTCTTCTTGATGTTTTTAGGAGTGGCCTATCTAGCAAGCCTAATCTACTTGCTCTTGCTGTCGATATAATCTAAGAGTTAACTGTACAAATGTCAGGGCTTTGTACTGGCACCAAATAAAGCATGTTAAATGGACACATCCCTGCACTTTCATCTACTTTGCCTGGGGTGGGAGTTCAGAAACACATTTCCCTGCCCCGTTCTTCAAGCATTACCAGAGACTTAATAAAATGTAGTTAGAACATCCCAGGAAATAGTGTGTTAAACCTGTTCATACCAGCTCACAGAAAAAGACTACTAAAACATCAGAAATGTTCTGCTCCAACTGTTAAGTGCTGTTAAAAAAGATAAACTATACAACCCAATAAATGATGTGTGGGTAGCACACACTCAAAACCCATCACTTCCTAAGTATCCTGCTATTAATGTTCTTCAGTTTGTCATCTGTTGCTTCCATGGAATATTGTGAAACAGAGTATGTTACTGCATATCTCTTCCCACTCCTGCATTTCATGGTGTCATGCCGATAACTTAAAAATGGCAATGGTGGAAGTATTCATTTCAAGAAAATTGGCAAATGCAGGCTGGTAAGATCAAGTGAAATGTTTGCTATGTAAGCCTGATGACCTAAGTTCAATCCCCAGAATCGACGAAAGGTAGAAGGAGAGAACAGCTCCACAGAGCTGTGCCTTGGGCTCCATAGATGCGTTTGCTCAGCACCCCCCCCCCTGTGGCATACACATACATTAATAATAATTAATCATTTTAATTGACAAATTATAAACCAAGACTCTTGATTCATAGTTCTAGTTAAGGCCTGACCTACATTCACAATGCTGCTCATATGGAATGAGAAAATAGAGAATTTCACTGGCAGAAAATAAACATATATCATCAACAAGTTTTAATAACAGAAGAGACCAGTAGAATTCATGGTCTAGGAGAGGAAAAATGAAAATGAAATCATTTTCTCTCAGATTATGTACACATCTGGCCTCTAGAACTCACAGATTTTTAAGGACAATGATGCCATGCTCTGGAATTCTTGTTCCTTGCACTGATTTTACATGTTAGAGAAAACACTGTAGGAGTCTGAAGAGAATAAGGCCTGCTTGGGCAGTCTGCCCACACTCTGTAGCCATGCTAACACGTTTATTGTGCAAGCCTCCAAGATATGATGGGAAATACCAAGGTGGAAGAACTCGTTTTTTTATGGATTAACGTTTAATTGTATTAGCAGCTCACATACGGAGTGATTTCTTTTCAGCCTCTTCTGTTTCTGGGTGCTCTGAATGAGAATATGTGGTCTTAGTCACAAAAGAGCACAAGGTAGGTCACACATCCAAGCTTTCAGCAATAATGCAAGTGGATTTTGTCAGAAGAGCTTGAACAACCACTTGGAACTTCTCCACAATACTCCTGGTATTCTTGAGCTATACTCAAGGGGAAAAAGTAAGCAGACTAGTGCTTACAGAGGGGTAGATACACCATGCTTCAACTGTTCTCCTGAATTTAAGGATAGAGCTGGTTTAAGAAAACAATCAGGCCAGAATTCTCAAACTCTTGACTCCTGCTCAGGCATGATACTCACCCCCACATGGTAATGAATGGTGGTTCTAAACCTCAACTTTAATCCAAGCAAATTACTGTCGTGGATGAATACACAGCAGTCCAAATCCCCTTCGAGTCTCTGGGGTTCTAGGAAAATCTTTACTCAACAGGTGGGGAGACTGATGTGTGTTTCTGAAGCTCTTCAGCCTACTTGCCCTAAGTCTCAGGCAGAGAAGCCAACATTATCATTACTTGTCAAACTTTCTCCTTAAGATAACAGGGGTGTGAACAATTTTATGCTTTCTGCCTGATTTGAAGACTTGCCAGGGCTGACTTAGCAAATGAAAAGTATAGCTTTGTGCTAGGCTGCCGCTCACACTGAGCATGTCATTCTAATCCGAGTAGACTGGTAAAATGAGAGTGAGGAACAACAGCAGGGCATTTTGCTCATTCCCAAATATGTAGCATCTACCTGGCCTTTAATTCCAATTTTATTATCTTATAATTTTGCCTGTGTGTGTGTGTCATCTGTATGTGCCAGAATATACCCATAGAGGTCTTGGGAATCAGTTCTCTCCTTCCTCACAGGACCCCAAGGATAGAACTCTACTCACCAGGCCATTTTGCTGACCCGTTAACTGGTTATTAATTAGCAGAAGGGTATGTAAGAGTCCAGGATAAGACATTTGAAAAAAATTAAGGCTCTAGACACCTATCCTGGTCAAGAGACCTCTCTTTTTCTGACTTTGAAAATTACAGAGTAACTCTGATGCACTTTTCTACAACAATGATGAAATGCAATCCAGAGATTGTTTTCAGGTAGGATTAACACAAAGAAAGTTCTTGTGTCATCACCTGCCCAGGACAGACATTGCTAGTCAATTAGAAAGAGCCTGGAATTGTATTCATCCAGTGATCAACGGAGCTCCTCATCCCCCCAGTGCGGAAAGCACTTTATTATAATCTGCCTCCCCCACTCTCCAGTGTTCTGCCATAAATGCATCCAAATTGGACTGTGACAAGCCCAGATTTGAACCCAACAGTTTTTACTTCATCGAAAATGAGAGCTGTAGAAGTTAAAAGTCTTGGTTTCAGTCACAGAGGCAACACCAAAATTTGAAACCAGACTTGCAGTGCTTTTTTACATTGTGACGCACTGTGATAGTTTTTAAGCAAGCCCCAGAGGGTTTGGCCCATGGGCTGACACAATCAGAATTCTCACCCATAGCTTTAAGGATCAATTGATGGAAAAGATCAGGGCGGGCATTGCCTTTGATACACATCAGGTGGATGACACTGGGAATGAGCTGTACAGAGACAAACACACAGACAGACAGACAGAGAAACAGACACCCCCAAACAAGGTCCTTTTCATAAGTGAACTTTCAAGTTTATGATACTAAGGCCAAGTGTAGAAATTAAATGGGCCAAAGACACAGCTGTGTGATTAAGGAGTTCTACAATTACTCACTAGTGCATATACATAAGTAGAGTTATGAGTTGAGTTAAGAGTGAGCAAAGCAATGGACTTGGAAGGCGGCAGGGAGGAGAAGAAGGAAGAAAGGTAAGATTGGGAGGGAAAAAGGAAGGGGGCTACAGCTGGGATACAGTGAATGACCTGTGATGAAAATAAAAATGATAATAATAATAAAAGAGTGAGCAAAGCATTTCAGTATTACAAAGCCTCATCTTCGCCTTACAAATTGTGCAGACAAGGGGAGCTATGTGAAGGATTTGGAAGAAAATGTAAAGATATGATGGAAATGTAGAAACAGGTGAGACTTGACCTTGTCTTCCTTGATAGTTGACAAGAAGGGACTAGTCTGTGTGGCCAGCAAACCTAAGAGCAATTAATAAACTTGTAGATATTGCCATGTACCTACCAGACACCTGCACCTGGTTGGTTGGGGCATATGATGAGAAAGCCTGCTGCAGGCACAGCACATTCTACTGCCTCTCAGAGCCCAGTGTGCTGCCCACACGAACTGCCTGACACCCTGCCCTGGCCTTGAGAAGTACTGCAGGTTTTCAACCTCCGCCCTCGGCAACAGGCCTCCTCGGGATGTGCCACTTTGCTTAGAATCTTGCTTAAGCGGGTAAGTGTGACTCAGAAATTTCTTATTCCCAAAGCCTTGTTAAAGTTCAGGTATTTAGAGGAAGCAAAGTCCAGAAGTTTCCGGGTTTCTGAATAACCTTCCATGTCAGCATACCAGCAGGTGCTGTCCTTTCCGCTCAGTGGAAGAAGCACAGAGTTTCGCTGGTACACATAAAATCCTGAGCTGTGAATGCAGACTGCACAGGCCCCTCATCATGCCCGCATTTCTCTTGCTGGGACTACACTGCTATCCACTGAGGTCTTGAGACTTCAGTAAAACAGTTACAGCAGTAATAATGCTCACCGTTGCTATCTTACAGAATTTTATTCTATTGTAGAGACCCACATCTAATGTACAGAATATCTTTGTATATGTGAATTCTTCTCACTGGCCACTTAAGGGACTGGGGCTAGAGGAACATTTATACTTCTGCCTAATGTAAAGAGCTCTCAGGGCTGATCTGATCACCAAGTCTCCAGCAGAGACTCAGTGCTTACGCAGTCTCTTTCTCCTACCCGTAGAGTGTGGGTTTTTTGATTCTGTGCCAAATTATATTTATTATTTTCAACACACACAAACAAAGAGAGGAAGGAGGAGGAGGAAATGATGATGTTGATGATGATGAAAATGATGATCAATAATAAATGGGTAAAGCCAAGAAGCAACAGTCCTTCAGACTAATAAATTGCTTCAGTCTTTGAACTTGCATTTCTCAAGACCTGGCATTGCCTGGGGCCTCTGGGGATGTCAGTGGAGCACAGGGAAGCCATGTCTAAGAATGTTGGAAATGGAAATGGTTCTTCATCCAACATAGAACAGCATTTTAGCTCAGGAGATAGTGAAAGGACCAGGGAGGTCTACATTTTCTTTCTTTCTTTCTTTCTTTCTTTCTTTCTTTCTTTCTTTCTTTCTTTCTTTCTTTCTTTCTTTTCATTTGAGACCAAATGTTTATGAAAGATAAAAAGAGGTTTTGTTTGTTTGTTTTTGTTTTGTTGGTTTTACTTGTAAATGTCTTACAAGATTTGCTTTTTGATTGATTATGGCTGCATCTTGGTCACACGGTGGCCCTTAAAATCATGTGCCCCCAGAGCCATTTCATCTCTCCTGTACTCACTTACTGTTGCTAGTTCCATAACAGAAATAAGAGAGATCACAGCCAAAAACACCAAAAAAAAAAAAAACAAAAAACAAAAAACAAAACAAAACCAAAGGTCCACACTATCAGCCTGAGGTGCTTACTCAAGGACCACAGGCAATGGTGAGGTCAACCAACTGGTGTGCTCTTCTCTGCAGAGGACTATCGTCTGCTCTCAGCATTCCTTAGTTGCCTGTAGCTCATTGTGTAGAGTTGAGGCTTCATGGGTCTCATTCCTACTGTTGCCCTTATTTACTTCATGTTTAGGCAGCGATGTTGGTGAGACTTTATGGGTGTAGCTTCTGACATTGCTAAGAGATAAAATGTCACAACAAACTCCCTAATCCTCTGGCTCTTTCAATCCTCAGCCCCCTCTTCTGCAATGTTTCCTAAGACTTAGGCTCCGGAGTTGTTTTATAAATGCATCACGGCGTGTTTATGTATTTAGGAATATACATGTATATAACACATATGTAACAACAAGTAATAGAAAAAGGCAAATTAATAAAAGATCAAGGAGGGGCATATGGGAAGGTTTGGAGGGAGGAAAGGAAAGGGAGAAATTATATAATTATATTCTAATCTCAAAAAAGTAAAAGAAAGAGAAAAAAAACAAAAACGAGGGGTCAAGCCAGGCATGGTAGTGTACACCTTTAATTCCAGCACTCCAGAGGCAGAGGCACATGGACCTCTGTGAGTTTGAGGCCAGCCTGGTCGACATAGTGAGTTCCCAGAAAAGCCAGGGCTGTATAGACTTTGTCTCAGACAAACAAATGAACAAAAAGGATAGAGGTCAAGAGCTGGAGAGCTGGCTCACTGGTTAGAGCTGGCATGCAAGTGTGAGGCCCAGAGTTCAGAGTACTCCAGCCTTGATAGATGGGGACAGGAGCTCTCTGGAGTAAGCTGGCTAACAGGACAAGCTGCATTAGAAAGGTCTGGTTTGACTGAGGGCCCCTACCTCAAAGGCAGAACAGTGATCAAGGATGGTTTCCCACTTCAGCTTAAAGAATCTGCCTCATACCCACACGAGCATTCATGCATTCGCACACACGCATGCAGGCATATATCACACATATATGAAAATGGGAAGAAAAAAAGGTCAAGAATGTATAAGACAGAGAAGTCCTTTGTAAGGATAACAGAGTAGCTTCGAGTAGAGCAGATGAACAAAGAGATGTAGGCCACTGTGGCATATCCATAGGCATCTCTACAACCTTGGTCTTGCCAGCTAACCCAGTCTCATGGAGGAATACATTTTTCAACTGCTGCCTTCAACCCTAAAAGTTGTTCACCTACTTCAAGGCTTCTGAAAGTTCACATGTGTGACACTCCCACATAAGATGATTTTTTTAAGCAAGTAAAGATATTTTAGGCTTATAGCCATGTTCTTTTTCTGTTAGGAAACTCATTATGAGTTATATTTGAAAAGGAAACTCATATTTTTAGATGCTCTGTCTTAGGACAACACTGAAATTTTCAAAGTGCCTTATTCAAGGAAGCAATTTCTCGAGTAGCAGAAGAGTCAATGGACAAACAGAACAAAACAGAGCCCCAAACCATGACCAGCCTTTGAGTGGCAGATTGGGACAAAGGGAGCTAGTCTGCTGATACCACTGTGTTTGAGCTCTTGTTTCTCTCTGTCCCCCTCACAAGGGTGATACTTTTCAAGACTGACTCCATCTTGCCTAAGACACAGAACCACACACCCACAAAGCCACCTTATAAACACAGAGGGAAGGAGCACCAAAAAAAGCTATGACATCATTGCTTCCCATAGAACCCCTGCAGTATCTAAACATCTCATGAGGTTTTAGAAGTCCCTTCCCCAACAGTTGCAAATAACACTGACTTGGGGGCAGAGGAGGGGCTTGGATTTCAAGAAAGGTCCGAGGAAATGGTGACGATACCTAGCAGCAATGCCATGGTGAACTACCCCCAACGCAAGTTTGCAATAACAGGGCTCTTTCTCCTCTCCTTTTCCTGGCAAGGAGCCATCTGTGGTATAAGCTGGAGCCCCCATGCCAGGCACCTCACGTGGCAGATCATGCCACCCTACACTCTTTGGACCAGTTTCTAGCTAGAGAATCAGCACCTTCACAGTTCCTTCCAAATTCTCTTATTTTGAAGGCATCATCCCTAAAAGATGTCAAATATTCAAAGAAAATGTTAAAAATGAAAATACATTCTAGTTTACAAGAGATCAGAAAAAGGCACAGAAACCTGGCATGGCATTCTCTGGCCTCACATATCAGAGTGTGTGGAGGAAAGATTTTTATTGTTGCATTTTATATTTAAAGGCATTCTAGTAATTCATTCTGCAATCACCCATTCCTTCATTTCATTAATTCTAGAGGTAAACTAACACTGTCTCATTTTGAAATGGCTCTTCAAGGGGTATTCCTTTACTGCTGCAGGGCAATAGTGGTGCATTTCTTTAATCCAAGCACCCAGGGAGATCTCTATGTGTTGAAGGCCAGCCTGGTCTACAAAGTGAGTTCCGGGATAGCCAGAGCCACACAGAGAGACCCTGTCTCAAACAACAAAAAGAAACAAATGAACAAAACCCAAAACCAAACAAAACAAAAGACAAAGGAAAACAAAGACAGATGGAATTTATTTAACTTGAGTGCTGTATCAGTGTAAACCAAAAAAAAAAAAAAAATAGGTCTCGCAAGCTTCCTTCGGGCATGCCCACACTGGCTTCAGGAACTGCTAATCTAAACTCAGATAAAGGAGGAAGTGAAGGTTGGAAGTTCTGAGGAGAGAAATATTAAACAAGTATTATAAGGTATAGCGCTCCCTAGAAAGAGTGTATTAGACTCTCAACAGTGACAAGGTATTAGCAACCTCCCTAAGCCAGCATCCTTTAAGATAGTTTTCATGTCATCACGGACACCTAGCCTAGGAACAGCAATGGACCTATGCAATGGTCCTAATGGACCCAGTTTATCACTTCCTCACTGGGGATGCAGGTGGGAGGCCCTGAGACAAAGGGGTAGGGCTGCAAGAAATACCTCCCAAACAACTATTGCCAGGTACAAAGTACAGAGGCAGGGCTCTGTGGAAGAGGGCTTCGTCAAAGAGGAGGAGAGCAGGGAAAACATTTATGGTGTAACTATTAAGTCAAACAATGTTAAGCAATGTGTATATAGTAACTTATCAGGAATTGACAGTAAATGTACTGTGTGTGAGGTAGGCTGTATATAAGTGTGGGAAATGCTAATTATCTTGTTAAAAGTCACATGGCGAAATAGAAGGCCAGAGGATGCTGTCAGAGGTGGGTGTGTAAGGACGAAAGATTGCCTCTGGAGAATTAATTTCCAGTTTTCTGCTGGGTTTGTTTGTTTGTCTTGATATCATTTATTGAATCCTTTCCAGGTCACAGATATTACACTTAGTATTTATAAGTCATGTTTTAGCAACTCTTCACAAGAATCCTACTAGATGGGCACTGTTTGTTCTGAGATGTGATCATTGGAGAAACGGAGGGAAAAACAGGTGAGTTGCTTCCTAGATGACAGAACTCACACAGCTGACCAATAGGGAGTGCTTTTATCCTTGAACTCCAGCAGGCTGGTTGCAGGACCGAGACAACAGCATATGTATATATGGCTCTATTGTATGTTCATTTCTGAATCTAAAATCTTTTGGGAATGACTCAAAGATGAAAAACATTCTGAGCAACCCACAACCTCCCACCTCACATACATAGTGAGTGTAATCTGAACTACTGTATTGTTTGCATTTACCAGATGGTAATTGGCAGTAGCAGGAGGTGGCCAGGGAATACTACCGCCCTCATTAAAATGACTTGATAGAGTAGACCCTAATACTTAGTACAATTAGAATGTCTAACTCAGTGAGTCCCAGTGTACTGAATACATAAATCAAACAAATGAGATAAGCAAAATATGGGTGGCCGTGTTAGAATTACTAGTTTTGATGTACTAAGTTTAAGATGATCATTAAGAACTTTTGTTGACAGCATTTATTTTAAAACCATGATGTAAAATTAAACTTGAGGAAAAAAAAATGCCCTCACTGTAACTACTTTATGGTGATAAAATTGGCCCACAGACCTGGTGCTAAGCAACCATTGTTCTAGTTCTGAAACAAATAGCTGATATTTAATAAGCACAGATTATTTTCAAGGGGTTTATCGTAAATGTTTAGAACAACTCTACAAAGCAGGTATTAGTAAGCCTTACTAAGATATTTGAAGTCTGAGTATAAGAATATTTAAGTGGGCCCAGAGTCGTCAGTTAGTAAGGAACACTGCATCAGTGCACCTTCCTAACTTCAAAGCTCACATTATTGCCCATGTTTTCTTAAAAACTTTCAGTAGAGTCACTCCCCCTGTGCCACCAGTTGGTTTATAACTTTCCGGTAATTGGAACATTTGACATTCTGTATTATCTTAAATATATGACAGGCACTTCAAAAATGAAAGAAAATACTAACAATGCAATCCACACAGAGCTTCGCATCCTCTTCTGAAGCCACGCATGCTCAGGAGACAGGACCCTGCGTTCAGCCATCACCACCCACCCGTCCGTCAGTCGTGCCTTCCTGCCTGGTGGCTGAGCTGGTGTCTGACACATGCCATGCATCTAGGAGGGGAGGTGGGCGATGGCGGAAATGTGGACGTGGAATACTTAACTGTGCTGAAAGCATGGCATGAGACTCAATTAGACCATGTGAATCCTGGCCCTGCATTATCTTTGGAAATATTCTCTCAGAGACTCTAGGAGGCTGTTGCGAGGTGAAAAGAAATGGAGGGCCTTGTTAAGCTCAATAACTTGGCATTTCATGGAGCTAAAGCTGAGATGGCAGAGAATTCAGTAGAAACTTTATCTCAGTCTTCCAGCCAGTCAGAGCAGTAATAGGACTAGAGAACACAGACCAGGAGAGGAAGCTGGGTTCCTACAGAAGGCCAGCTCTGGGAAACTTTTATTTATGATAAGAGAAAGAATTTCTGTAAAAGACAGGCTTCCCAGAGAGTGGTGAAGGAAATTTATTTAAATTACACTATTTGTAGCACATTCTCCAACTCCAGGAAACCACCCTTGGGAAAAAGACCCCCCCTTCAAGCAACTACCAATAGGGTCAGATGCATGCAGAGGTCAGGCTACAGAACTTCTTGAGCTTTTGAAGTTACTTGGAAATTGGCTTTTAAGATAATATTATAAACATGAAAATACTAATTAGCATAACTTAATTAATCTTTTATGACTTAAAATTTTAGGAGCTCATCATTTAATTTAATCACTTTAATGAAGTCATCATTAAAAACACCAGTTATAGATCCATTAAACACACAGAGGTCCTAGTTAATGAAGTTTGGCTAGCAACTGAATGAACGCTGACAATAATCTAATTATCTTCCGTGTTTTGGCTGGTGTGTAGGTAAAGGCATGTACTAGAACACCTGGCACCCAGTGAACACACAACAGATCTGTATTTACGTCTTCCCTCTCATGGGGGTGCACACACAGCTATTGTCTGTGTGTACATAGGTATATGTGTGTATCTGTTGATGGAGAATTAAGGACGTGGCTGTCAGAAGAGCTCAGACCTAAAAAGTGCATCATGGCAATCTCATCAGTGAGGACAGGAAAGCCATTGCTGGAATACAACGCTGTCCTGTTCTACCTTGTGAGGTAACATGTCTCCCTGCCCGTGGGAGAGTCCTGGTTCTAAACAGAGCTGCCCGAGAGGGACAATAGAACCCCATACGGAGGGCTAAACGGCTCTCACTGGAGCAGTGACTCTGTCAGTAGGAAGAGTCACTCCCCTTATCTTGGCAGTGACACATCTCTGGATTTCTAGGCAGGTGGATTCTCTACAGACCTTATGAAGGGAGGGGTGAGTCTTTAGAGCTAAGATTTGACATGTGGTCCATTTCTAACAGACTCCCAAACAATGCCTATTACCATAACCCACATTCTGAGAAGGAAGGACTGAGGTCATCAGTGCAATAAGCCATTTTTTGTTTCATAATTCACATCAAGACTATCGTTCATCTTTCAGGTGTGGATCAACATGACTTGAGCCTGGGCCTCCATGCTGGGCATCAGGAATTCAGTCCTGTGAGTCAGGTAGCCTGAATGGACCAGAGCTGGGCCAGGCCGTCTATCATATTAATGCTGCAATTACTTGTACTTGAGCCTTGGGCTGGAAGCCACACAGTTAGCTCTGAGTTTACAACATGGACCTCAGCACATCCTGTCCTCAGCTTTCTTGTTGACAAAGCGCCGGTGTCAATGGCATCGGTTTCATTAATAAGATGACAAATGGTACCCTCTCCTTGGCCAGGGCAAAGCACTATTTCCAGTGACTACCTGTACCAGCTGGGGCCAGTTGGTCAGGAAGGTGGCTTTAGTCTGAGTAGCTCAGGCCCAGTCCAATAGCATCTCTCTGACAGCAGGCTGCCAGAGCCATACCCAGCGTCAGGAACTGGGCTCCCACTTTCTTAACCTTCTCTTTGTAGTTCATTGGCAGAACAAGAGCCTCTGTGGAGAGTGATAATTGGGGGACAATGTATCAAAGCAGAAAGAGCTGGAATTTTAATCTAACACCCCTGAGTTTGTAACCACATTTTTTTTATAACTTAGGGAAAATTGTTGACACTCTTTCAGTGAACCTCAGTTTCTGTTTCTATAAAGTGCAGATGATTGCTGGTGTGGTAACCCAGGCATTTAGTGCAGGAATGGAGGAGGCAGAAGCAGGGAGATCTTTATGAGTTCAAGACCAACCTCATCTACAGAGTAAAGCCAGGCAGGGCTACATAATGAGGCTTGTATAAAAGAAATAAATTTAAATTAAAAAAATAGACAACCATATTCTATCTTGCAAATTCTAAATGGGATAATAAAAGAAATCATGCACTGTCATGTTAGCACAAAGCAGACATCAACAGAAGTTAATATTGCTGCTTTTGTTTTCAAAATGTTGTTTTTATTGTGAAAAAAGGAGTGTTATCTGTTTCCAAAGTCTAGTAAGTGAAATAAAAATTATGCTAATATTCTGAGCCATTAGCATTATTAACTTGTCACTAAAGTTTATATTTTGCTGAATAAAGCCTTGAATTGCATAATTCACAACGTGAGTGTCTCAAAGCTCCCAGGGAGACTGTGGGCAGATGGCTTCAAGGGACACCCTTGCCATGTTCTAGTTCCAGAGGATTTGGGAGGAAGAGGAGGAACAGTTAGCATTAGCAATTCCAGCTCCCACAATTAGCCTCCAATTAAGGGGGGAATGCGCATCTATACTTAAGAAGTAAGAACATTGATAACTCAGCTCCGTCCCAGCTGAGTGCACACTGTGACTGCATAGACGCTTGCTAGCACACACTGTGACTGTGGAGATGTTAGTTGTTAGCGCGGGGACAACAACCCTTTGCCATCGCCGAAGCACTAACTTCTAACCCCCACCCCCTGCAAACCCCGCTGCCACTCGCTTTGAACTTCACAGAGAATTTCTCTCACACAGGCAAGACTGACTTTTAGGCCATCTGGATGTCATCAGAAATGAAGATCAGAAGGCGTAATTTACTTGCTGAACAGACAGGGAAACAGCCAGTGTGGTAGATGACAAGAAGCCCATGTTTTTGTTTTTTTAAAAAAAACATTTTTGTCATTTGGCTCATATGTGTTTCACATTTTGAAATATTTGGGGACAAGCATTTAAACTGTGAGATTGAATTCCATCGTTGTGGAGCAAGCCAGAGTCCTCGCGGAAGCCATCTCCTCCTCACTGAGAAGGCTGACACATCTTCCAGCTTGTAGCCGTCTCAGGAGGGAAACTGAGGTCGGAAGACCCTAGTGCCGAGTGAAGGCCACACACAAACTGAGAGGCATTCCTGCCAGACAGCCTGGACTTGCTGGGCTGAACTGTCTGGCTCTGTCATGCTCCCACGCTCCTTTGCGCAGATTGTATTATCTTCCAATCTTTGTCTTTCTCAAGAGAAACAGTTTTAGGTTCTTGGTTCCTTAGCACGCAGAACCAATTAGAAGCAGGAAGAAATAGCCAACGAACATTTATAAAGAATACACGTAACACGGGATGCAAACAAGTCTCCGACCAATCTGCTGATGCTGGCAGCGAGAGCCGCTTGGGATAGGTGAACTCAGCCCTTGAGTTGAAGGAAAGCCGGCCTGGGGGCTGAGCAGGTTGCACTGCTGTGCACACGCGCTGTGATAGAAACACGCCTTTTGGAGCAGGATGAAAAATCAGATGAGGGGGAACTCGCCAGCCGGACCCAGAGGAAGTCAGACCTACAGGGACTGAATTAGAGGTAGCAGGCCACGTGGAAAATGTGGACCAGAATCAAATTCTAGTTAATTAAGTTATACTAGCTAGTTGGGAAACAGTCTAAGCTATAGTGCCTGAGCTTTCATAGAGAATTAAAGCCTCTGTTTCATTAAAAAAAAAAAATCAAATGAGCGCATGTCTTGGAAACATCAAAACAAAATCAAAGATTTGTCCCTCCATCTCTCCTCCCCGTACTTACATAATCAGAAATTCAACTTCCTTCAAGAGAAGGCAGAAGAAACCTATATCAGACAATTAAATGTAAGAAAATGTAATCTGTTATTTATTATTATTATTTTAGACAGTTTCACTATGTTGCCCTAACTGACCTTCACTGTGTAGACAAGGTTTGTCTTGAACACACAGAGATCCCTTGTGTCTGCCTCCCAAGCACTGGGATTAAAGGTGTGCTCCACCACATCCAGCCTAAAAATTAGGTTTTAAATCAACATGCAAAATGATGCATTCCATCATGCCATACTCACACACAAGGGTCATTATACCCTGTCTTCATGTGTTACCTTTCCACATTGCCCTTCCACACCATCCCCCGAGTATGTTTCCTTATGAATGTCTTCCGATGGGAACCTTAAAATTCACAGATGTACATGGAAACTTGGTGAGTGGAGATAGAGCACCAGCAATAGGTCCATCATCACTGTATGAGGTGAATTTTGCTTTTCGTAAGCTGATCCCCTACAAGAGACAGAAGGCAATGCAAATGCACAACGGACAATTCCTGCTCTCAACCTTGCCTGCTGTCACCTTAGTTCGCAGAGAAAGCCTGAGACAGAGCAGCAATAGTTCTTTGTTTTGCTTTGCTTTGTTTTAGGGCTTAATTTAAACCCCCACAGACTCGAGTTACAGATTTGACTAGTTGGCAGCAAAATTAAAGCAGCGTCTGTTCAAATCTGGATTCAGTCACTGATTATGTGGCAATCTTTGTCACACTGCTGCTCCCTGTGAGGGGAGTGTTACCCCATCTCTCTAAATACGGACCATACTGAATCTGTTACCACAGCGTGTCGCAGAGATTACAAGTGGGTAAGTCTGGGAATAACGCAGAATATACATCAAGCAGATCACTGACTCCCATCTTCATCATTGCTGGTTTAAGGTTTAATTTTGTTATTTTTTAATTATGTGTAGGTGTGTGGGCCTGCGTGGGGAGCATCTTGCTTGCTCCATTGAGCACATGTTTGAAGGCCTGCACAGCTAACTGTGAGCTGCAGGAGGTTTCTGCCCTTTACCTGCAGGGCCTGGCTTCCCACAGTGAGTGGAATTGCTAGGTCCTCGGATACACGAGACTCGTATTTTGATACCTGTTGCCAAACTGCTCCCCTAAAAGTCACAGTGACAACTGACAGGGGGTTCCAACTGAACACACACTAAGCAGTAGACATTGTGCTGTGATTCAATTAAATCGTAGTGTGATTTAGGATTTTGACCTTCATTATATCATATGGTGAAAATGAGACACAGGTGAATCACGTAAGTGAAAGGTGGTAGAGATGGGTTTGCCTCAGATACTTTCTAATACCTCCAGAATTAAAATCAACTAGGACTGTCATAGTTACCCACGAAGCTGGCAGCTTTACAGGTGACTTACTACACCATCACTACATTTGCTTACTTGTCTATAACATGAGACTACCACAATTTAAGCAGCATCTTAGGTTTCTGTACTCTTTTCTATCAGTCCCAAGGGATGAAGGGTGTTTGCATACAAGCAGGATGGTGGGTGTGTTCTTTTTCCATATATACAAGTATCAGATTAAAAAAAAAATGGACTCTAGGTAAAGACAGATGCTTTTAGCTGAGTTGAAAGAAGCTCCCTGAGATTATTTGACAGCCACATTGATGAAACCCAGTATATTGGTGGGTTCTCTGTTTAAGACTGTCCAATGAAACACACCCTTAGCAGCCATAGGTGGTTTCGGTATAGCATGCTCTGAGTGCAAAGTTCAGCAAAATGGTCAGCTAAGTGTTCTTTAGCATTGTGGTTCAATGGATTGTACCAACAGGAGCTACAGGCTCATTGCACAGTGAGAGTCACAAGAGAGACTGTGCCAAAGGCATGAAAACTGTAGTTCTGCTTTCGCCAAGATGACGTCACACACACCTGTTCTCAGTTCCTAAATCTGTAGTGAATAGGCCCTAGGATGATAATTTCTACACATTGTTTCTTGCTAAAAACATGGTTCGCTAACCTTCATCTTAACAAAGTTTTTAATTCACTGGGTTTCTGATAGCAGCAGGATTCTGGACTTGTTCTAAAGCCCCCAGTTGGTTCTAAATGGAGGGGTTCCTGGGCTCCCTTTGAGAAACAAACACTGCACCTGGCTGATATGGCAGAGAAGGGGAAAAGATTTCATCTCTTAGCTTGCAAATGGCCGTGCAGATGTTCAATTATGGAGCAGAAGAGAAACGGCTCAGAGGTTAGAATAGGAAGGCTGGAAAGGCATTTCCTCCGGGGTATATTTTTCTCCTGCATGTAATTACTGATGTTATCAAAGCCCATATCCATTGTATTCTGTTGTCACTGTTACTGAAATTATACTGTGAATTTAAGCCCTATTTATTGATAAAAAAATAAATCCAGAGAAATTGGTAAGAATAAGTACCATCATAAAACCTTTATAATCTCTTTTGAAGGGTTTATTTTACAAACATTGGCAATTTCCTTTGCTGACTTCACTGTTTTAAAATATTGTTTCAGCATCCCTGAAAAGATAAAATTTGTCCACTATTTCCTATGGAAATGCAAACAGCCTAAGCTTTACCTATAGAAATATGTGACTCAGTCAGTGAGGACTATTTATTGAGCACTTCACAAAAGATACTTGAATAAACAAAGTGGGCAAATAACAAGTGCTAATGAAGTGCATAGGCTAGTAGAGAAAAGGGCATTTAGTGTACAGTCTAAGTGTGAGCAGTGTTGTAAGTACAAGCAGAAGGTGTTGTGAGAGTTCTCGGATGAGAGACACACCATTTCATGCATGGAATGATGGGATTGTGCTTTCCTTAATAAATACATTACATAGAAAAGGAAGGGTGCATCCATTCCAGGACCAAAAAGGAGGCCTTTGTGATGGAAGCAGGAAACAAGGGCTGCCTTTCAGAGTCAGGAATATGGACTTCACCCTAATTTTAATGTGAAACAAATAAAGGAATTAAAGCAAAAACAGGGGTGGTCTGTGTTGCTGTTTTAGAGGCACACATTTAACTGAAACACAGCGGTAGAACTTTTAAAGTTCAGAAGTGGATGGCAGGAGATGAGTGTGAGGCCTTCTGAGGTTGACCAGATGGACGACACTGGTAGGCTGCACTCAGTAGCAATAAGATGGAGAGAAATAGGTGAACTGGTGTGATGTTTGGGAGATGGAACTGACAGAAATTGTTGGATTGATGGAGTGTGGGGAGAACAAGTGCTCACAAACACTCAGGTTCTAAAGAGCAGCTGTGTACCATAACTGAGATAGCAAAGGTAGAAAAGATCAAAGTGATGAGACAGAAAATCATGGATTTTTGACAGAAGAGGCTTCAATGGCAATGAAAAGAACAGCTTTACAGGTTTCTTTATAAATTCTATACCCCATGTTAAACTAAGATCTCCTCCAATCATTTTAAAAGTCAACTACCCAATCCAGTGTTGCCAAGCTTGCAACCTCTGAGATTTCTGAGCTCCACTCCTTTCTTTAAAAACCTCAGCCTTCTGTCTCTCCCTGCTGTTCCTCACTGTTTTTTTTTTTGGGGGTGGGGGTGGGGGTGGGGGAGAAGAGCCACATCTCCACGGCTCAAATAAAACCTCTTGCTATTGCATCAATTTATTGGTCTCTTGAGTTCTCGTCATTCCCCTCAGGAAGTTAGGGTCCACCTTGGGCCTAACATCAATTCAAGAGCATCTGAAATGTTCTGGGTGGTAAGTATCCAAAAGAGAACCAATGGAAACAATAGCCCCCCATTTAGTTCACCCCAACCCCATCACCTTCAAAGCATTATTTAGCAGGAGGTTTCTTGATCTAGGATCCAACATGTGCAAAATTCCAAGGCAATTTTCTGCCTCTGGTAGAATTCTGAACTTAATGTCACCAAGTTTCCAACTGAAACCATGGAATGAGACTGTTTAGCTCCTTCATATTGGATGTCCCTTTAATGTTAGAGGTTCTTACTCTATAAATGCATATTGGTTTTGTTTGTTTGCTTGGTTTGGTTTGGTTTGGTTTGGTTTTTGAGGCAGGGTTTCTCTGCATAACAGCTCTGGCTGTCCTGGACTCCTTTTGTAGACCAGGCTAGCCTCAAACTCACAGAAATCCTCCTGTCTCTGCCTCCCAAATTCTGAGATTAAATGTATGCATCACCACACCCAGTTTAAGTGCATATTCTTAAAACCCTGAACTGGTTTTACAAGAGAGACAGACTCCCATTTGGCAGCCTATAATGTAGCCTCAGGCCAGAATTAACTAGTTCTGAGGATTTAGCTTCCTATCTTTCAGTAGCCCTGGAGATCCCTTGATGGGGAGAAAAATAGATAGAAATGGAGTGTGGGGGCGGGGGGCGCTGGGCAGTCCCAGAGAGTCAATAAGTTCTGGAGCTAGGAATGATACCCAAACCTCACCCTTTTCTTCTTTTCTTCTCCAAGCTACCTCTTGCAAATAAAACATCAAAACAGCCAAGAGACATTTAAGGGCTTAAAGGGTGTGTGTATATGTTGTATGTTGTGTGTCTATACATATGTCTGTTGGTATGTGAGATATGGGGGGGTTGTGCATATCTATGTCTATGTGTGTGTGGATATGTGATGTGTGTGTATGCACATGGGCACATATGTATGTGTGTGTGTGCGTGCACGCGTGTGTCTGTGTGTGATCATTCCCATCTTCTGTGACTGGGAAACCATTTTTACTTCTCTTTATAAGAAGCATGAATTACACCTTGCAATTCTTTGGTATCTACCACCCATTGTCTTGACGTCTTCATGGTAATGTATGTGGAAAGAATGCCTTTGATATATTTCAAGAAAATTGGAAACATTGTGTGCACCAACACAGCATTAAAATAATACTTAAATTACCACAAACTGGAAACAACCCAATTATTCAGGCACAGTAGAATAAGATAATTGAACAACTGAATGCACTTCAGCAATGAGAATGAATTGACTGTATGACAGACAACCTGGCTGGGTTTCACAGGCATAATGCTCAGCAAAAGAAGGCAGACTCAAGTAAGCACCTTGACTATGATCTGGTACAGAAAACCATTGAATGCAAAATCTGGGGATCCAGATTTTGTTAGGAAATTTTAGGGTATTACTTCCTTTTGGAGGGCTGTGACTAGAAGCAAACAGTCAAGGAGCTCTGGATGCATAGATTTCACTTTCATATACTCAGCAAACCTCATATTCATAATCGGTGTATACGTTTGTAATTTCTATACATTTGTAATACTGTACTGTATGTATTAGTTTAATATAGTTCAATTACAAGTTTATCAGAAGGCATGCAGCCTCAAGCCAGGCATGGCGGTGTGTGCCTATAATCTCAGCACTTGGAAGGGAGAAGCAAGATTATGAGGAGTTCAAGATCACCCTTATTATGTAGCTAGTTTGAGGCCAGGAAGGCCACATGAAACCGTTTATTAAAAGGAAAAAAAAGTGAGAAAGAAGAGAAAATGAGAGAAGCGGAGGGGATGGGAAGGAAGGAGAAAAAGAACAAAGGAAAGAAAAAGACTTGAACCCTTAGATATTTTAAATGCTTTAATATTTTTTAAATTCTCTTCTATTTTTAAGTTCTAGCCTTACATTCGTAGTAGACAATCAAAGAGCACACGAAAGCACAGGTGAGAAATAACCTTAAACATATCATGAAATTCTCATAGCATGCTATTGAAAATATTCTTCACAGAGGTTATTAATACACTCAAAAGGCTCTCCAAATGAAGAGTAAGATCGCAGAGAAACTTCATCTATGGACGCTTAAATGACAATTCCCACTGCAATGGCAGATAAATTAATAAATTCCTCCATTCTAGGCCAGCATGAGGAAGAGCAGGAGAGCCCTACAGTCCTCCCAGGCTGTTGTGCTGCTTAATTAATGTTTGTAAAATACTTTCCATTCCCCGGGTGAAAGGTACCACTAAAGAGTAAAGCATAATTATGTTTTAATTGCGGGACTAATTTTGAAGATGCCAAAAAAGTGCCTGTGAATTATTACAGATCGCTCCACCGGAATCGCAGCTGGGAGTTCTGTCTTCTATGCAGAAGTATCACCTCTTACACCGGGAAAAGGACTCAGTGGCCCTGGCTCAGCCTTTCTATCTGCAGAGTGGGGTGGCATTCTTTCTATGATCTGTGAGGATCCCTTTGCTGCTTGCAGGCTCCTTAGATGAAAAGAAAAGAAGAAATGCAATCCCCTGCTGCCTGAGGTGAATGGGATTGCTCCCCTCAGGGGGATAACAAAGTGCCAGCCTGTCCTGCAAAAAGACCCCTGAGAGCAGAGGCCTGTAGAAGAAAACAGCCCAGCCACAGGAAGCCAGGATGCTAGATGGCTGATTTGGGAGCGATTATTTGTTGACATCAAGGGCTGTTTTATTCCATTTTCTCAAAGGAGCAGTAGATTCCACAGTCTCTTTTATTGAGGCCATCTTTACTCCTGCTCTTAATCCAAAAGGTTTCTATTTATACAAAACTAGTCATTAGAAATCTGTGTATACCTTAGACTCTGGCCTTTCATGAATCAAGAGATGAACAACCAGCCTGAGGGTGGTCTAGATTTCTGAGCCCTAAAGCTGGGTCTTTCCTGGATTCTGACTTGGGGATTTCAAATAACTGACTTCTTATACATTATGTGTTTTAGAAGAGAAGATATTTATAAAAAGAGATTCTAATAATATTTTTCATTTCATAATTTTAATATGCTAAACATAACATAAAGAGATTCACAGAAAGGTATTTGATTTTGGTGACAATTTTCAAATTACGTATTAACAGCATAGAGCTTTTTGGCATGAATTTCTCTTGACACATGGACTTCTACATCTTTAATTCAGCTAATGTACACAAATATTCCCCATCAGCTTTCCTCAATAAAAGAAAATACACATGCAGTCAGATTAAATGATTCACATCTGCAGGTCACATATTTTGGAAATATACTTCTCCAAAGCATTAACATAGCTTAAAACAAATAATCTTTCTTCTACAAGAAGAAATAATAGGAAGGTATTTTAACATTTTTAACGAGCACTCTAAATCTTGACTAAGTAAGATTTATTTCAGTCACCAAAATTCCCTTGAAAGATTAAAACCTGTCTGAATATCTCAGAGTGTCCTCTATAACCTTTCAGGGAACAATACCATGAGCTGGTCAGCTGCTCTGAGTTAGTGTGTATCTTATACACAAGGTGTGTGTGTGTGCGTGTGTCCTCATGTGGGGGGTGGCGCATGAACATGTGTATCCACTGTTGGTTCAGCTTCTTTGGAGAACCTAATTGAGCTGTCAGCATGTCCAGTTATGTGACGGTCAATCATCACTTTCTGAAGCTCAGTTCAAGGTGGTCTGATCCAAATTTCTTCAGTAGGACAAAAACAAAATTAAGAGAGGTTCCAGTGATTCGTATCATGGTCCTTAAATCCACCCAGCAAATGTTTCCTACATTTTTTTTTCTTGAGTAGCATTTTTTTGTTATTGGTGTGTGTTCATTGGGCATGGTACTGGATTGTGTAATGGTGTTTTCATACAGGTATAATACTTCCTTCCAAGTCCTTCCCTTTCCCTTGTCTCCCTTTAGGCTCCTTTATTCCCATGTATGTTAGATATATAACATGATTTTATGTGCCTACATAAGATGTAGAATCCACCAATGAGGAAAAAAAAAAAGTGACATTTTTCTTTTTGAGACTGATTTGATTTGTTCAGTATGGTATACTCTAGTTGCATCCACTTTCTTACAAATGATATAATCTTGTTATTTATGGCTGAATAAAAATATATATCACATCTTCTTTTATTCATTGACAGATGCTTAGTTGATTCCATAACTCAGCTATGGTGAACAGGGCTGCACCTTTGTGACTACTGGGAATGGCCTGAAATAGAACCGTGAAGTTAGGCATAGTCAAGTGGTCTGCTTTAGTCAATGTAGTAAGCAAAAAATAATGTGTAATTCCAAAGTGGAAGTTTGAAGAGCCAGTGAGCTCTCTTTCCTTCTGTTGCAGCTACTGGCAAGGTACAGGTGGTGTATGCTTTGGTAGCTGAGGTGCTATGGTGGGAAGGATGGAAAGCAGAGTCCCCTGACCACACAGCATACATTCTCATACTGTAAAGAAGACATGAAACTTGGTGACTTGAAGCATTATGAGTTGGGTCTGTTCATTCTCACTGTGTACCCAAGTCACTGACGAACTCAGTCATTCACTGGGATAGACCTCCTTAGAGCTTCTGGGAGGATGACAAGCAAGGAAACAGCTTCTCACCGGGACTTCAAAACCTATTTCTCTGTGATTCTGCTCTCCTAATGTCCCCAGGATAGCCACACCCCAGGAAACTACTGGCAGAGGCAGGTGACCTCAAAACATATGCAAATAGATACTTTCATACCAAACCTTTAATAACCCTCCACCTCTCTCTCAGGCAGACTTCCTTTTTAAAACTCACCTCCCATGGAACACAATATACTTGCTCATCACTTCACTTTGTATTTGAAGCAGAGTCTAAGCATGAGAGCAAATCGCAGCCATTACTCTGCTCCCGTTGGAGAACCAATAGGAACCAATAGCAACCACAAGCCCCTTCTATACTAGGCTTTGTACTGAAACAAGGAGTTTTAACTCTGAATTGGCAATGTTCTTTTTTTTTTTAACATTTTTATTTTATATTAATCACAGGTTACGTACTTTGTATCCCAGCCGTAGCCCCCTCCCACATTCCCTCCCTACCCCTCCCATCCCTCCCTCATCTCCTCCCTGCCCCTTTCCAAGTCCACTGATAGGGGAGGACCTCCTCCCCTTCCATCTAATTCTAGCTTATCAGGTCTCTTCAGGAATGGCTGCAATGTCCTCTTCTGTGGCCTAGCAAGGCTGCTCCTCCCTCAGGGGGCAGGGGAGGGGGTGGGGAGTATTGAAGAGCCAGCCATTGAGCCAATGTTCTTAAACCTCTGTGAAAACCAAAGAAAACACCTTTGTAGAGACAACTGTGATTCATTCACCTTCAAGAAGTGAACCCATCCCTGAGGCAGGAAGAGTGCACAGCACCTGTGATTGTGAGCTGGAGACCCCCCTCCCCCATAGCCAGCCGTCCAATGGCCCACAGAACATTTGGGTGGAGTTAGTGGATTCAAAACCTCAGCACACAAATGGCCTTTCTCCAGCATCAGTAGGCAAGCATAAGCATAGACTGCAGCTTCTCGATGAAGAAAGCCTGCTAGACAACTGCACTCTGTAATTCTGGGCAGAAGAGTCTAATTCAGGGGGAGATTAATAGAAAGCCTAGTTGTGACCATAAGCCAAGCTGCTTTCTCTAACCTGCCATAACCGGTAATGTTGCTGGCATTCCCTCTTATCACATTGCTGTAAACAGCTTTTCCTTTTTCCTTTTTCCTTTTTCTGTTTTTTTTTTTTTTTTTTTTGGTCTGGGTAAGTTTCATTAGATCAATTTGCTATTATTGAAATTATATGAATAATTTACTATTAATCCACAAGTTTCTTTGAAATTTGGTGAGTTTCAAAAAAAATCAAACTATATGATATCTGTTTATTATCTTGGCATGATTATTGGGATTTTTGTTGTTTTGTTTTGTGGTCTTTTTTTTTTTCATGACAGGGCTCCTCTGTGTAGCCCCTAGCTGCACTGGACTTCACTATGTAGACCAGGCTGGCCTCCAACGCACAAAGATCCCTCTGCCTTCTGAGTGCTGGCTTTGTCCTGGTGAGTTTTAATAAGAGATTTTATTTTTTAAAGATGGCCACAATAGTACCTCTGGTTCCACATATCTCATGTGCCTTGTGAGAGTACCAGTTCCCCATCAAGTGGTGGAGTCAGTTGTTTTCTCCTTGGACATCTTAACCCACATAACATAGCAGATATCACATTCCCCGATGGAAGCTGGGTACGAAAATCTGGTGCGCCGCGCCGAGCTAGCGGGTTAGAGAAGCCCGAGTCCCTTGCAGTTGTGACAAAGGAGCCGTCCAAGCAACCCCCAAGTAGGCGCTCCACAGAGCATTATTGAGTGAGCCCTGAGTAAAGAAAGCAGCCATCAAGTTATTCCGAGCCTGGCTGTCTTTTCGGAGCTCAGGATATGTGGAACAAGAATAAATCATCCATGCTGTACCACGTTGGAACTTCTTCTGATGCACGTTTTCTGTAACAAGAAAATGGCTACTGTTTTGAATTTCTGAAGTCAGCTATTATGCAAATTGCTAATTGGAGTAACACCTACCTTGTACATTTGCATCTCACTTGCCTTTTCATAAGGTCCTCTATTTATAAGGTCCTTCTGTTGATGGGGCAATAATCCAGGCCTCTAAGGTTCGGGGATGAATCAGACACAATCCTTTCTGCTAAGTGTCTGTAGAACAGAGCTGGTCTTTAAAGGGATGGATTTGGCTGAGTTGGTAGGAAGGGGCTGGATCTCCCCATCTGCAGAAGGCAGCTGAGGAAAGACTGTTGTAGACACAGAAGTGCTAGCCTACCACACAGGTCACTCTTCCTCCTTTGTTCCACAGCCAGTGTTACAACTGTTTGCTCACACGAGGAACTGAAATTAGCATTGTTTTTAAAACATGGTGAGTTCTCATAAAGTCATTTGAATTATGACCAAACATAAAAATAAAAACATGCAACCTAAAAATAGGTCCCTGCTCTGAGCTAAATGCTGTCCCTCCTGCATCCAAACCTTGAAGTCCTAAGTGGCAACGCTCAGAACATGACCGTATTTGAAAACAAAGCTGTAAAAGAAATACTTAAGGAAGACTTGGGTCTTGCATGGAGTCCCTATTCCAATCTGTACTGAGAAAACGACATGCGCAGAGGAAGTTCCACAGAGAAGACAAATGTCCGTAAGCCAAGGAGGGGGCGCAGCCCTGTCCACATCTTCGTCTCAGACAGCCAGCCTCCTGTAGGAACGAGAGACCACCTGCATCTGTCCTCTTTGCTGCCCAGACTGTGGTGTTTGTTCTGGAAGCTCCAGCCAAGCAGTTCAGTCAGCATGAGCAATCTACTAGCCCACAGCTGATCATATGACCCAAAGAAGTAGCAGGCATGGCGGGAGGCTAGAGAAGAACGGTTCCAACTCTTGTCGGGTGCTGCCGTCTTTCCTTAAGTCGCACACTTATAGTGTACAATTGGCCTCTGTTTTTAAGGCACGTTGTAGTAACTTTGTCCTTGCATAATTTATGAATTTATATTATCACTGCGAATCTGTGTCACTGATACGAATACTACATAAACTTCAGCCCTGATGTGAACAGTCAAAAATGTTAGAAAAGGAATCTTTGTTCATAGCATTTGGAGAAGCTGCATGCTTCATAATTAATTATACAGAATTCTAAATTCTCTGAACAATCTGAACACAGACCTAACTCTAAACAGAGGGAAAATTAAAACAAACAAACAAACAAAAACCCTCATCCTATCACTCAGAGAATTGCTTGTGGATAGAAGTAATTACCAAATGAATGGCTGAATGAATATGTGATGTTTAAATCAGGAGGCAGTGATTTCTATAGAATGCCCAGGTCCCTGTCACAGCTACTTCTGCAAAGTCCCAGAGCAGCCAGTCAGTGCATAGATGAATGGGGAAGGCTGGGTTTCCGAAAAAAAAATTTTTTTTACAACCATCCAGTTTTAGCGCTTTGCCAAACCTGAGGTCTGAAGTAAGTATTCCTCTGACCAAAACCTTTTCTCACACTCGATTCTCTCCCAACTTTTGGGACAAGCTATCCCGTAGAATCCAATATTCTCCACAGCATGAGCCTGACACATCTGTCCTGTTTCTTCTTATTGTGCAGACAGCCTCTATTCTAGCACACAAGAATATTAGTTCCAGGTTCCACAGTCCCATTGCTTCACTTTTCTCCTTGTCTTCCAGAGTGATGCTATGCTCAACGCTGTCCTCAAATTCTACACCATCCAACCCTTGACCCTGCCCGTTCAGGAAGCACTTTCTCTACTCAGAACCCCAAACTGGTTTTTTCCCAGGTGCTACTTGTTATTACTAAACGCAGCCTCACGTTAGTCCCATGACCTTTTTTTGTTTTGTTTTGGTTTGGTTTTTTTCTGTGTTTATTTATTTGCTTGTTTGAGACAGGGTTTTTCTGTGTAACCTTGGCTGTCCCGGACTTGCTTTGTAGACCAGGCTGGCTTTAAACTCACAGAGATATACCTGCCTCTGCCTCCCTGAGTGCCGGGATTACAGACGTGTACCATCACGCTGGCTTCCATGATTTCTTGTAACCTTCCCTGAGAGCACACACTTCTAAGAACAGAGCTTGCTTCCCTCAGCGACTACTGTCTAGAAACAGTTCAGACATACTACAAGCTCAGCCAACACTTGGTGAACTCACTGAATTAGGCCATTTTGAATTTGATGCCACAACACGGTAAAAACAAACAAAAGCGTAGCCTGGTTCAGTTGTAAAGAAATCCCAGTACTTGCTGTCACCTACAGGCTGCTTATAGGATCATCTAATAGAAACTGAACAACTTTTGCAGCAGAACCTTAAAAACACTTTTTTTTTTTTTTTTGATAATCTAGAAGTCTTGGAGCCAGCTGTCTCTTTAATTAACTTTGACCTGGGAACAAAGACTACATCCTTAGGTGCTAAGCTTCCAAACCTGTAAACAAGGGTAAAGATTCTACTTGCTGCCTTCCCAAGGCCTAGCTTACACTTAGGCTTTTTATGACTGCAAGTGAAAAGCGATTTTTCAACTCAGCCAGCACTGCAGAAAGCACTATGAGAAGGGGAAGATAAATAAGACATGAGCTGCCCTGCTACCTGGTAGTTAACAGTCTAGTCAGGGAGACAGACGTGGACCCAAGGTCTGCAATATAGAGTGGGCGGTGGAAGGGCTGCAATAGAGCATCCAGGGGGTGCTGCCACCGAGAGACAAATTAATTTTGACAGTGGCGAGGTAGTCTTGCCCAAGAGGCCTTGTGGAATAGATGGAATTTAAGCAGGAAGTTGGTAGGAAAAAAAAATCTGTGGCTGAACTTGAGAGAGTGTGACATCTCAGTGACCCCTGGCTCACTCATTTACTAGGTGAGGAAGGGGAGACTGAGACAGGAACCGAAGGCGGGCTTATGTCAGGTGACCCACCTGCACCCTCTGTATCAGCTATGTGGGACTCTGAATTCGCAGGAGAGGAAGAAAGGGGATCTGAGACCACAGCGTCTTCATTGCTCAGCACTTGAGACAAATATCAGAGGCAGTGATTAGCAGTCTGACCAGGCAACTACCCTAGGGCCATGGTGGTCCCTGGTGGAAGCCATTGCCTTTGGTAGTTAGCAGGGGACCAGGTTTGCCTGCTAGCAAAATTGTACCTGCATCCTGTAACTGAAGACGAGGCAGCCCACACAGGCAGCAGCAGCAGAACAAAAGCTTTCAGTGAATCTGGGGATGGAGCAGAGTGTTAAGCTCTGGGAAGGGAATCTTCTAGAAAAGCTCAACTTTGCTTCCAAAGAACAGGTCTGAAATGCAATCAAAAGGATTGTGACTTGCCCTGGAATCACAGGGTGCACTCTTTGGCAGGGAAAGACACGGGCTTCTTTTTCTCACAGAGTGCATGCTTCCCTGACTGAATCTTGAGGGGACACACAGGTAGGTGTCTCAGGTCTCTCCCTGCCTGCCTGCATTGCCCCCCCCTCACACACTGAAAACAACTCCTGTCAGGGACAATGTGAGCCTTATGATTGGAGTGATGTCATCCCAGAGAGTGAACCTCCTTGGGTGAGGCAGCGAAGTAGCTGAAGGACAGTTTAATTTAAATAGACTATTCAACTCCCTTCACTTTTGGGGAGTATGCAACTGAATAATTTAAAAAGTCTTTATTTATTTACTTCACATTCACAGGCACAGCTGTGTGTCTCTCCTCCCCCCCCCCTCCGCAAAGAAGCTGATTTTATCAAGATTCCCTTTGCCGGATCAGTTTCCTCTGTATTCTTGCAACTCCAGAACCCAACCTATCCTCATGTTCCTATCATGGAAATGCTATGTGCCATGCTTGCCTGTTACAAAAACAAACAAACAAAAATAAAAACAAAAATCCCTAAGAGTCCAAAAAGTCCATGTAGCAGTTGTAAAACACTGAGCTTTCTTTTTAATGAAATCTACACATATTTTATGCATGTTAAATTCACCGATGTAATCATGGATTTCTTTTCCAACAATGGAGAGAAGCATACTTTTGAGTAACCCCCAAAATGCTTTTCACTGGTGTCTTAGTTTGCTTTCTATTGGTGTGATAAATATTATAACCCAAGGCAACCTGAGGAGAAAAGAGTTCCACGTCACCTACAGCACTGAGGGAAGGTGGGGGCAGGAACTCAAGACAGGAAGTGAAGCACAAGCCCTGGAGAAGAGTACTTACTGGCTGGCTAGACTGCTTTCTTACACCAGAAAGACCACCTTCCCTGCAGTGGCACTGTCTACAATGAGCTGGTCCCCACGTCAACCATCAGTCAAGAAAATGCCCTACAGATCTCTTTTTACAGGACAATCTGAGAGAGGCATTTTCTCAGTTGAGGCTACCTCAATTGATGGCACTGGCTCCTGTCAAGTTGAGAAAAAGCTAACCCTCACAGCTCAGGCTCTGGAAGAGTTCAGCCTTAGTCATGGCCTGCATTTACACTTACACCCCAACTTTTGGCCCCTATTGCCCACTAAAACTATTTTATTTAAGGTGCTTGTGTGTGTGTGTATACTCATGGACGTAGAAGACAGAGATCCGTGTCAGATATCGTCTTAGATCACCTTCCCCTTGTTTCTGAGACACTGATTGTCTCACTGACTGGTAGCATGTTGAAGACACTGCCTGTCTCCACCCATAGCAGTAGCTAGGGTTACAGACTTGCAGTGCTGTGCGCAGCTGTGCCACGCACAGCCATTAACCATCAGAACAAATAGTTATTTGTACTCAGATTTATAACAGTAGGAAAGTTACAGTTATGAAGTAGCAACAAAAATACTTTTATGGTTGGGGGTCACCACAACATCAGGAACTGTGAGAAACGGTCTCAGCATTAGGAAGGTTGCACTAAGACAGTTGTACTGTGGATGAGCTAGTCCCTTAACCAAACCTGACAGCTGCCTATTTGGAAATACAGTCATTTTACCAGAAATCACCTAGAGTGTTAGCTTTCTTCTACACAGAACTCTCTGGTGGGGTGAGCTTCACCCAGGATCCCTCCTCAAAAACCTAACTGAGCAGATAATAAGTCCACATCTGTCATTTGCTCCAGCTGAAATGAGTGAGCACAACTTCAGCCAAATTTCTTATTAAGGAGCAGCAGATATGTGGTGATTAGTGAGAGAAGTCTGCAAGGTGCTAGAAATAGACCGGGAAGCATTTGCCGCAAATAGAAACTTCCCACTCTGGGGACATTGAAATTATGGTTTCCCGAAGAGTAGTTAGAAATCCAAATCTTATACTTTGCAGTTTCTAAGCTGAGGAAGGCAGAAGCTGTAGAGACAAAATAGAATATGAAAGGGGAACTCCCAATGAGCAAAGCATTCTGGTTTGAAGAAAGCAGAGACTTCTATAGCTTTTCCTGGTTCCTTTCATTTATGTGTGTGTGTGTGTGTGTGTGTGTGTGTGTGTGTGCACATGCCTGCATGCCTGTGGGTTTGTGTCCTCAGTAATATTCTATAACAGTTTTTCAGCCAAAAATATGAATAATTAATAGTTATCAAATCTTAGTGAAGTCTTCTTTGCCAGGCACAAGGCCTCTTGCTTTTCTATTTAGGACCCCTTTACACCCTAGAAATTTCTACATCATCCCAGGTATATAGGCTATGAAATAGGTATATAAATAAAACATGCTAATAAGTTATAGAGGCATTTATTTTTAAATGATGCTTAGTGTATATATATATGTATATATATATAATTTTATTATTTATTAAGGTTGAAATAAAATTTGCATACTAATGAGATGGGTGTGCTTATTTACTTATTCTTCGCTGAATATTTGAGACTGCCAGACAGAAATGCTTTTCAGAGTTGGTTACTATTTTAACTTTACAATTGTCAATGATGAGAGTACTGCTTTGTACGGATACAAATGTACCCAATGGCAGAAAAATGGTTACAGTCATTTCAGAAACTGAAAGCGCTGCTGTCCTGAACTCAACTCAGAATTCATTGCATGATATTTTAATCAAACATAGCTGCAACTCAAACCGTGATTTTTAATATCAAACACAATGTTAGCATAATACAATCTAAAGATATGGTAATGTGGCCCTTAGATGCTAAGGAATCATGATAGGAAAATGTTGCCTTTGTTTTCTCTAACCATGGTGCTCCTGTGGGAACAGGAGTCATTGTATGTATAATAAAAAACGCTGTAATTCATCACATCATAGTCTCTCAGATCTGAACAGGCATTTTCAGGTACCATTCAGAAGGAATTTCATGGCATGACAGGTAGCCTTTAACTAGCATCACATGATGTGTCAGACATTATTCACTGGCATCCCAGGGCCTGACAAGTAGGTTCACTGGCATTACATAGCACAACAGCACTACAGGATTAAGGATGTTAAGATCAATGACTACAGTGAAGTTGTAAGATGCGACACAGGCAAGAACTGTCAGAAATACCATGGATTTACTATATATTTGATGTGCAATTAATTACAGATAATGTGACTTCCCCACATGTTTTGATGTGGCCCTATTCAGGGTCACAACCCTAGGTTTAAGAAGCTGTGGTTTAGACCACCCAGCAGTGCCCCTAATCAGGTTCTTCTTCCTTTTCCTGTGAATTCCTCATTTGCCATCCTTCTTACTAGATAGCATTGATCCTACACAAAAATGGCATGCTCTATCTGCATTGTTTATACCTGTTATTTTTAACATGTTTATTTTATATTAATCACAAGTTATGTACTTTGTACCCCAGCCGTAGCCCCCTCCCACATTCCTTCCCTATTCCCCCTACATCCCTCCCTCATCTCCCTACTTCTTTCCAAGTCCACTGATAGGGGAGGACCTCCTCCCCTTCCATCTAACTCTAGCTTATCATGCCTCTTCAGTGCTGGCTGCAATGTCCTCTTCTGTGGCCTAGCAAGGCTGCTCCTCCCTCGGGGGGCTGGGGCAGGGGTCGAAGAGCCAGCCATTGAGTTCATGTCCAAAATAGTCTCTGTTCCCCTTACTAGGGTACCCACTTGGATATTGAGCTCCCATTTGCTACATTCAAGCAGGGGTTCTAGGTTATATCCATACATGGTCTTTGGTTGGAGAAACAGTCTCATAAAAGACCCCTGTGACCTGATATATTTGGTTCTTGTGGAGCTCCTGTCCTCTCCAGGTCATACTAACCCTCCCCCCTCTTTCATAAGATTCCCTGCACTCTGCTAAAGGGTTGGTTATGTGTCTTAATATTTGCTTTGATACACTGCTAGGTAGAGTCTTTCCGAGGCCCTCTGTGATAGGCTCTTGTCCTGCTACTTGTTTTCTCCTACATTCAATATCCATCCCATTTGTCTTTCTAAGTGAGGATTAATCCTCTTACCCCAGGTCCTCTTTTTTGTTTATCTTCTTTAGGTGTATAGATTTCAGTATGTTTATCCTATCTTATAGGTCTATATAAATGAATACATACCATGTGTGTCTTTCTGCTTTTGGTATACCTCACTCAGGATGATCGTTTCTAGGTCCCACCATTTGCCTGCAAATTTCATGATTTCCTCGTTTTTAATTGCTGAGTAGTATTCCATTGTGTAAAAGTGCCACAATTTCTATATCCATTCCTTAACTGAGGGACACCTGGGTTGTTTCCAGGTTCTGGCTATTACAAATAAAGCAGCTACGAACATAATTGAGCAAATGTCCTTGTTGGATACCTGTTCATTTTTAAATTACCACTTTATACCTTGCCAATGGGGATAACATTCAAAGTAGCCGTTGTGACTTAGATTGAAGTGTGTGCTATAGGCTCACACATTTAAACAATTGATTCTTACCTGGTGGTATTGTTCGGAAGGTTATAGAACTTTCCAGGGGTGGAGGTTTTCCAGAGAAGGAGGGTCAGTCCAAGTGTGTCTTGAGGACTGATAGCCAGGCCCTACTTTCTGTCCATGCTTAGCTTCCTAGTCCACCAAGATGCAAGATGAGACATTTCACACTCCTGTGACCATGTAGCTGCCTGCTGCCATACGTGTTGGATTTAACAAATGAAAATTACAGCCACATCCCTCATCACAAGACAGAAGGAGAGATGAACAATTTACAAAAACATGTTTTCTGTCATGGCTGATGGAATCCCAGAGGAAATTCAACTGGTTTGTTTGCATCTGAGGCAAACGTTATAAGATGGGTGGGTAAAATTTCTCCCACCTCCCGGTTCTCTTTGGAGCTTTAGCACAAAAGGTACAGCAGAAACTGGTCTTTGCATTTCTTTAGTTGGTCATTAAAAATGCATAAGGGAAAGAGGCTGTATATCAACACAGAAATTTTACTACTAAGAAAAATAAATGATAATAAAATATATATCAAATGGTAGGGATTTAAGATGGAAACAATTTATTCAATTAATTTCCAAATTCAACTGTCACAAAGATTTTATTCTCCATCCTTGAGGTACCATATTGGCTACCCACTGAAATGTAATTAATAATTCCCAATTAACATGTTCTTATATGCTGTTAAATTAAATGATTGACATTTTCCATAGAGTAACAGACATTACACCAGCTCTCTATTCTTAAGTTTATTTAGGATCAAAAGCTATAGCAATGGGAGCTTCTAAATAGCGAAAAAACTCACTCACTGTAGACTATTACATGGTAACCAAGCTAGGACAGGAAAAGATAAGCTGAAATTATAGATTCCTTTTAATAATTTTAGATTTCTTTTTACAATTTTTGCTTCAAATTTTCTAGTAAGAACAAGTGCTCTTTTAATGTTAAAAGATTGGGTTTTTTTTTTAATTCATTTGTTTTGTAGTGTTAAAGAAACCCAAGGCCTTACACATGGTAGACAAACGTTCTACCCCTGAGCTATACCCACAGCCTCTGTAAAAGTCATTTTTTTAAACCAACAATTTAATTCTTAGCAGCAAAAGTTTAAATACCTTCTTTCTTTACATACTGATGATTATTAAGTATTGCTTTCTGCACGATAAGATGATGGAAACATAGCCCATGTCTGCTGGGAGGTCATCTGAGACAGAAGCTCTGGGTGTTCAAGTGATGTGAATGCACTGTGTTTACCATCTGAGGACATCCAGGGTGGAATAGGAGTGTTAGGGAAGGGCTCTGCTTGACACCGGCTGGAGGAGCAAAGTGTTCATGAAAGGAGCAGTCAAGTTGAGCTCAGGAGAAAGCTGCCTTTTCTCCTTAGGGGGGCATTTAAGAAGGGAAGATGGCCCCAAGCAAAGAGAACAGAGGAAGAAATAGGATCACATCAGAGCCCACAAAATATTATGGTAATCCAGAAAAACAAGGTGAAGGCAAGACCCATGGCAGAATAGAAGGAAGGGCAGACAAAGGAGACATGAATCACAGGGCAGGATAAAACTATAGGACTTGGTGAGTGGGTGCCTTCAAAGGAGGAGAAGGAGGAACAAGTTCAAGGTTTCTAGACTAGTCAACACTTCAATATCTATAGGGAGTGGGGGTGGAAATTAGTGAGGCCAGCAGCTGAGCAGAATACATTAGGATGGTCAACTCTGGGGAAAGAGAAAATAGAAGGTGAAAATGTATTCAGGTCATGTAGAGTTTGATTTGCCTTCCAACTGTGCCTAAAGCTGTGTCTGACACACAGAAAGAAGTGTGATGTTGACATTTGGATAGAGCTCAAAGGCAAAGATAGACACCTGAGCATAAAGGTCATTATGCAGACACAAGAGCTGTTAAGAGCGGAGGCAAGTGCACCCTTGTGAGCATGCTCCCAGGCCACATGGCCATTCCCCACTCCCATCTCGCTCCCATTTCCAAACTGAATGCCCACTGGAGACTGCAACATGTAATGCCTCTACTTAGAAACCTTCAGTGTATCCAAACTTACTGTCAGTCAGACAAATGCCAACTGAAAATACAATGAAATTCTATTTTTGACTACTAGATTGGAAAAAATTAAAGATTGATAATATCCATTGCTGGAAGGCACATGGGAAATGAGTGCTGCTATATTTCTGGCAAGAGTGAAAATTGCTATGATATTTTGGGATATCTATTATCCATTCAAGACCTCATGACTTATGATCCATCCAGCAACTGAACTCTTAAAAATCTGTTTAGGAAATGAAAGCAACAAGTTAGAAACTTATGACTAGAAGGGACAGCTAGAATAGTCCGATCAAGAGAGAGCAACAGAGGACACCTGTTCTCTCTCCCTTCCAAAAATAAATTCGTGCATTAATACCTGAGTCATTAGTCAAGATTTTACTACTGATAAACATGATTTGAAAAAGTTATAGACTGGGGAGAAGTTCTCGCAAAAGGTTGAGAATATGGCTAACTCCTTGCAAGCAACTATCCATTTTTGTCAGATGTGACTTCCATTTCTCAGTTTTTCTTTAGTCAAAGGGAATAAAATAAATATTTTCTTGGTGATCAGTTTTTGAGACAGAATGTCTTTGGGCACATGTCACCTGCTTATTCTGAAACCCACAGACCCTGCTCTCCTTCAGAGTCTTTGCACTGCTTAATGTATTGGTTGCTGTCTTTCTTCCATCTTGGTAATTTTCTGATTACTAAGGTCCCTCTCCTTCAGAGCAGCAGTATCTCCTCATCATCATTCCCACTTCTGGAAGGGCAAAGACAAAGGGTTTGTGAGTTTCTGGGAAAAAACTATCACACAGGAAGCCAGCACTAAGCAAATGCTGAAGCCTGTGCTTTTAAACCACTCATCACCTAAGGTCTCCATCAACCAGATTCCATGAAGGACTCCCAGCAAGGGCCAGAGAACAGGAGCATATTCTGAGCTGGGCTGGAGAGGGTGCACTTGTTGTACTTGAGGGCTATCTTTCATTAAACAACTCAAGAGCAATTTCCGGTTGGGAGCAACTGCATGTAGGCAGCGGCCACCTCTCACCTCCCCGAACCCCATCCCTGATCAGGGAACAAAGAGCTATACAAGCAAGGAGTTAATTTATCTTCCCTAAATGTCACATCAATTTTTCAAGTAGATTTATTGAATACATAAGCCCTGAAACATTCTTTCTACAGACCCGTAGAAATGTCCACAGCATCTCTCTTCTCTCTTGCTATCACTATCAGGTAGCTCCTTTGCTTGTATATGATGCCAATGAGACCAAAGCCGTGCATCTGAACAAGAGGTATACCAGCAATGTTAACAATGGTGCCACAAATGATGGGTGGGAAACCATTGATCAAGGGTTGAAAATCCATCACATACACACAGCATACATGGTTCAAAGTCTGGCCTATTGTTAACAATCTTTCTTCCCTACCCTCACATTGATCCTCCACACCCTATACATCACTTTTTGTTTGGACTTCTACTATTCTCCACTTCTCTGTTTCTTGTCATTCTGATGGCTGCCATGATTTTTTCCCCTAAGCTTGTCCTTAAAATAGAAACACTGGGTGCTGCCCAAGTACTGAGTTTGGGGGAAGGATGAGCCACCAAAGCTCTACCTTTCTGCCCTTTTCTCAGTAGAATTGAGGTTCAATTTTAACACCTGAATCAAACTGTTATCTCATGACACTCATGAAGAATGCCAACAGCATGGCCTTCATTCATGTATAAATTCACTGGGCAATGCCCCACTGACACATTTGCCCTCTTCCCATAACCCTGTGTTTCTGAGGCTCTCATATATGGAATACTGAGCTAAGCAAAGGCAGAAGCCAAATGGTTTGTGTTAGTACGTCCAGGAGATAGCCTGATACCTGGCATGCGGTGGGGTTCACAGACCATCAAATGGCATGCTAGACATACACTCCTCCGTAGATCCAGGCCTATGCTGCTATTGATACTAAAGGTGGCAACGCTGAAGCATTAAATAAAGTCAAGAGTGTCCTGATTCTGAGCTTCCACAGTTCTGTGTGTTGGTTACTATTCTCTTCCCTGTGATGAACGACTTGGCAATCGAAACTTAAGGAGGGGCAGCTAAAGCTGCTGTCCACGGCAGCAGGGGCCTGCAGTGTGGCTTGCTCAAGGAGCCTAGACTGGAATGGGGTCAGGTTCTAGCCCTCAAAGTCCACCTCCAGTGACCCACTTTGGCCATGTTTCCTGCCTCAAGGCTCCATAACTTCCTTAAACACTGCCACTACCCAAAGACCAGGCGTTCAAACATGTTGTCCTGAAAGGGATAGTTCACGGTTAAACTGTGATGCTTGGTTATTCATACATGTATTTGTGAAATTGGCATGATAGTAGTAGCTTGAAACTCAATAGGTAACACCACTCTGTCTGTAGTAATTATTAAAGCCAAGAATACTTTGTTCACCCAGGAGAAGGTGAGAGGGACAGCCAGAATATCTGTCCACCCAGTAAATAATTATGGAGCACCTGCTCGGCAGCTGGCATTGTTCGTGTGGGGTTCAGGTCTTCCTGGCCATGTGAACCAGAGGTATCAATTTGCCCTCATGGAAAGTATGGATTAAGGGGCCCACTAACATTATACATAGTTCAACAGGGTTGGAAAATTGATTCCTTGGGTTAAGGAATTTGTTTTCTTTAACTGGAATCTTTCAATACTATTTCTTTTTGAAAGAGAAATAATATGCCCCTTTCAGCTTGCGTAATGATTCACACTTGAACAGCCCAAGTTTCCTCTCTTCAGGCTCACCAAGACAGCCATCTTTCTGAGCACCATGACTAGGTAATTAAGAAAAATGGAGTGTCAGATGCCACAGAGGAAGGATCCATCATTGAGAGGAAGCCAGCTGGGGGAAAAACAAAAACAAAACAAAACAAACAAAAAGCTGGGTGTTGAAGGGACGAAAGCTTTAGTGAGTGTCCTAGGTTCTAAAATGTCATTGGCTTGTGTGACCTTTGGTGGATTAAGTGTCTCTCCTGAGTCTCAGTTCATTCTCCCTAAGAGGTAAGTGATATTCCCACCCTAGGGACACTAAAACAATAGGCCACCTGCCAGGGTACACTGAGCACCTACATCAGAGAGACCATTCAAAGGCTTGACCCAGAAATGCCTTGAAGCTTGAAAGAACCTAAGGACTGCAGGGGACAGCTATTCTCCTTTAAAGAACTCTTGTTTATCTGAAAAGGGAAGGCTCCCCTCACCTGCATGAACCTAAGTGGGCTTGAACATTAATGATTTTATTTAAATTAGCCAGAGTACTCTTCACTCTTCCTAACACACACACACACACACACACACACACACGTTTGTTAAGTACCTAGGACATTTTAATTGAAAATACATTCTTCTCTCATACAGTACACCCCAACCACAGTTTCCCTCCCTCCACTCCTCCTAGCTCCTCTCCTACCCTCCTACCTTCCCCTTTCCCCAAGCTTACTCCCCCTCTATTTTCTCCTCAGAAAAAATTAGGCCTCCAAGAGACTACAGCCAAACAGGACAAAACAAGATACAATGAGGCAAAGGCAAAAGCCCTTTGAAGCTGGACAAAGCCGCTCAATGGGAGGAGGAACAGAGTCTCAAGAGCACAAGAAGGAGTCAGAGACAAACTCACTCCCGCTGTTAGGACTCACAAAACCACCAAGCTAAGAGCCATAACATGTGCACAGAGGACCTGGTGCAGACCCTACAAGCCCATGCTTGCCGCTTCAGTCTCAGTGAGCCCATATGAGTCCTGATTAGATATTTGGTGGGCCATGTTCTCCTGATGTCCGCCAGCCCCTTTGACTCCAGGACCCACTGGAGACCTCCGACTTAAGACTCTCTCTCCACATAGTGGCTGGCTGTGGGCTACTGTACCTGCTCCCCATCTGCTCTTGGAAAGAGCCTCTTGGATGACTGGACAGGACAGGACTTCTTAATCATTTTCTCAGTGTCATCCCTTAAAAAAACCATTCAGATATTTCCCCCTAATCAATATATATATATATATATATATATATATATATATATATATATATATATATATATATATATATATCATTATGTAGGTTAATTGTACGTAGGTCTGTGTATTATACATAAAAGAGTACAATTGCTTTCTTCATTTGCTAAGAAGGAATTTTCACCTCAACAGAAGTGATACAGGCCTTCAAAAATACGTGGCCTAGAGTAGAGTCAGTATTTTTAAACCAAAGCTTACTTTCCTCTATATCGCACTCTCATCTTAGCCTCGTCTAGAGAAAAGCCATGTAGTTCACCCAGACACACTTTTGTGTTTGCAGCAGTGCTTGCTTGCAGTAGCAGCAGCTGGGCTACCGTGCCGGGGGACTGTGACAAGGAAGGGCATCCGTGGATGCCCTCAGCAGGGAGCTGCTACCTCAGCCAGGGTCATGCCCTTTCCCCAATACCCAATGACTGGTTCCTGTAGACTGCAAAAGTTCACTCTTGGCTAGCCTTGCCTCGGGAAACTCTTAAGGGCCACTACAGTTGTAGAGGACTCCCTGTGGCAGCCTCCTGATGCTCCCCTTCACTTCAGGATTTGATGTAGAGTGCTTTGAATAAAGTATCTTGATGTCAGTCTTGATTTGCATGTGAGGGAAACCCTACCAAGACTTTTGCATAACCACTTCTGTTTTTCTGCACCAATCCCTGCAACTTCTTTCTTGCATTTTTCATTCTACCCTTGAGTGTCTCTTCGGGCCTTCCTTTCTGTCCTATTTTGATAACTTCCACTCTATTCTCTACAATCTATGAGGAGCCTCCTCTCATTTAAAGCTATCAGTTCTAAAGTACTCTGACCCAGGAAATTTAAAAACCACCCAACAGTGTATGGAAGGAAAATATAAGTTTAATTTTATTTATTCTTGATCTAATTACTAGAGAAGAAATTAATATTCCATACATAAATAATAAAGATATACTGACAGCAAGGTGGCTTTAGGACACTGAATTTCCAGCCTCAGAGGAGTCGACAAGGTGTTGAGAACCACTTACTTTCAACACCTAGCAAGAACACAACCTGAGTTAATGTATTTATGGATACTTTTATCTTGAATGCTAAAACCTTTGCAGTGGTACTTTGCAGTGTGACGTTAGAAGCCATGAAGGTCCTGATTTACAGAGGTTTGCTTTTTCTCCCTGGATACTGAAGAGCTGCCAAATCTTAAGATGATTCTCAGATACTTTTACCAACACTCTAGCCCATTAGACACACTTTCCAATGCTTTGTGTAATATAAGAGATTACCAATATTATCTGGGAATTTTTTCTCAATATTTGACAACAAATCTATAAAATACCTACATATTTTTTCTTTTAAGTTTGTCTCTCCAAATAAAGAAATTTTAACAATGAATAAGACAATCACTTAGAAAAAAGAGAGAACATTTTAAAAACAGATGTCTGTACTATTTCCATGATCACATGGTCTTGTTGCCGGAAAACAATATGTCCCACTTAAAATATTTCTTTATCTGTTCTCTTTGGAGACGTGCGTCTATTTTTAAATTTTCTAAATAAAGACATCTGGGGGGGGCGTTGAACTTATTTGTGGAAAGTATATGGACTTGATGTCATCTGATTAGTTGATAAGAGCAACTGATTGACAAAGCGATGAAGGTGAAAATTTATTAGTGGGATGTGATAAAAGATGATTTGCATAATTAGTAAACGGGGCTGGAAAATGAAAGGACAAATGCTGTAGGAAGCACAGCCACAGATGTATGTCTTTCTTTTGGATTTGCATATCTTGGTGAGTTATCTTTTCTAGCTGTAATAACCATTAGAATAATGTATTCAAAGAAACTAAACTTCAAGCCTCATGTTTAACAAAGATCATTAACAAGCTGTTAAATCAAGATTTCCATATTCACTCACATTGCTTTTATTAAAATAGAAAATTTATGGAAGGAGCAAAAGATTTCTTATTTTATTAGTAGTAAAGAGATAACTTATATTACTTATTAGTGCATCATTTAAAATTTCTATTCCATGGGTCATGTATGATATTTTAGCATTATGTAAATGCTACTAGTAAGTATATCTTGGAAGTGGTGTTCAAAATATTTTATTCATAAATGCAAAACTAAAACCTTAAGAATGCTTCTTGGATTAATTTCCTGTGGTTATTCTAACAAATGACTAAAAAATTGGTGACATAAAAAAATAGAAATCAGGGTAGGGGAGGTGTGTCTCAGTAGATAATACATTTGACATGCAATTAAGACCGGAGTTCAGGTCCCCAGAACCCACATAAAAGCCAGGTAGGCATGGAAGTCTATCTGTAATCCCAGTGCTCAGAGGCAGAGACAGGGATCTCAGGGTCAAAATGGTAAACTACACTAGGCCAGTTCATGAGCTCAGGTTTCAGCAAGAGGCCATGCCTCAATGTATAAGAAGGGTGAGGGAGGAAGAAATCTAACATCAACTTCTAGCTTGCCTACATGCCCACAAAAACGCACACATGCACCTGCACCCTCACACACATGCAACTCCATATGTGCACACACATGTGTACATGCACATGCAGAAAGAGAAAGACAAATATACTCTTATAGTTCTGGAGACCATAAGGATTGAGCTCTGTCCCCAGAGCTTTTGATTCAGCAGATTGGTGTAAAATCCAATAATCTGCATGTTTACCAGGTTCCCATGCTTTACTGAAGTACCTGGCCCTGAGTGTCACGTTTGGAGAAGCACTGAAGAGGAAATTTATTTAGGATCTACTAACTTAGAACAAAGAGCTAGGTGTCAGAGGTGTAATCCATGTCTAACAGGTCATCTGGCTCAAGGAACGAATGGAAAAGGGAACCTAATGGGCAAAAGACACGCACAGAATCCACCAATTCAATATACAGCCTGATGATCTAGTGTTCAGCAAGCCAGAAGCTCCAGTTGCTGACTTCAAAGACAGAGACCTGCTATCTCATTCTTGAGAGTTGATGCGAGCAGATTTTAGTATCAGTTTCCTCATTTGAATGGGTGAATTTGCAAGTAGCTCAGAAATCCCAGAAGAAAGAGGGAAAAAGACCATGTGTAAGTTGACAGGTCATCAGCTATTCATTACACAATAACATGGTCCAGTCTTACGATTCATTCACTACTTCATGCCAAAAATAACAGAGCTATTTATTCCCCAAGTGGAATGGTTTCCCCGAGAAACAGACATGTTTGGGATGACTAAGGAGCCATCACACAACCTCCTACAAGTTCTGCCTCAGTGTCAGATGCTCTTGAGTGGACCCGTGATGAAGAAGCTGAAGACACACCCATGAGCATGAGTGCACACAGGAGCATGCAACCAGTCATTCAACAAACACTGTCCATGTCCTGACCTTGCCATCAATGCTCTGTGAGAACACAAAGTTTTTAAGATTACAGGATTTACAACCATTTTAAGCCTTCTTTTTAATATCCTTTTATATAGCAAATATGAATTACCTCCCAATATCTGTGTTCTCTGTCTTCTTCCTGGTCATAAAGTGCTTCCTTCTCTAGCAGTAAAGTAAGCTTCTATACCCAAATGCTAGACTACAAAATTAAGTGGATTCGTGTGCATTTTTCCTGGCAAAAATGCCTTTAAAGCATAAGGTCACCCCTTTTTACTAGCTGCCAGCTGGGTGAACAGGACAGGAAGGATGTGAAAGAGAGAAAAGTCATTAAGGTTGAAGGTGTCTAAGCCTCCAGCTGGCTGAATGAAATAGTTCATCTCACACTGACTAAGAAATAAATTTCTGTTGTGTTAAATTTCTGGACTGAGGGATTATTTCATATAGTAGTTAGCCTTTGGGGATATAAGTGTTATCACTAATAATAATAAAGTTGTACTTTTAGAGAAATAGTGGGATTTGAATAATAAATGTGTTCATTTTAAGTTTCGTCTGAGTAAAAAAATAAGAGCCTGGCAGGTGCTCAAAGGGTGCTGAAAAATCTGGCATGGTCCTTTGTGGTCTGCTGCTCCCACAGAACACCATGAGGGCAGCAGAGAAGGAAAACCCCATCATTGCTCTGACAACCCTAAATAATGGTCACTTCGAACATACTCACTATAAGTTTTTAACTTGATCTTAACACAGAAGAAGTGATACGTGTAGAAGAAATATATTGCAAGGAAAAACACATATTAAGGAAGGCTAAGGAAACTAGCTGTGCAGGGCATGAAAACTGTCATGGGCCATGCTCATGGGAGCACCATGCACAGAAGGAAACACACATTGGGAAGCCATCAGTGTAGAGATCAAAGCCATCAAGTCATGGAACATTCCTCTTTGATTCACTCCGCCTGACTTGAGAAGAGAGAGCTCAGTAAGTACCACAAGGCAATGGTCACTATGACAAGCACACAGCTACACTGCTCTGCCACAAGCAGAGAGAAATCCTGAGGCTCACATGTTCACAGTAACACTAAGCGCCAGGCGTTGTCATGACCCTGACACTGCATAATGATTTCCTTACAGCTCTTCAGGGTACTGGCAGAAGGGCAAAATCGATGGTCAGGACTTCGAGCCATCATCCAGGATCAAGGCCTAGTGCATTCTTCACCTACAAGTCCCTTGCTGATGATTCATCAGAAGTCAGACACCCTGGACTGTTTCTGGAATGGAAAATCAATACCCTTGTCAATGAGCTGCTTCTCCTGCCAGAGCTGGCGAACATGCTATTTCCAACTCTGCTCATAGTTTCTTTGCCCCTGGCTTTCCCAACACCCATGCAACTCTCTTTGTCTCTGGTCAAGAGAGAAGTAACATCTTAAAATTTGGCTTCTATTATGCGAACATCTGTGAGCAAATAAAGTGTGAGTGCGGTTTCCATGCCATCCCCTGTTTGGGACCCCACATTTTATTTCCAACCCATTGAGGCCCAATGCACCTGGCAGATGAATCAATGCTCAGTGGGTGGCTCTAAATCTATCAATAATTCAGAGACAATAAACAAAACAAGGACTCCATTCCTTTCACTGAAAGAGGAGAGTGTTTTTGGGAGATTATCGCCTTGGGCTACAATTTAGGAAATTACATTTCCGTTTCAAAAGAACCGATACTATGGAGATAACGTAAAAATTCCCTGAGCGCTGTTAGACAGATTCCTGCCATTTTCCATTGCAACAACATTGGTCACCATGAACACACGCCGCTGCAAGAACCCAACTGAAATGCCACACTGGCTAATCTAGCGGGCATTGGAAACGTAAATTAATTTAACATTGTAAACAAAGTGGCCTCTTGAAAAGATGTTTCAAATGATCTGTATAATGTGACTATGCTGTAGGAACCCAACCAAAATGCCACATTGGATAATCTAGTTGGCACTGGAAATGCAAATTAAACAATGTAAACAAAGTAACCTCTTTAAAAAAAATGTTTCAAATGATCTGTATAACAAGTCTGTTTTGAGGAGTTTTGTCCATGGTGTTATGCCCTGGTCCTGATGCATAAACTGGGGCAAGAGAACACCCTGGTCTGCTGGGCTACTGGTCACCTTCCCTTTGTTTTAAGATGACTTGGAGATTGTCAGGTAAAGCCAAAAACAAGTTACTAGAAGTCTGTGATGTTGATTGGAATCACTGCTTTACTTCTTGGGATACCAAGACACCAGGGCTACCCATTGTGTCAATGCAAAGACTGTTTCTGAAGGGGGCACACTCCAGGATGGAGTGAGACTATTACTGGCCAATACACCCTCTCAGGCCTCCAAATCCCAACCATTCACACCTATATATATCCAATCGTCTAAGAAAAGAAGACTTTCTACTTATAGATCTATGGATGATAATCTCCCAAGACAAGGAGTAAGAATCTCACAAATTCATTCTCATTTGTACCCAGGGTGAGCACAGGCACCCAGGCTTGGAGAAGATCCAAGATTTTAGGAGACGGTGAGGCAGTCTGAGCTTGAGTAGCCTGGCACATGGACAACACTGGGAATGTTGGCTGTTCCCTCTGCCTTGAGGCCTGGTTCTCTTAAATAAGAGCTGTCTTTCTTGGTGCCTTGTGGTTGATGTGTTCAAAGGATGAGTGGTCATGCTACACACATGAACAAGCATCAATGCTATAAACCATCGGTTGACTCTTTACATATAATTCCTATTGGACAATGACCATAAGAAGATTCAGATGCTGGGAAGATGGTTCAGTGAGTAGGAGTATTCACTACAGAAGCGTGAGTACTAAGTTCAGATCCCCAGGACTGATGTAAAAAACCAAGTGTGACATGCACAACAATAGCTCCAACTCAACTCTCAGGGAGCAGATACAGAAGGGTTTGTGGCTTGCTGAACACCCACCTCCTTGGAAAAAAAAACAAAACACAAGATTCAGGTTTTGTGAGATAATGCAGTCTCAAGGGAATAAGGCAGAGAACAAGAAGCCACCCAAAGAGTTTTCTGCACCTCACACAGAAAAACCTGTGCTGCTTACCACTCATCCTGGTTTCATTTATCCAGCCCTGAAAGGAACTTTCTGCCTAGGATAAGCCCCATAAATAGACTGAACAGGATGTGGAGACAGACAGAGACAGAGAAGAGTCACTTCAGATAGTGTGCTCAGGAAAAGGTCTCTCTGACATTAAAGGTGACATTTAAGCATTTAAGTCTTAAGGCATGAGAAGGAGCCGGACATGAAGAAGGCAGAAGAACATACTAGGCAGATAGATGAGCAAGCTCCAAAGCTGCTAAGCCTCAGCACAGCCCAGGGCACTGAGCAAATGCCAACAGTCTGGGAGCAAGGCTGAAAGCAGACAGGAACAACAACCTGTAGAAGTTGGGGAGCCCTGGTCAAATGTGCGTAACTGATTCTAGGCCAATGGGAAGACTTTGAAAGGTTTTAAGCAGAAGCGTGAAACAATCTGATTTATGTTTTCAAAAGCTCTTTTCAGCTGTTCTGGGTCATCAGGTTGGGCAGAGTGGAAGGATAATATGCTAAGAATGTATGTCAAAAAAACTACTCAATGGTCATATGTTCCCTGCCTCATCTCAGGACGACTCCCTAGGTTGAACCGTGTTTTAACTTATTTCAAAACTTAGCCTACATTCAATGGGGTGTATGTGCCCTAGACAGCCCAGTATTGTGAAGAAGGGTCATTTGGGTCTTATTTCCCATCACTTATCAAATCAAGACATGTCAAAGTCTTGGATGTAGAGGGTGTTTCCTAGCATACCATGTGAGTCTTCATGCAAGAGGCGGTACAGCTTAAAAACCACTCAGCATTTCCCCTGAGACTAAAGACTCCATGTGCGGGAGAGTGAAACTTTCACTACTGATCACCAAATTATAAATAAGAGTCTATTCAAGTTTGGAGTTCTTTATTTTCCAATGGCCTGTTTCCTGAAAAATTCCACAATCAAGCTTTTCAGAGTCTGGTGACTGACTGTGTAGTGGTGGCAACTATTGGAGCAAGCGTGCCTGAGAACAGCAGAAGACCCTCTCCAAGGCCCATCAGGCCACTTGGCACAGTCCACCTAAGTTGTCTTCTTAGGAGCTCAGCGGCAAACAGTGCGGCTATGTGTACAGTGAGTAGCAGAGGTGTGTGTGTGTGACTGGCTGGGGTAATAGCCCAGAAGAGGCAATTAAGAAACAAGGATACCTACCTCCCTTCTTTTCCCCTTTGGTGAAGAGACTGATGCTGGGTGTGACAAAACAAAATGGCCGAGCAGCAAAGTAGAGGGGGAAGCACCTGAGAGCAGAGCTGAGGGGGGAGGATCTCCTTTCCTTCCCACCTACTGCTGGAGAGATGGTGACTAGCAGAGTGACACAGGGAAAGCACCACATCACACACGATGCATGAAACCAGCTCTGTCGTTTGCTCATCTTGGGTTACTGACTTGTCTGGGCTCTATTTTCGTTGAGACAATGTGACTGTAACACCCCCCCCCGAGGACCGTGTTGAAGATCCAACAGGGGCAGAGATGGTTCTGTCTCTACCCACCTCTTCTCCCCCTTAACCCCGCTGACAATATGCAGTGGTTTCTCCTCCCAGGAGGGTTTGCTGACAGATACGGTGGGGGTATGGGAGCGGCAGGGAAGAGAGAGTAGGTGCACTCTGTGCTGGAGAAACAGTCATGATGGGAAAGAAATAAGTAGAATTAAGAAGGATGCTCCTAAGTCAGAGAATGGGTGCTATGCTCAAAGCCTACAAAGATTCACCCCAAACTCCCGTAACAGTCCTGACACTTGCGTGTTAGTTCAATTTTCTTCCGGAGCAACTGTTGTGCTCTAGTTATCTTACCTCTGACAAAGGATGCGCAGTCAGTCAACCCTTTATCTTCTCACCCTTTCAGAGACTCATTCTTTATAGTCTTCATGGTGGCCATCAATATAAGCCCTACCGACTCTTCGTATGTTCCTTCGACTAACCACCCATCCTTCTTCTTCATCATGCTAGTGTTCACTGTACTCGACACAGAAACAGACAGCAGGCACAATCATTAGCTGGAGGTGATTCCCACCTATACCAAGATAGGCACTCAGCCTCCTGAATTTATTAGGAACCTTGGAGGCATTCCCGTGCCTCCTTATCCCCAGTTTCCTGGATGCTTTACCTGCAGCAACTTCTAAATACCTTACGGGCTTGTTATAATCTGTAGCTAGCCCAGGCCAAATGTTCACCCCCCTCTCTCTGATGGCTGTACAGTCTCGGGGAATGGATAGAAAGGGAGGGCCCCAAACCAGGTGCCTGAGTTTGAAGCTTAGTGCCATCATTTACAAATGAGTTTACTCAAGTACCTAATACTGTAAGATGGAACAAAGCAAGCTCCTGTCCTATAATGGTTATTAGGAATCAGATGCTAATAGTATAAATGCTTGGGATAGTTACCTCAGCACATAATAAGCTACTGTGAAGGATGGGGAAACTGTTGGTCCTCTGTCTTTCCTCCAAGAAAAAAATATATAAAACAAGAAGTGGTATTTATTTTAATGCCCGATTCAGTATAAAAGTTAAGTGTAAGTATCCCAGCAAAGTGTCTTTTCCTCTGTCAGGATGGCCTGTCTTGGGGCTCTCACCTTCTGCCCCCGGTACAAAAGAGAGAGAGGCCAGCCAAGGTGCCCTGGGACTGTTCCCTCTCTGAGTGACAGCTGGTGCTGTCAAGAATCGTTACTGCTGCTGAGCACAGACCTTCTGGCAAAGGCGGGCAGCACAGAGGCGCCGCAGCCTCCCTGTCCACCTGTCAGTCTCATCCAGGAACAGCACAGATATTTGCTCTTTTCTTCCCTCAGCGTCCAGGGAGCCCCAGCGCCTTCATTACTGCTGGCCTCTTCAGTCCCAGCCGGCCTCCCCTCTCCCTCCCGGAATACAAACTCTCCAACCTATTCTTCCAAGAAGGGGATTAGGCCCAATTAATCTCTGGACAAATGTCAAGGAGTCTGGGGGAGGGGCCATCTTTCAAGTACCGCACCCCAAAGAGAAAATCAAGCCAGACGTGTGCCCGGCGCTCTGCACCAGGGCGAGCTGCAGCAGCTGCCAACACAATCGGCCAGGCCCTCTTAATCTCAGGCTTAGCTTCCGAGGGGGTTCGCTTTCTTGCCAGCCAGTCCTGACAGACCGCAAACACCCGATGCCTGAGCTCCTCTGCTCCTGCCATCTGTGGAGTAGGAGAGTGGGACAGAAATACCCTCTCCCACTCCCCTATTATCCCCCTCCCCCCTTCAGGCGATGGCGATGATGCTGGGCACAGCTTCCCTCTCCTCTAGCTGTCTCCTCTTGGCTCCCTGGCTGGTCTTCCTCTGTCTCAGCCCATTAAAGGGCAGGCACTTATTTCCAAAGCAGCCTACATCCAAAGTGAGGAGACATAGAAGGCATATTAGCCAGTCAGGCAGCCAGGTGCAGGTATGAGTGAAGGGAATTCTTATACTGACATAAAATCATCTTCTGATACCACAAAGATTCCATTGACCGGACAGACAGAAGCCTCGGAAGACCCTGGAAATGTTGTTTTTGTTTTTGTTTGCTATGATTCACAGAAAGCCTTGATCCAACCCATACGAGGAGTGATTGTCCTTGTAATAATCCTTGAAAAGCATTCCCCAAATGCTGCCTAAAATCACTCCAGCTTTTTTATTTACGTGTCATTGTCTAGTAATTTAATAAGCTTTTCCTCCTCCTCCTCTCTTTCTTCCTCTCTCTCCACAAAATCTGGCTTAACCAGCAGGTTATTAAATAGCACTTCCACCTACTACAGTCCAATGATTCAGTAATTAATTTTCATAATGGTGATCTGGAAAGATTTCTAGGGCCCCCTGGAAGATCCAAGAATTCTCCCCACCCCAGTTGCAGTCCTGCTGGCTATGCATATGCTTGTGAGGTTGGGTGAGAGACAGTCAGGTGTCCAGGGCTGATGGCAACACATACTAGCTGTGTGAGCTTTGGTAAATTACTTAACCTTTCTGCCTACTGCCATTTTCTAATCTGCATTACGGGGATGCAAAGTTTATTAAGAAAGATCATAGCTCATCCTCCAACTATGGGCTGTGCCCTATGTACCAAACATTGCCAGACAGTTGATCAGAATCATCTCATTTAACTCTGACAACTGCTGGGTCAATATTTAGTGCATTTCATTATAGTCTAATTTGTCCAGCATTCCATACACACACTTATGGCACCTACAGTGAATGCTAACAAGAGTACCTGATTGGCATAAGCATCTTCCTTCTGCTGGATGGCACAAGCTTTACAGTTATAATCATTGCCTAAAGGGCTTCTGTGCTGAGGTGCCTTGCAACTCACAAGACCGCGTGGCTCAGACAACAAATACGTGGTCTGAGGAGCATGTGAATATTTCTGCAGCAAAACATGTAAACACCTTCCCTAGACAGGATAAGAGCTGCATAACAGAAGTAGACCTTGTTAGCCAAATAACCCAGCACAGGTGAAACTGATACCACATAAGTTAGAGAGGAGGAAAGGCACTGATGGTCGTTCGGATGTCAGGCTTTCGGCAAAGCGATTGTGAGCTTTGCTAGATCAAAGCTCACAGGCTTCGGGTTCTGGTTCTGACAGGAATTACTGTGTGATCGAGGAAAATCGTGAGATACAGTAAACTGAGCTTGTCAAAGAAACTGGGTTTGTCACCGGCTCTATCCCTTGCAGCCCTAGCAGTGAAGATAAAATGGTGTAGGACTTATCACTCTTTGTATGAATAAAGTGTTCAGTGAATTCAAGTCATTTATTACCTTTCCAAATTATTTGCAACACCGTTATAGCTTTTATTATGCACTGTTTCATGTTTGAAGAGCATAGTGTTACTTGTACGGGACAAGACCCCCAATTAGATCTCTTTCATGTTTGCCTCACTGTTGTTCTTTCTTGAACATCAGTGAAGACCAGCTCTGACAGATCGCCTGCACTGCTGAACTATTTCTCTGGCTTAATTTAGAGTTGACTTTGGGAGATAATGGCAGCCTGCTGTGTCAGACCATGTGGGTACAGAAGCCTGGTGGACCCCTGTGCTTTCCAAGAGTTGATCCTACCCTCAGTTCACAACTTCCAGAAGCTCTGCTGGAGTCTCTTCAGTCTGTGTAGTCTGTGGAGAAAGCATCACCTGAGAGTCTCATGACCCACCCACTCCTCCCGCCCAGCCACTGGTGCTCTCCATGACCCAGGCCAGGTGAACTCTCCAAGTCAGATGAGCCTGGTTAGATGGCAAAAGAGGGTTTGCTCTTGGTGGCTACTGCTCTAAATGGAAGACATTCTCACTGTTCTCAAAGCCTGATTGTCCCTGCCTTGACAGTGACATTAATATCAGTCTCATACCGCTGATGTCAACCCAGCCAAGACAGCTGGAGCCAGTACAAGCAACAGCAGAGTAGTGAGTCACCCCTGCCTGCTTTCTCTTGACAGAAACTCCCCCCATGCCCAGCATCCATAAGAAAAGCTTGCAGTCAGCCTCCCTTTGCACCGCTACGTTTCTTTAGGTTGGGGAGTTTCAGTGGCTGAGGGATCTGTGCCATTAGCCACAGCTCTAAAACATAACCATGAGTGCTCTCTAGCATTGTGCTTATCTCCCTGCCAGGGAGCAATTGGCCATGTCCTTTAGATGTTAACAGCTGCTAACAGTGGTTCCTTGCCAATGCATATGCAACAAAGTAGGTGCCCCACACAAAAAAAGGAAAGGTCACTGGGGCTGGGTGTGTAGCTCATCAGGGGTTTAGCAAGTTTAGCTTCAACCCCAGAATGGAAGGGAAGGGTAGAGGATTAGTTCTAAATATTCCCTTCCACAGACAAAAGAACATACCAAGCAACCTTGGCTATATAATAAAGCTAGCAATTGCCCTCCATGTCTAAGGGCCTTCCTGACTGCTACAATCCCAAGCCCAGGGCAGACATGGACATGGCAGGCAGTGTAAGGCAGCACTGGGCATGGAACATGAATTTTCTTTTCTTCAGAGGCTATGACACAGTAGAGGCAAACATTCAAGGGCCCATTGTGTTGATTTACTCCTGGACTAAGATGAAGTGGAGAGGCTGTGATAGATTTCCACAAAAGACAGAACTCCACCTAGCCTATCCTGAAGGTGAGGCAAGGCTGCTGGGAGGAAAAACTTACAGATGTTAGTCCAGCCCTCTTGGCCTGTTACCACATTATGTACCTACGTGTGTGTGTGTGTGTGTGTGTGTGTGGTGCACTCTCAGTAATCTTTAAATTATTGACATCAACATTTAATGTAGAAAAGTTAACATGGAGGCTGAAGCTGTCATGACATTTTAGCACAGCAAATAGGAGTTCCTGAACTGCCTGCCCTCCTCTGCCACTGATCAAGAAGCTGAAGCTCTCAAAGTGGAGAGCACCCTCCCTGAAATCACACGGGAACTTGCGTGGCCTGTGCTCTCATGGCATGACTCTTACCAGAAACTGAGGATGCAGGGACAGCTCTTCTGCTCATCCAGTTAAAAAGAACCAAGTTCGGCCCCCACCATCACTGCTGTCGGGGGCTCTCTAGAAGTAATGTCTCCATATTCAGAACTTGCAGGGCATGCTTGAAGGCTTGGTGACAATCCAGTCACTAAATAAGGGCAGAGAACATCACCCAAGTACAGAAGGTGGTAAAACAAGTCAAGGACACCACTTCTCACACAAAATCAACTATTCATAACTATCTCCCCTGTGATAGGTATTGTGGAGGACAACCAAGAATAGGAGATAGTTCTTCCCTCAAGGGGTTTGACACAAGACTAACTCAGCTGCCAAGATTATATGTATATCTGTAACTGTAACATATGAGAAAATGAAAAGAATGTAAACATTGGGAGAGTGGTAGTCTGTGCTTCTGGTGGAGAAGTCTGGAGGATGAGGCAGAAGGACCACCATTTCAAGGCTAGTCTGGACTATACTGTTCCTGTCAAGAAAGAAATAGGGGGTAGGGAGGGATGACGATGATGTAATACTTTAAAAAGGGATCAAACAGCAGGAGGCAGCAAGAGCTCTAAAAGATGAAGAGATTGGGATAGAAAACAGGGAGAGCAGTTCTTGAAGGCAAGAGGCCTTACAGAGGCAAAGGACACAAAAGGGACAGTGTGGCCTTGCCCTTGGGGAGCATAGGGGAATGCTGGGTATGAAAGTCACCCCGAAAGGCTTATCTGTGACTCAAGGTACGCAGTTACTGCATCTCTCTTCTTAACCCTGTATCCTGACCTAGGATTGCTTGAGAGATGTAGAAAGTGTCTGTGAAGCCCTCCTGTATGGCAAACCCATCATAGTATCATGAGTAATGCAAGAGCCCTCTTGCTCACTCCACAGGCCCTGCTTTCAGGATATGCCAGCAACACTGATGGCTAAGAACCTGTTACTCACTTACAGTCTTGGGTGGAAAGGAACTCTGGGCTCTTCACCCCCAATGGGAAAAATCTATGCCAAGTAGCTCCCCTTAGAATTTTACTTCCCACAATGGGTAGAAAGTTATTTGGGTTGAATATTAGGAGAGGAAATTAAGTCTTAAGGGCTTCAAAACTCAGAACTATACTTAATTTCTTCCTGTTTCCTTACCTGCTACACCAGTCAGAACTAAATCTTACCAATCCTATCTCTACACCATCTCAAGCATCCAGTACCTTGTATTCTGAAGTCAGTTTGTTCAAACCTTTGTTATTTTCCTTCTAATTGCCATAATAGAATACTATAGAGTTGTTACTATAAAGACACACCATCCCTCCTAAGTTCATTAATTTAGTCTGCCAAATAAACAAACAAATAGGCATATTTCTAGGAGCATATATTTCTAATGACACAGTCAATATAGGAGCCACACAAAATGCGTAATTCTAAGACATGCCAGGTAATAGATGCCCTCTTCATAGAAGAGGGTGGAACAGATACTGTAAGTAGCCTTAGCTGGGGAGATGCTGAGACTGGAGAGTAGCAGGAGGCCTGGGATGAAGTTTCTCTGGACTCTCGCTTGCACACATGCACACTTTAATCTAGACTTCAATGCTCCCTATTACGTGGCCCTATCTACTGTCACTATATAATAAAAGGAGAGAAGTCAGAAACTAAAGGATGGGTGGTTTAATCTTTTTTGTCCTTTTCCTAATGCCACCATCATCACAAAAGGAGGCTGTACAAGTAAATGAAAGCCATCTACAATCCCACCACTCCACCCTTGATTCAGTCCTATGCAATGAGGTTAAAATTAAACCCAAAATTGTGATTCTGTAGAATGTATTTGATCCTATATGGGACTTAACCAATATATGAGACTATCACCAATCTGAGTAGGAACAAATTCAAGCTGATAAACAAAGGTCTATTTTCTATTCAAGCTGAGTTAAATAAAAGTTCATCATGTGTCCTGGGTCAGTGTTGGGCAGCCCTACAGATTGGTGGAAGATTTCCCACAGGATTGAGCATTAATGGTTTGGCTCTCAAGTATTCACAAGTTAGAGGCCTGGTCCTCAGTGAGAACATCCTGGGAAGTGGTGAAACCCTTAGGAGTGGCACCAAGTGGGAGGTGACTAAGTCACCAGGGACATGACCTTGGAAAGGATGAAGTTGGTCTCCTGGGACCTCACGTAGTTCCCTTTAGGGTGGGCTGTTGTACAAAAAAAACCTGAACGACTTCTTGTTCTCTTTCTTCCTCTCCTACCACATTTCCCTCCTGAACACATTGCAGCCATTATACCATCCATGATGAAGCCCTTACCAGAGATCAAAGAGTTGGGACAACACAGTGTTTTAGCCTCTAAGACTGGGAGCTCCAAGGACCCATTTTCTTTATGTAGTACCCAGCCGTAGACATTTCTTAAATCAGTAGAAAGTGACAAATACAGCAGCAATACAAATACTAGGTCATATCTTTATGACCTAGTGCCCAAGGGCATCATATTTCTTTTTCTAGAGATGCTATCTTCACATCCACCCTGCAGGAAGACAATGTAGCTGAACTACCTGCTCAAACCCATCATGACACTGACCATCCACATAGGATCTTACCTGGGACTAAAAAAATTCCCTCAATAAAGAACTATGCAGTCACCACAACATAGTTGTAGAAAAATGCATATGACTAGAATACCATCAGACTTGCGATATTTGGCTGAATGGTACCACATTTAATCTGTATGATTCACACTTTCCTTGTTTGTTAAAAAATCGGACACAATCACATGGCAGTGTAACAACTGCAGTCTAAACAAGCACACATAAATTACTTCAAATGTTTTTAATGGTTTGCTTGTTTCTCATTTACATGGATGTGTATGAGACTGTATGAGTTTATATGACCCATACATATACAGAGGACTACAAAGAGCAGCAGAGGATGTCAGACACCCTGAAACTGGAACTTCAGGCAGTTGTGAGGCACCATGTGGAGGCTGAGAATGGTCCTCTGTAAGAGCAGTAAACATTCTTAACTGCTACTTCATTTCTCCTGCCCCTTCAGACATTTTTAGTGGAGAGGATACATACGGAGAAGTGGTTATTCGGTGTGTTAACTATTGGCCCAATCAGATAATGGACATATCCAAAACTGAATCAGAGCAGAGAGCATCACCATCCCTGACTGGGAAAGACAAGGGAAGAGGGACGTGTTGTTAGAACCTGAGCTGGAGCCATGAAGTGGAAGCTAACACCAGGCTTGCCAGGGTCATGGGAGGTAGAATTATAGAGAATGTGGAACGCAAGGCAGAGAGAGGGGGTTGAAAATGTGGCTCCTTCTAACCTGCTAAGCTGCTCCCTTTATCTCCTCAGGGCCTTTAAATGCCCAGACCTGGCCAGAACCAGTTGCCAGAGATAGCTACCACAGAGTAGGGATGAGATGGGATCCAAAGAACAGCAGCTCAAGACCTGCCCAAGACTCCATATAATTACTGTGCGGATTAAATGAAGCATCACATAAAAGCATCCATCATAAGGCCTCATGCATACTTGGCTTTCAATAAAGGTTTGTTTGTTTAATAATATAGTTCAGCCCACAGGGAGGACAAGATGACTCATGGTATTACCAACCTACTGCTGCAAAGCAAAGACTCTTATTACTTTAATTTTTTTTGAAAGAGTTAAAAAAAAGATACTTCAGCAAAAATGCATTACCATCATCCAAACAAGAAGCTGCAGATGGTATTTGTGATTTTCACACAAGTGTCTCGGTTAAATTAATTGCTTGTCTGTTAATTTTTTAAAGCTGGCAGCTCTTCCCCCCACCCCCATCATGATTACTTTATGCAGAAACCAACAGCCAATTAAATCAGAACAAATGACTGGCGAATCTCGAAGGTTGCCCCAGGCTCTGGCGCTCTAATAGTACATAAAAGATAGAGTAATAGAAGGACCTGGGGTAAGTTCTGTGCTTGGTTAGGCCCAAGAATCACCGCAATCCATACTGGCAAAACACCCTCTTTCAAAATTCTCAAACTCTGTTGGGCAAAGTAGAGAGCACTTCAGTTCTCTTCACTTTGAAAGAGAACTTTCCTCAGAGAATTTACCTGAGGAGTTTGTTTTTCCATCTTATAAAGGAACATTGAAGTTGCCTTATTCTCTTTAGGTTTTGTCTGCTCGTCATGGAAACATTTATATAGCCTGGGTACTATGCAACTGAGTTTCTGAATTCATAAGCAGATTGGGAAATGTCTAATGAATAGAGATGCTGCCCATATAGGATGATGGTAACAGTAGCAATAATAATTATAATAGTAATAACAATAAATATATTTATTATTTTTATCACCAGTGCCTGGCATTGTCTCTGGCTATCATATAAGCTATGAACTTATTTGATTTCTACAAAAATTGAAGTAGGTACTACTGGATTTCCATTTTACACATAAAGCAATAGAAGCCAAGAGAGATTACTTTGTTTATGGCTTTGTATTGTGTGTGTGTGTGTGTGTGAGTGCTATGATAAAATGCCATGACCAAAAGCAACTTTTAGACAAAAGTGTTTATTTTGGCTCACAATTCCAGATAGATAAGCATCCATCATGGCAGGAAGGTAAGGGCAGTAAGTAGCAGGCATGGTGGCAGGAAGTTGAGAGATCACAACTTCAGCTGTACATATAAAGCAGAGAGAAAACTGAAAAGTGAGTGAAGACCATAAATTCTCAAAGCCTTCCCTAAGCTGAGTTTTCCTTCCAGGAGCGCTCTCCTCCCTGAAAGTCGCATAACCTCTCCATGGTGGTTTGACTGAGGGCAATACCCATAATCTGGGTTTTGAACGCTTGGTCCCTATTGATGGCAGTTTGGGGAGGTTTGGGTGGTAGAGATGTACCAGAGGGAGTGTATGATTGGAGGTGGGCTTTGAGATTTTAAAAGGCCTCTACAGGTGCAGCTTGCTCCCTCTGCTTTATGCTTGTGGTTCAAGATGTGAACTCTCATCTCCTCATGCTGCTGCCTTCAATCTGATGCAGTGCTATCTGCCATCAGCCCTCTGAAATCATAAATTAAAAAAATCTTTCTTCTCTGAGTTGCCTTAGTTATGGTATTTTATCATAGCCACAGATGATCACTAACACACTCCTTAAACAGCACCATCAACTTGAGGACCAAGTGCTCAAATATCTAAGTCTAGGGAGGACATTTCGCATTCAAATACCACAGTAGCCAAGCTGTAAGTGGGAGAACTGGTCTACCTTGATAGTTGGCATTCAGAATCTAACCTCTTTATTATTGAAGTGCAATGTCAAGGAGGTCAAGAGGAGGATGTCTGCACCCTACAGGAAAAATAGTAAGGCAACATCCCTCACTGTCATGGCCTGCCCCTGTTCCCCAGAAGTAACCTGTCCACTATCCCTCTCTTCCTACTCCAGCCACAAATAGCTTTCATCCACTCTCATTCTCACTAAGATTCTTTCTTTCACAGGGCTTTGCACAGGATGTGCTACCCCTCCGCCTCCAGCTTGGAATGAACATCAAAGCTGCCCCTCTATCTGGGAGTACAATGCCTGACATGCTGTGATGCATGATGGGAAAGCATGCAAAAGACAGCCCAGGTTTTTTGTGTCAATTCAGACCACTCTTCATGACACTTCCAATGTTTCTTTCTAAAAGGCGCGACTGATTATTTTCTCTTCCAAACAAATACTCCAACATGGCCAGAGACAGGATGTCACCACTGTCTCAGCTTCCCCTCCACCTCTTTAGCCCTCAAGTGTGCAGCAGGACCCAGAGGCATGGCAGCACTGCCTTCTGCTCTTCAGGCTCCCTGCCTCCCCCAATCAGAGACCTGGGACTATGTCAATGTGCTTCTCCATCTTCTCATCTCCTTCCTTCATCCCTTACCTCTCCCACGTTTTCCTGTAACTACAGATATGCTTCTAACAAATAAAATTCTCGAAAAGAAATCTGTAGAGAAGGTATAACATCCCCAGACAACCTCTGACATGTTACTTTTTGTGAAGTGGAAAGAAGGGCAAGTTTCCCTTCATCTCTGATCATCCACAGGATGGTGCTCCCTGGCTTTGGACTATCCCCATCCTCTGGTCCCATCTGAAACCAATAGCCAGCTGCTGTCACTAGACCAACTGATACCAACCGTGCTGTTAAAGTAATCAAAACCATCACTCCCCTTACACTCCAATAGGATAGTGGCCTCCCCCATTAGCAGCAGGGGAGATGACCCGGTCACTTTGGTTTGAAAGCAGCTGCAACCACTGGCCCAAGTGGAGGGGGGTGGCGAAGAGGCAGGAGTTCTGATATTCCAAGTAGAAAGGTTGCTGACCTCTGGCCTTGAAAACATGTGGCTACACTGACTTCCAGCCAGAGGCAGTCCCCAAGGCACATTCTTGTTACCCCTCTCTCTTCTGAAGCAGTGAGGATGTGTGTGTGTATATATGTGTGTATGCATGTCTATGTGTGTATATATATATATCGATATATGATTGCCAGCAAAAACAAAAAAACAGAATCTAATATTTTTACAAAAGAAACAGAAGGAGACATAAGAAGGAAGAAGAACTGAAACCCATGTTGAACTTTAAGCTCCATTTTTGTGACACAAAGATACAGACCCCACAGAAATGATTAGGCCTCTGCCTTGGTGAATAGATAACTTCATTCAGTAGCTCATGGCTTTGGGTTACTCAGTTACGTCTGGACTAGCCAGTTTGACCAGTTCTCTTGCACGGCCCCCGCTATCTCCCATTGGGAAATACTCTGTACCACTTCAGGGCTTGTGTTGGCAAGCCCACCACTGCAATTCCTCGGGCTTGGGCTGGACCCATGAACCCAAATAATCCTGTTATACTTGTAATTTACCTAGTCTGTGGACTTGAGTAATTACATCAGAAAATGGACAGGGACCAGGTAACTTCCCTTATGTGGAGTAGCTGAAGTGGTCAACCCCAGAGAGGTGAAAAGTAGAAAGCTGACGTTTCGTGTACAGACCACAATAAAATGAAAGAGAAAAGCAGGAGCATTTGGCCTAAGTATTTTAACATCCATCCAGCCCCTTCCTGCATTTAGTGGTCCCAGCCAATCACAAGGTTAAAGCAAACAAGTGAGAGACCAGGCCTTTTGCTCCAGAATAGTTACCTTTATTACATTTCTGTATGTCATCATAAAGGAACTTTAAACAAAATGCCTTCCAGTCCAGCAGGCTGTACTAATAATCCCAATAATACCCACATTTTCTAACTAGTAACATGTTTCTTGATGTTTTCACAGATGCATGTGGATCACTAAGGTGATGTCATCCAGGACCTGGTTGATGGACAAGCCATGTGCCAATGCTAGCAAGAAAAGAAAGCACAACACAGCTGCCTTGCTGCACCTGCCCCAGAGAGCACATTTCCCTTTACGCACACCCGTGGCTAAGGTAGGCGTGGGGAATGGCAGGGAAATGTGAGCCTGCCATGTCACAAATGTGGAAGAGAGAGCTATGGGGACCATTGCAACTTTCTGCTCTCTCTAGGGTTTGCAAATGTTTCTGTATCAAATCCAAACTTCATTTTAGTTACAAGTTGTGTTATAATTATATAAATATATGATGATACAAATTACAGTATATAATGACAAGGAAGGAAAAGCCAGTCCCTTCATCAAAGGATGTGGCCAACATTCTTACTTGTGCCTCTTGCTCTAGTACAAGGGCAGTGACTGCACCTGCTGTTCTGCCAAGAGGAACATCTATTTTTCTGCTCCCAGGACCTCTCAACCCCCTTCTGCCCAAGAGACCAAAAAAAGAGGAGCCTCAAGCACAGAAAGACACTGTATGTTTTACTTGAGGAAGTTAAAAATGCACTCAGCCTTGGAGGAGGAGCACCTTTAAAATGAAATGAATGTTTCAAGAACATTTATTTTTACTAGGTTTCTTTTGGCCCTCAGAAGGTGCAATATGTTTTCAGATGTGTCAGAGATTCCATAAATCCAGGGGCCAACATTTCAAGTTCAAGTTGGAGCCCAAAGAAAGGATCACAGACCAACCTGTGATGTCTAGATAAACTTCTCTGCCAGGGAAAAGCCTCCATGCCTGGCCCTGTGTACAATGGTGCAAGCACAGGTAGATGCCAAGCCTACACTATGCCCTCAGTGTGTACTCACAGGACTGCAAAGCTGGAGAGTGGCAGTGAGTGGATCAGATAACAGCTACAGGAAGAAATGCTATGGGAATGGCTACCAACATACAGATACAGATATAGATACAGATATGGATACCAAATACAGATTAGGAAAACATTTGCTATCTTCTTGTCCTGGCAACTTTTCATTGTTCTGCAGGAAGACAGCCAAGGCAAAAAAGAAAAAAAAAAAAAAAGAAAAGAAAAAAGAAGAAGCTCAAGACTTGTCTTGCCCGAGTCTCTATCCAATATATCCATGTAATGACAGGCACAGACGCCCAGCCCTGTTACACGTAATCCATAAATGCTAGCATTGGGAATGTTTTCAAATATCTCCTGCAAAATGAGCAAATGTTGTAACAATTACTGGCTAAAACAGAAATGGAATATTATGAAGGATTCAATGCTATTACCGAGTTTTCAGTGCAGAGAGAAGAGCAGAGCAAGTGGGCGGAGCTAACCCAGGAGAACATTTGCCACTGCCGCTTCCTCCTGGGATTAATTACTTTGCACAAAGAAACAGTTCAGGCTTTGGGTACTATTTGACTTTCACACATGCCTGGCAAACTCTTAGAGAAAGATATATTTTAATTAATTTATTTATTTATTGGGATTTTTTTTTTGAGACATGTTTCTCTGTGTAGCCCTGACTATCCTGTAATTCACTTTGTAGACCAGGCTGTCCTTGAACTCACAAGAGATCTGCCTCTCCAGTGCTGGGGTTAAAGGAGTGTGCTACCACTATCACCATTTTCAAATGACAAAAACTTCCAGGTTCTGAGTCTAAGGAGGAATGAGCCAAGGAACAGAAAGACAAGAGAAGTGAACGATTTTACTCAGGAAGTCTCCCCATCAAATACAGTGTTAACAGCATAGACTTCAGCATCTTAAGGTATCTAGCTTTAATCCTTGCTCTGCCGGTTGCCAACAAGATGGCTGGCTAGTGTGTCCACACTACCACACGAGTCTCAGCTCTTTTGCCTGTATGGGAAGTAAATGGCATCTACACCCTAGGCCACTGGGAAGTAGGTGAGGTTAACCCTGGTGTGAGGATTACACGAGATGGTCTAGGTAAAGGCCCTACGTAGCAATTTACCCAGGTCACAGCAAGTGCTCAAAAGGCCTCTGTGTCAGCACTGATACTATTTGATATATTCACAGGGAAAGGAATTTTGAGCCCAAATTGGGTCAGCTCTTGACAGTTGCTTGCTCTTCCCAGCATGCAGAAAGATCCTGTGACTCTGACTGACATTCTTTTCTCCTAACCTCCAATGACACAATCTTCTGTCTTCATAGTCTACTCACCCAGAGATCAGGGGACAAAATCAAGCACTTGGCTTTGGTGTCTATCTTAACATGCACTGCAGGGAATATGTCTCGTTTGTTGAAATGATTCTGTTGTTCAGTCTTCAGGGATAGCAGTGATCACGCTGCTAGTAACAGGGCCACACTCTGTCTACAGCTTCCCGAGCATCCATGGGCATCTGAGTTTGAGAGACAGGGACCATAATTCCCTCGTGCAAACAGATTGATGACAGGAACAAAGCTGGGAGGAAGCAAATGGCTCCTGTGGCTTCCCCTGAGTCACCTTTCCTATAACAGGACAACCTTCATTGACTGTCCGTGCCCTTCTTGAAGCCATGCCTCTAGAGCATGCCCTTTAATCTGGCCCAGTAGCCTAAGGAGTCCTAAGTTTTGCATCAGGAAGGATCTCTCAACCTTTGATTTGTATCCTTGCTGTGAATTAGAACCATTGATGAGCAGGTTACACCCAAGCCAACCCAACTTAACCTGACTCCCTGGCCTCTTACTCACGACAATAGCACACAGCTGAGGGTTTGGAAGCTCTCTTGATAAGGATAATGGCAGCTATGCTGAGCATCCTTTTTGGACCAAAGCATATAGCTCTATCAATACAAGCCTAACAGGAGGCGGCTGGTAATCAGTTCTGAAGCTTAGCCTCACAGATGCTACTGCCATGTGAAGGCTTGGATGCACAGTGCATGCACACACACCCTGACACCCACCCTCCTACCTTTCCTGCCTCAGGTTACTGAGATTTCCTGCTAGGAGACAAATTCCTGCCATTTTTCCTCGAAAGGATTTTACTGCCCGCAGCTGTTTCATGGCCTGTTGTTACTAACCCCCCAGATAAAAAGAGAGCCAGGAAGAAGCGCGTTCTTTCTACAGGTAGGGAAACCGGGTAGGAGGTCACACTAGAGCCAAGAGATGAGAATGAGCGGGAGAGAACACCCTCTCCACTGCTTCCTGTGTGAAGGACACTGACAGTGGCACCAGGCGCCTAATCAAAGCAGGGTCGGCAGAGTCTAATCTACAGGCCGCGTCTGAGAACACGGGCTCCTGGTTTGAAGAAGCTTGGTTCCTAACCGCCCCAATCACTTCACGCTCTCACTCCTTTCAGCAACCTCCTGCAGCCGGGTGGGTGATTTTCCCCGTGCTTGTAGTTCAGAAGGGAAGGCCACATTTGCCTCCCACCACCCTCCAAGCTGGTCTGTTTGCTTCTTTTAGCTTCTTGGAAGACCTTCCTGTGTCTTCCCTGGGTTCACCTGCTGTGTCTGGCAGTAGGAAGAGGAAAAGAAAGAGCTCCTACGCTGAGTTCTGAGCACCAGGCGGTGGAGGGGCAGGGAGAGGGTGGGCAAGAAGAGGGTGAGCGAGCTTGGGGATAGAGAAAGAGCTGGAAAAGGGGTGGCCTTGGCTCTGTGGTTGGCTAATTGTGCCCGGGTTTGTATAAAGGAAAAGCAGCTCCCTGCCAGGAGACAGGGGCCCAATTTGAACGTGTGTGTAAGAATAGACTGCTGTGCCAAGGCCCCCACAAAAGACATGAGACATTTCAGGTTTGGAACCAAAGCCCGGGAGGGTTTATGGGCCATTGACAGATGGCCACACCATGAAGGCCACACGAGCCTGTGTCCTGGGCCTCCTGGTTTTGGCTGCCTCAGCACACCTCTCCTTCTTCCCTCCCCACCCCACCCCATGCTTTACTGCTCCAAGGCTTCTTCAAGGTTGTCAATCACCAGACCAAGGACTCAAGGATGTGGGATAAGTATGTTTTGATTCAAGATGCAGAGGGTGTTCTTGGCTCTCATGTCCCTGTAATACTTAAATACTGGTCTTGTTTTACCGACTCTAAGTCCGTTTCATAACAATTCTGCGACTATCCTGTCTTCCCTCCTAAAAGGAGTTGTCCCTGGTTGCCATTCACCCATTTCTCCTGCCTGCACTTTTTACCTGCATGTCTGGCTGGGAGTCGTTGCAACCAGCAAGCAGCATGGTTTGGACAACGTGGAACCAATTTTTGTTCCCATTACCTGTCAGATGTTTTTCTTAGTTCCGCTTATATCGGTTCTCTGCCTGTGACTCAGCCTCCTCCACTGTGGAATAGGGATAACAATGTCTCTCAGCTCCTGTGAGGGTCAACAAGGATGGCAAAACAGGGCCTGTGTAGAGTGAGTCTAGAAGTGTTTGTTACTGGTGGCATAATTTTGATGTCTTGGGAGTATAAATGAGGTCGCATGGCACTAGATCGGGAATAAGGATAATAATTGATTGAATTTATCCCTTTAAAAGGAAAACTCATAGTGATTCCTAAATAATTTTGCTGGATGGAAAAGCTAACACATTTTGGATTATTTTATTAGTTCACGACAACACTACATCTGTCCACATTTTAGCAGGCTTCCATCCTTTGCATCTAAAATGGTAAGACTTGCCTTGTAAGACAGACCTGATCTTTGTGTTCCACTCACTTGAGGAGTTCAGCATTATCAAGGCAGCGGCTCTAAGCGGTTAACGCTAGCCATCCAGCCTGGGAAGGCCAACTTGATTCTGAGCTGGTTGTCCATCTCCGAGTATTACAAACAGCTTTTCTGAGAATCCTTCGCCTTCCAACGTGGACTTCTTCAGTTAATTCATCTCCCTGATCTGTGCTCTGTCAGGCCCCTCCCCCATGCTGGGAGCAGTCCTGTGACCCCTCTTGGGCTCACTCTCCACCTTTTTCAAGATGCTTTTCGCCTCCTCTGTCATGACCAGCTGCCCTCCGCCAGCTGGCCTCTCCAAACACCTGGCTGTTCTGAACTGCCACACATATTTTCCCAGGACCTGTAATAAGGCTGCGGGTGGAGGTGGGGGAGGAGCAGTGGTCAAATGTTCCTTCTCATTTTGTCTACTTAGTGGCTAGGCCAGGTGCACCAATTGTCCTTTAGGAAAATCCCATCCCCTAAAGAAGCACACTCAACCCCAAACAAGAGCACGCCAGCTTCCAGAGGCTGCTTGCATGTGAGCAGAAGTGACCTGGAAGTATTTGCTTCCTGATGGTGATCTCTGCTTAAACGAATGACACTGTTTTCTCAGCAGCTGAGTGTCAAAAGCTGTTCTTCCTGTCTCTAGAGACCACCACCTCCCTCCAGGGTTGTTGAAATATCTAATATTAGTGAATTTAAGTAGCTGCACAGGTACTTCTTAGACAATCAGAAAATGGTAAAAAAAAAACCAAACCATGGTTGTCGCCATCATTTCAATGTGTGATAATGTGTTAGCTCACCCAAGAACACCTTGCATCGTACACAGCATGTGATTCAAAGTGAGGGGGGATTAAAGTCAGCTCCCAACAAAAGCGGTTTTGCTCAATTGCTACTTCTTATTAATAACTTTTTGGCAGAGCAACTGCTTTGTTTCTTTGTTAGGAAGAACAATGTCCATCTTGTAAGAAAGATAAAGGCATATGCCTCCTTGTGAAGATACAGCTTGGATGAAAGCCAGTCAGCTGTATAAACATTTTACTTGTGATGTCAGGAAATGCATATTCCCTTTAGATACCAATGTTTGATGATATTTTACAAATCACATTTTATTATTTTATAATCCTTATAATAAACAGGAGAGTTTCAGCTGAGTCCGGGTGGGAGCTAATTTCACGCTACGTGATGTGAGAAGGGAAGGGATAAGTCAGTGCATTCCATGGCACCTTCAAGGTGCCTCCGAAGGTGCCTCCTTTTGGATCTGTTTTCTTTTACAAAATAGTTCCAACCTCCTGGAATTATGAAGATTTAATGACATTATTCTAAGGAAGCTTGTTACATATAAATAACACTAAACAGTAACAGCTCGGAAAGTATTAACATTTACTATCATATTATATAGTGACACTTAAAGACACAAAGCCATGATTCTTCAGGGACACACCTCAGCTCTTATATGGATTAATAGTTAACTAGACATAACACAGGACAGTTTGTTCACCTCATAGTAAGGGGTAAGACAAACTCAACCAAAGAAATAAAATGGTTCAGGTCTTCATCCATCTATAGTGTGTGTGGTACCCAGGGATTGTGCACTGTTATTGAGTGCCTGGGTCATTTACATAGTACAGAAATAGACAGGTGTTGAAATAATGTGTTTGCATTATGGAAGGTGAAATTTTTCAAAAGAATTTGTCCTCCATGATGGTCCATGGATTATTTAGAAATGACCCTTGACATTCTGAATATTCCCAATGAAAAGTTCTCATGAAAATCAAGGCCTGAAGAGGTGGCTGAGCAGTTAACAGTCCTCACTACTCTTGCAAAGGACGCAGGTTCAGTTCCTAGCACCTGCATGGTGGTTCACTCCACTTCCAAGAGATCTGATACCGTCTTCTGTCCTTCATGGCCACCAGACACACATATAGTGTACATATGTACATGTAAGCAAACATTCATACACATAAAATAAATATACAAATAAATCTAAAAAAAAAACCCCAATAACCCTGGCATCATAACAGATACTGCTAAGGCTTCCTTCTGAGAAAATGTACTGTTTGTAATCAATTCCTCTTCCAAGTCCTAAAATGACCAGTTGGAGCCTTCATTCTTAGCGACAAGCATATCTTCCCCAGCCCTTTCTCCAAAAAGAGAGATAGACAGACAGACAGAGACAGAGAGATAGAGACAAAGAGAAAGACAGAGACAGAGAAGGATTTTTTCATATTAAACTTGACCCTATTTCACTGAAAAAAAAAAAATGAAGTCGTCACTACTCCACTCCCTAGATTTATTGTCATGATCCTAAGAACTTGTCTAATTCAAACCTATCTCCCCAGGCCCTCCTCTAGCTTCAGAAGACTCCTGCCTAGACCTTGATCCCTTTCGTCCAAACTAGAACCTGTCCCTTTGTCCTTCTTTCTCTTCCATGCTTCAGATCGCTGGTTAGGCCAGGCTCTTTGCAGTCGTGTGTGTGTGTGTGTGTGTGTGTCTGTGTGTCTGTGTGTGAGGAATCATCTCACTGCAGCCACGAAGCCCACCCTGACTCATGGCCCCTCTGCCACTCTTCTCTGTCTGAGCCAGAGCTTCTAGTCCAAGGCTTCATAGCTTTACCAGCAACTATGTATGCTTCGATTATATGAAGTTGACACCAGTGAAGCTATCTTGGCAAAAAGTACCACTGATCGTTTTATACCACTACAAAGTTCCTTGGGCATTCTGAGCGTTTGTCTTGGATGATCGTTTGAAAACTTTTGACACCTCTGTCCACTGCTTTCTAGACGTTTCTTCTGTCTCGTTCTATGCCGCTCCTCTCTGTGTACCACCCCCTCCCATCCCCACTTCTCATGCCAGGCTTTCTTAGTCTCCGTCTGGAAAATGCTTCTTCTGACCACTCCTTCTCAAATCATCCAGCAATCAGTTATTCGGCAACTGTTAGTGTCAACAATGTGCCAGGGCTTACCACGCCAGGCCACGCAACACCCAGACTTGACCCGTGGGGACCTAAGCACAAAGGGGCGGAGAGCACGATATCCATTTTACTTAGCACAGTAACTTTACAAAAATTATCTTTTGTATTCAGGGGGCATCACGTTAATCTAAGTATATAAGAGTGCTTGCCTAGAATGCACAAGACCCTGGGTTTGCCTCCCAGCACTATATGAACCAGGCGCCATGACACGCGTGTACCCACAGCACTCAGGGGTAGACACGAAGTGACCGTCTTTAGCTGCATATCAAGTGCAAGGCTAGCATGGGGTACATGAGGCCTTGTTTCAAAAAGAAGAAAGACACACGTCACTAAACAAATTACAAAACACTGTACATGAAGATTATAAAGATTGTGTGTATGTGACATATGCCCACATGCATACGTGTGTAAACATGTGTGAGTGTGCATGTGTGGGCCAGGTCAACCCTGAGCGTCACTCTCAGGTGTTCTCCACTGTGTCTTTTGAGAGGAGAGCCTCTCACTGAGACCTGGAGCCTTCTGAGATTTTTTTTTTTTTTTTGCTTTGCTTTGCTTTTAAGCCTATGGATTGTCACTTTAAATTTTAAAATTAGGAATTAAGAATCCTAGCAGTAAATATCTAAGCCACCGCCCTGAGTGTTTTAAGAGAAAACAGCAAATTCTTTCTAATAATAACATCTACAGTGGTGATATTCTACCCCAGCATTTCTCAGAGAAGCTTAGCTCTCGGAGATGTTCCAGAAAAAATAAACGGGCAAATAATTTCGGAAACCATGTACCACAGAGCTGGCCTCCTAGGGAGACACAAATCACTCATGTGAAGGATTCCTTAAAACTCTGCAATGTGGATTTGGAAAAAGCCACACATATTCCTTGAGTGTCCTAATGCATTTTTATCTCAGAACCTTGACGAGGAACTAAGGTCCCATGTAGAACACACTAGGGACACTAATTCTGGCAATGGGTCTTTGACTCAAAATAAAAATCCCAAAGCTCAAAGCTTCTTTGCAACGTGATGCCCTTTGACCCGAGCCTGCTCTACGCCTGAGCTCCATAGTCATGAGCGGTTCACAGAGACTTTCACTGTGCTTTGTGAGCTGCTTTTTCCATTTCACCTGCAAACCGCTTGAGAATTTTTATTTTTATTGTTTCTCTGGAATAGAGAGACTTCTCAATAAATTCACGAATCACAAAAGGGTACATCATCCTAAAAGGGGTTGGTGTCAATGTTAAAGCAAATGGGACTATAATAGAGTTATCAAAGCCAAGGGTAAAGTTAGCATTTTCCTTCTTTAGAGCTGTGTCCCAAATTTAGCTCCCCCTTTCTAACGGTTAAGCAAAGATGGGAAAACCACACCCTACAAGATGTATTGTGCCCACTAAGTAGAGAAACCAACAAACAGCACGACTGCTCCTGGTCCCGAGCTTCCCAGCCAGATCTCCTGCAGGATGTTACCATGAAGCCATTATGGGGTGTGGTGAGCAAGACCTTCATACCCATCCCACAGTAAAATCAACTGCAGTGCCATGCTGATCAGCAAAGTTCGTAATCAAGAGTGGCTCAGATTCGGAAGTGCAACTCCACTGGGGCCCAATAGTGAGGATTGAGGGGCCGAGTGATTCCCTGACTGCCTGCTTGAAGACAATATTCTCATCTCTGGAAGACTGGTTGTAATGTCGGCAAATGTGCCTTCATGATTATGATTCCTTGTAACCAAACATTTGATTAGGACAGAAGGAGGTGAAGCGCTAAGGGGCAGATCCACTAACTGGCGAAGATGCCTTCATACTGACCAGGTCCACAGTGTGCTGAGAGCAGCGACCAACTGCAGGAAATACTGTACAACTCTCTTAGCTTGCTGCCATGATGAAACACACACAAACGGATTACAAAGAACAGGCTATTTCTTTTGAGTTCTGCAAGCCAGGAGTCCAAGAACGGTGCTGGGTGACTTAGCACCTGCTGAGGGCTCATTTCTTGTCATCTTATTCTTTCTGATCATGACTCTTCTTCAATAGACCCAGCATAGGCAGCTTCAAGTCTTGCCTCTTACCCAGATGCCTCCTCTCCTCTGGCCAGTGCCTAGAAAGCACAGTCTACACGCACAGTCTCTTTAGTGGTCTCTCCTTTTACTTAAACTCTGTTTGGACTTCCCCTGCACATGCTCCATAAGGTTAGCCGAGGGCCTCTTCATTGACCAGTCTGGGAACATTCCTCTGTCCCCGCCTCATCAATCTCACTGTGGGCAGGGTCCCAGCCATCTGCACCTCCTTCCTTTTTGAGCTCTCCCTGGAGTCTGCTCGTCATGTCGTAAAGTATTCTTTTGGCTAGGAGGTCCCAAGTCCGTGTCTTTCACTGCTCTAGTTAGGTGGGCTGAGTAGGGGAGACAGGTTATGATCATATTTCTTTTACATTTGGGGTGAGAGACGGCTTGGTTTCAGGTTTTTAGTCTAGTGTGTAATGTTCTCAACTGAATTACTAATATGTAGAACCAGGACTGGGC
>CM053743.1:15105901-15309679 GCA_028658305.1 Pachyuromys duprasi | reverse complement strand
CACAGGTTAGGTACTTTGAATCCCAGGCGTAGCCCCCTCCCTCATTCCCTCCTACCCTCCCACTCCCTCCCTCATCTCCCTCCTCCCCGCCCCCTCCAAGTCCACCAACAGGGGAGGACCTCCTTCCCTTCCATCCAACCCCAGCTTATCCTGTCTCCTCAGGGCTGGCTGCAATGTCCTCCCCTGGGATCTAGCCAGGACTGGGCATTTCTTATCCCCTCTCTTTTCCTAAAATATGTCCCATCCTCATTTGCATGAATCACAATTATTCCTGCAGAGCACATTTTTAATCAGCCAGTAGCTAAATCCGTGGCCTTATTTTAACACTGTACAAAGTTCTAAAATTTAAAAATAGCACTAAGTGTTTTTGTGCATTTACCAGAAAATAAAAAGATTATGTGAATGTCATTTTCTTAACAATTTGAAAAATGAATTAATTTTACTTGTGAGTATATCAAAATAGGCCTTTTTTCCACAAAAGACGTAAGAGCCTGTGTGTTCTATTCATCCTGTGATTTAGTTCAAGGGAAGAATTGCCAGAAAACATCCATTCAGTAGTCAGGGCCACAGACTCTTTGCTTTGTGCGTTGAGCCTAGCTCTCTGTCACCACGAGGCCTTCTGCCAAAACAGTGATGGATTCGCAGTTCTTCTCGCCTGGCTGAGAACCCCTGGACTCTGTGACAAGAACCCCCTTTGCTCTTTGAACTGTTCGAGGGCAGTCCCCTGCTGGCTGGCACTGAAGCAGTAGTGGAGGAAAACACAGCTTATAGCCGGCCGCCCTTTGCCTGTCTCTGTGGTCCGCTTGGCACTCGGCCCCGTCGGCACCTGCTTCCTTCCAGAGGGTTTCAGTGGCCTGTACAGATACACAGGGCGCGCGCGCGCACGCGCGCGCACACACACACACACACACACACACACGCAAACATGCCTGCATCCTTCAGAGAAGGAAGGATGCTTCGTCACTGTCTTCCCCTCCATGAACAGGTGCTCCACCATCTCAGGGACTTTAAAAGCACCCCCCTGCTCACTCTCTGGTGGAGTCAGCTGAGGCAAATAACTGCAGTGTTTTCAGGACGGTGGCACCTATTTCTTCTTCAACGGTTTAAGGGCTTTGGTATAAAAGTGAGAGAACCGGCAGAAGGTTGCATTCCAAGAACTCACCAGAGAATAGTAAGATCAAAAGAGACTGAATGACCTGGACACTCCAAGGCAGGCCCGGAGCTCCCTTCCCAGGTCAGGTTTTCAAACTGCCCATGGCTGCACATCTCAGCTGCTGCCTTCCAGCCACACAAGGGAGACTGCTCCTAATGAGGAAGTCTTTCTCAAACACTTAGAAAGGAGGTACAAGTTTGTTCTATATGTTCTATGTAAGATTACCCCCACCCAAAAGGAATTCTTAAGAAAACAATCAGAAAACAAAGGATCAATAAAAATAACTTCTTCCTATGTGACACAATTTATTTTATTCTGAAACTATTAGGCAAGATAGTGCATACCAGCATTCTGAGAATGCGGAGTGACTTGAAAGTGAAATGTATAAAGTTGGCCTTTGGGATGTCTGTGAACTCTGTCCTGGGCTATGCATTTTTATTTCTCATTTTTCATCCACTTGTCCTTACTACGAACTTGAAAAATAATTTGAACTTTTCATTGCTGCTTTAAACAACTATATTTAGCACCACGAGAACAGAAACACAAAGACATGAGTGTGTATATACATATACCTATTTTAATGCAAATCCCCTCTCACTCTGAGACACACTGAGGTCTGGAAGATGAGAACCATCAGTCTCACACCACATCAGTTCTGGTAATACAGCACTCTAAAGAGAAGAATGCACAGAAAGCATAAGACAGGCAAGTACACCTCTTGCCACACTAATTTGCATGAACAGGAAATAGCAGGCCTTGGGAATGTGCAGCAAGAGCAATCACTTTGTTTGCCATAGGAACAGAGGGGCAAAAGGCCAGGTGTGTTACCGGGCAGCTTCCTGAAGGATCACCTTCTATCTGTAATCAGGCAGCTTTCCTCAAAGGTATTTTCCAAGGAACATATGCCGCAGGTTAGCAGGAAGCTCAGCCTGGGGCAGTGGCATTTGAGCGGACCTTGACAGACACTGTCTTACACAGGAGGGGATAAGAGAGGTAGCCAGGAACATATGAATGGCCACAGTCAGGAGTTTGAGTGCCATAGGAAAACAAACGTTTGCAGACAGAGGAAAAGGGAATGTTTAACAAGAGTTCTTACTATTTTCAGTCTCATAGAAAAAAAAATATTTACTGTGTTCAATCACCAACTCCATTGAAGGCAATTTAAGGCATTAAAAAAAAAAAACAAGATCATCATTTAAAATTATAATGAGAGATGTCACAACTGCGAACGCAGATGTGACAGTACAGAAATCTGCCAGATTTGAGACAATCCGCACACTCCAGGCCTTATCCTAGGAATCACCCCACTGTGTACAGCTGTGTGGAGCCTTTATTCAGCTCCCTGTCGGACGCTTGCTTGTCAGTTGCAAGCAAGAACATTAGCAGACACAGAGCTGCCTTGTGTGGTGTTGTGGTGCCCGCCACCTTAGTATGTAGTGTTGGGGGATGAACAAAGCACACATTGCCCCTCACAGTCATCATTCGTGGCTTGTTGTATACCCTGGGTGTTCTAGATTAGGTCCTCAGTTAAACAATCATAATGTTTCTACCCAGAGAAATAGATATAAGCAAATAAAACTCAACTTATTTACCTGCTGGACGTGTTCCTTGTTCTGTATTTGTGTTACCTCTGGCCTCTACCAAGTAGATGCCAATAGTACCCCATATGTCCCCAAGCCGTGATGACTCACAATATTGATGGCCAAACATCCAGCTGTTGTCAAACATCCCTCTCAAAGTAAAAGCACCCATATTTGAACCAGTAGTTTAAGGGGAATGACGGATGGCCCTTTCGGAAACTAACGAAGGAGGTCTTCCTGACAGGCTTCACATCATCACCAATAGCCTCAAACAGATGCAAACGCTCTCAGCTTCTTCAATGCAACTGGAGCCCTTGGCGGAGTCCATTTAACCTTTCCTTTTTACATTTGCTTAACATTTTCCCACAGATATGTCATTCTATTTATGCTCTGTGAATACAAAGTAAGTAAAGCACAATCCCTTCATGGAAGGAGTTCCAAATTCTAAGGAGGAAACAGCAATTTAAGCAAAGAGGTCAGGGACCTCTGAGGTAAAGGTGTTAGCTGTGATGCCTCATGGTCTGAGTTCAGATTCTCAGAACCTACATGATAGAAGGAGAAAAAGCACTATGGAAAGTTGACCTCTGACTCTTCATAACCTCACTCATATACTTACAAACATACACACATGTACGCACATATACACATGTACGCATAGATGCACACACATACATGCATATACACACATATGCACATGTACATACAAATGAATACACACATACATACACAGATGTACACACACACACAATGTTAAAATTACAAAAAAAGTGATCCAAAAAGGCCTAAATACCCACAGCACTTGCCATCCTAGCATCCCTCCACATTCCTCTCCCTCTTTGGGCTCCATTTCCTCTGTATAGCTGATTGCATCTCACCCCGGACTTGGTGAAGAGATTTTGAAGGATCAGTATTCTAACAGTCTACCCACCACTCATCCGTCTAGGGTATGTGGCTATGGAAGGACATCCCTCCGAGTTCCCCTTGGTCAGAGACGCTTGGGGCTGAGATGTACATAACTGAGACCCCATGCGTAGGTGTGAAGTAGAAGCCAAGAACTGCCTAAGAGGTTAAAGTAATCAGGCTTTAATATTTTCATATTTGCATTGCTTTCCCCAAGCTTGGGCGTGCTAATTGTGTGTTGATGTGTGGCAGAGGCCTTTTACCTTCATAATGAGACAAGTTATGGAAAGCTGACACCTATTGTGATTATCAATCACAATTAGCAAGCAGAAAAAGGACCAGGGGCTCTGCCTACCTCTCTCCCTTCTTCCAAGGATGATAACACAATGGCACCTGGATTTTGGGCATTTGGACTTAATAGCCTGCATCTAGCCATGATCCAGAAAGAATGTTCTACAATACTATATGCAAAGAGATTTCAGTAATTGCCTTTCTGCCTCCTTTAGTATTAGTAACATTTACACAATCCTCCCTGCCCCCCGCCCCCACAGTTCTTTATTTTGCTTTTGTGATGTGACACTGCAGCTTCCTTATTCCTTCACTGGTCACTGCTTTCTAGTTCACTGTCTTCTATTCCTCAAGTCAGTTCTGCAGGGGACAGGCAGGGGCTTTCTTCCATTCTATAGCCCTGCCTTTGTTCTGTGTGATTTACTGGGTATAAGTAACGGGGTCATCAACTTCCCAAACTGATTTCCTGTCTAGGTGTTTTTGTCTAACTAAACAACAGAAATCCTTGGTCCACTGCCAATGTAGAAATTGGATGGGCTACTTTGGATGTTAGAAAGTGAGCAAAGGCTTGCTAGAGACTTCTGCAAAAGAAACTTTTTCTTAATCTTGAGAGATATCCAGTTGGTCTCTCTCTGTCTCTCTCTGTCTCTCTCTCTGTCTCTCTGTCTCTCTGTCTCTGTCTCTCTTTGTCTCTCTGTCTCTGTATGTCTCTCTCTTTCTCTGTCTGTCTTTTTCTCTGTGTCTCCCTGTCTCTCTGTTTCTCTCTCTCTCTGTCTCTCTCAGATTTGGATGAGGAAGCCCATAGCTCTGACTTCAGCCATGCAGTGGAATTCCCAAACTTGGTCCTCCCCTGGACCTGTCTGTCCCTGAAAATGTTATCTTATGTCCACACTAAACTATAGGAATTATCTTTGATAACCTTCCTCTGTACCTCATGTTCCCTTGCTCCACATGCCCTGTTTAACCTACAAATGGAATCTAATTTTTACACTCATCTTCTCTTCATCTCTTTTTCACAGACAAAACCACTGCTCTCCTTCACCTGGGCTCAGATACCAGCCTCCAACCCAGCCTCCTAGCTCCTCTCTAGGCTTCCTGTGATCTCTCTTTCCAGCCAGAGTAGTTTTGATCTGAACTGCCAATCAGATCACACACTTTCCCACTTAAAACCCGCAGGGCCATACAGCACTCAGATTGCCTACCTTTGCCTAGAAGAACCCAAGTGTTGAAGCTTCTTGACTCTGTCTCTACCGTCACCCCAACCACTTATTCATGAGGCCTCCTGTACTGTGCTGTGTGCCTCAAGCCAAGCTTCTTCGGCTGTCACCCATTTTTCCCTCTGCCACATATGCCCGTTCTCTCCAAATTCTACATGATTGGGTTACCTTGTTATTATGGCTCCTCAGAGACACTATAGCTGCCCAACTCATGTACCCTTGTGTGACCCAGCCACACTGGATGCATTTTATGGCATGATTGTCTCTACTAACTTACTGGTTATCTGTTCGTCTCTGCTTACTACTTGACAGGCCCAAGGCAAATGGGGAACTCGCCAACCTTGTTCACTGCCATGCCACCACTTCCCGAAATGTTACTTTTTGAGAACGTGAATGGAAAGATCCAGGGATCAGTTGATAAGTTATGAAGAAACAATCTACTGTTTTATTAACTTTTTTTCTGAAAAGATATCTAAATGCCATTTTTGAAGCCGCACACAGTGAAGCCAGACTTGGCCCACTGTCATCATACTAGTCAATGACCCTGGGTAAGACAAACAAAGTTAATGTGACTGTTTTCCACCATGGAATGAATGAATAATACCGCATAAAAGTCAAACAACTAGACTAGTACTTGAAGGGGGCTAAGAACAAGGTCTGGCATATGATAAATGCTCTGTAAATTTGGCAACTGTGACAATTACTCTACAATCTCTCTCTATAACTGAAATGGATAAATATATCCCACACATCAAATCCACATCTACCTTTTTTTAAAAAAAATAAGTTTCTATTGAATCATAGCCATATTGATTAATATATGTTTTGTCTATGGCTGGTTTTGTTTTATAACAAAATTAGTTGAAACACAAAGGCAGTCATAGCCCCAAACTTAAAGTGATATTATGTGATATTATGTTAAAAAAAAGTCTGCAAACCACTAGTTTATATTATGTCCCAGGAATCGACACAACTGTCCATAAAGACAGCAATGATGAGTCCTTATAGTTATGACGGCTGAATTACCAAAAAGGTCACCTTCTGCCTTTACCATCTGGACCTTGGTTTGCCTCCTGGGCCCCAAGTCATTTGATCCTATGTAAAAATAAATGACAGAGCTGCCGTGTGCCCAAGCCACCCTCCTCTGGAGGACTGAGCAGAGCGCTGCCATGGCTGCTGCTAACTTCTCCATCAGTCTCTCCCTCACTCTCTTTTATTTCTAAGCAGTGACGAGGTCAGCTTCTGCTCTCCCAGCTGACACCAAAAGAAACCATAAAACCATATGCTTTTGTTAAATATCACAGTCATCTTAAAAAACAAACCAAAAGAAACCATAAAACCATATGCTTTTGTTAAATATCACAGTCATCTTAAAAAAACAAACCAACAAAAAAATCCAGTCCTTGGGATTTCATTGAGGCTTTTTGTAATTTATCAAATATAATGGTACTATAAATATTATTTGTCCTTTCCAAATAGATTATACATTTATAGTTAGCAGTTAATAGTTTACTAGTTACCTGCTGTTTACTAGACTTTTTATGGGACCGACGAATCCTGCTGTAACTTGTCATGGCCCTTGAATACTGAATTTTCAAAGTACCAGAGAAATGTGCTCTAGGCCACACTCTTAACTTGACGTGGAAGTAGGCTTCATGCTCTGTTGACATATTATTGAACAACATGGCCTTTAGGAGTCCAAGGGAGCATGTGGGCTCTGTAACCGATCTTAACAATGGAGAAAATGTTAATAATATAAACAACCATGTTGGGATAATAGGAAACAAAAGCTCCAGGTAAGACCTGACAATGAGACCACTTTGGATAAGGAAAGAAATAGAGCCCTGCTCAGATCCCAGGAAACCCACGGTAATATATAGGCAATTCTAGCCTTCTATGCTGTACTGAATCTCACTTGTGATTGGCATCTCCAAGGACACCATCAACTGAGAAATGAATCACTACGTGGTTGAGGAGAGTTTCAAATGTTCCCAGTGTGAGGTACTGCATGTGTGGGTGAGAAAAAGGCAGGTATTTTTACATGTATAACAAATGAAGTGGGGTAATTTGATGGCATGTATGACATTGGTCCATGCCAAGATGTTCACAGATGCCTTGATCACAGCACATTTTCTTTTTCTTTCTTTTCTTCTCAGTGGTAGGTGCTGAACCCAGAGTCTTTCTTATACATGGTGGACTAGCATCCTACCACTGAGCCACTCCCAACCACTGAAACAAGTTTTCCAGAGTAATGAAAGAGCAAGCACATCACGGACCCCATGACAGGAGATTCAGTGTTTGCGGGTCGATCCTTGAAGGCACTGGTGAGGTGTCTCTAACACCTTTCCTAAGTATCATTATTTCAGGTTTGCCTATGAAGACTGAATATGTTCATGAACTTTCAGCTTTGAGAGTAAGGGACCTTAGGAAGGAGCAAAGGAAGGGGACACAAGAAGGGCTGGAGGGGGGAAGAGAAAGGTGGAAGTGGCGGAAGTGGTATGGTTACATTTTAATTAAATGTATTAAAAATAAAATCATACGTATCAAAAATAAAATTACAAACAAAGGAGGGGAGTGTGGGATCCTAGCACTGTCTCAGCTTATCAGAGAGTTTTTAATAACAGGAGCCTTAAAAAATGCACAGGATTGCAGCTCCAAGCCTCCTTGGCCTTTGTTAAGCCATCCAGCAAAGGTCACGTTAGTCCTTTCCTCTGAGATAATCACTGTCAGAAGAAAGCTAATTGTAGGTGGCTTTTCTCCATCTTGCCAGAGAAATGAGTTTCAGAGTTACCGGCCTTTCCTTCAAGAAAAGCAGCACCACAGATGGTTCCTGGGATATCTTTACCCCTTCTGTTGTTTTCTAAGTGTTAAAACAAGGAGGCTCCAAAGGCCTAGGAACTCAGTCTGCCACTGAGAAGTGCTTGTAAATTAGATTTTTTTTTCTACTTATTTGCAACAAGAAAGTAGATAGTTGTTTTGTTTTTTGTTTTTGTTGTTTTAAATATGGGCAATGTTCAATGGTACAGTTCCTGACAGAATAAAAATAACATTCATAGTTAGCCTAAAAGAAAATATACATTATCCCAAGTGTCTGTCAATTGAAGCAAAAGAAAAAAAATAAGCAGATGTTAACGCTAGCAAATTGTACAGGCTAATTATCCTCCAACTTTGAGTAAGTGCAAAGGTCAAAAGGCTAATGTGTAGCTTAATCAGAAAATTATGTAGATTAGCCCAAATCAAGCATATCACATAACCTCATAATAGGTGAACTATACGGTTCACTCGGAAATCAAAAGAAATTTCCAGGCATTTGATCAGTAAAGGCGGAGGAGGAAAGCCTAAAGCAGGTGAAAGCTCAGTCTTTAGAAAGTTGGTTTTAACAGACTAAAGTGAAAGCATGGCGTTGAGCAAGGGGAATGTAGCAATCTCGGCGGTGATTTCAGTGAAGCCGCTAACGTGTCAGCCACAGGAAGGCAGAGTGAGTTTGTTCATCTATCCCTACTATCCAGCACATAGTAGGTCTTCAACAAACCCTCATGAAAGGATATTTAATGAATTACTGGAACAAAAACCTGAGCAAACATGGCAGTGCAAGTTCAACAAATACAGATACATGTCACGATTTATGTCTTTCTTCCTGAGGCAATTTGGTATCCATGATGCTAACAACCTTCCTTTCTTGAGCAAATACAGACAAAGAAAACAACACTGGAACAAAATGTAATTTTCCAAACCCAAGAACAATACAATTTTTGTGCTTACATGAATCTCTGGAGTGATTTAAAGTTGCTCTTAATTGTACTAACATTAGATACTCCTAAATATCTGGAGCTACCTAGTACGTGAACATATTCAGGTAAGGAAGCACCAAGAAGAAGAAACATGCTTTTTAAGCCTAAGAGTCACCACGAGGCAGAACTGTAGATGCTGTTTTTAAACTCTTGTTTATTTGGGGTTTCTTATGCCTCTACCTCCCTTCTAAACTCCCAACCCTAGGTAGGAGAGAGTGAAGGTTAGAAGGGAAAAGAGACGTGGACCTCTTTAGAGTTAGTTCCAGCTGGTTAGGGTCATTGGGTTCCTTGGGGGCAAAACCAATCTCAGTTATCAGGATGTCCAGCAGTCCAGTTAACCAGCAGCCTTCTTCTCTGTCCATGTTCTCAATGCCTTTTCTCTGACCTTCTGTCTCCTTGAAGCCCTTGTCCTTCTCTCTCTGGGCTCTCATATTTATACCCTCTCTGAGTCCACATAATTATACTCTCTACAGCTGGCAAAGATCAAACATGTCTCCAAGCCCGCACAAGGCTGTTACCAGCTGGCAAAGACCATGCCCCTCTCCAAGTGGCACGAGGCAGCTATTAGCTGTGGACAAACAAAAGCAACTTCATATCCCACACTTGGGATTAAAGAAAAAAAAAAAACCTGTTTACGTACCATAACTGAGTTGTTACAGAAACCAAAACTCCCACTCTACAGAACCCAGTGTAACTGATTTGCAGGGTAAGAATCTAGTCAAACATTCTTCTATTGACACCATTCTAAAATGGCTCTTTTTTTATCTCTGCACAGCAAAAACACCATCATCTTCCCTTATTGCTCAAACCTCACCATGACTTTAAAGATATTTCCATAAACTCAGATGTGCTGCCACATTTAATTCCAGCACTCAGGAGTCTCTGTTGGGTCTCTGTGAACTCAAGGCCATCTTGGTCAGGTAAGTCAGGGCTACACAGAGAGACCTTGTCTCTAAAAAAGTTTTGTTCCTTCATATGTTACCAAGTAGGGGCATGGCATTTTTAATAACTTTTAAATTAGAATTAAATTTAATTGGTATTAGAATTGGTTACCGTATTCTAGAACAAATTTGAGGCAACTTATGAAATAATAGATGCTATGAGAAAAACAACATACTATTTAAAACCAGTAGACTATTTGAGAGACTGTGGATATGGTTCAGTTGCTTGAGTAATCACTTAGCATGCATGAGGTCCTGTGTTGGATCCCCAGCACAACATAAACAATACATGATGATGCACAGTTGGGAGGCGATGGCAGGAAGAGCAGAAGTTCAAGGTCATCTTCAGCTAATAGAGAGACTGAGCCAACCTGTGCCAGAGACCCTGTCTAAACCAAATAATTAATAGTCAAAAGGGACAGAAAACAAAGACAGAAAGAAAATGAGGCTTAGAAGATAAGATGAAAGTAGGGAAGAAACCACTACACAAAATGCAAACTGTGATGATTTTATGCCAGTCACATATTCCCAAGCACCTTAGCAACCACGACAAAAAGAAGGGCACAGCCGCATGATCCTAACTCTAAAAACCAAACCAATTAAACCAGCCAGGAAAGCAGCCATTCATGGTACTGAGAACAAAGAGAAAAGTCTTCCATTGATTCTGACAGTATGGACAGTGGGTAACAATGTAAAGAATGCCCTCACGGCATCTTCTAGCATAGCAGCTATGAGTACTACGCAGACTTTTAAGATGGCCTCCACGATCAGGGAATTCAACAAAGCAGTGGGGGATGAGGAGCAAAAGCCAATGATCAGGGCCTGGCCTGCTCAGAACTGGTCTGGCTTAATTCAGACCTTGATTTTTCAGCATGTTTAGAGGAATAAAGAAGCTCTGCATCCTGCAGCCAGTCTCCACAGATGCTGTTTCATTAGCATTTGATAAGAACCAAGAGGTGTATATTCAAAAGCCTGTTTCTTAAGAACACACTTAATGCTGATAGATCCAAATGAGCACAGAATCATATGCAGGACCAGCTATACAACTCACAGGGACAAATTTAAATGATACTGTGAAACCATCTGTGTAAACTATTTAGAATTTTAAGATGGAAGCAAAAGAACTCAGAACTCAGATCAGGGTGTGTACATGTGTGTAGATAAGTATATGTGGACATACATATATGTATTTGTATGTGTGTATATGTGTGTCTATGCATGTGTATTTATGTGTTTGAGAGTGTATTGCACACGTGTATGTGTAAGTCTGTATGAGTGTATGTGTGTATATGTATGTGTGTGAGTATATGTGTGTTGTGTGTATGAGTGTGTAGTGTGTGAATATGTTTAGGTGTGTATGAGAGTGTATTGCATGTGTGCTTATGTGAGTGTATGAATGTGTATGTGTGCATGTGTGTGCACCTGTCTCTCTCTGTATGTGTTGGAAGGGGTGACTTCACAGATGACACCTCCATGAAAGCACTTCTGACCAGGGGTTTTTCTAGCCAGGCAGCCATTTTCTAGGTGTTCTCGTGTGGGCTGGAAAGATAATGTCAGATTCTCTCAGCCTAACTCACAGGTTAAGTGCTTATGGCATCCGGAGCTAAGCCCCAGACACACAAACCTGGAAGTCTGACAGTTACAGAAATAGATATCATCAACTTCCCACAATGAAGATCGAATAAGGTGCTAAACCAGGGACCCCTGCTCAGATCCATAAAGCTCTTCCCACACAGTTCATCTTCTGAGAACCAAAGCCTGGGAGAACCAAAGCAACACCACATCTCCCAGTCAGGCTCAAACTCTCACTTCTAGGTTCTGCTCAGTTTTAAGGTGCAGAATATAATGGCTATGCTTGGTCCAGGACCCAGTGAGGTATAAAATAAATAAGTGTAGTTCAAAGACAAAGAAAAAATAAACTTCAAAATGAGTGTTACTATCCCTAACATAAGGAATCCACTCCTAAATAAAATGTAGTATTCTGTGAAAAAAAAAATCCCTGAACAGGCCATGGCTTGAAAGCAGAAAGAGTTATCTCGGGTGTGGTCCAGGCTCTTGTGAGGCAGTGATGCCTACGAATAAAATAATCATGATTCATATTGCATTGCCCTTCTTCATATAATGGAATAAAAGGCTCTTGTTACCCTAAACAACCATAGGAAACAACAATAAACAAAGACAGGAGATCAACTTGAGTAATATCTTGAAAGTACAGTTCAAAAGGGCACAAAAGGGCAGGGGAGTCAACAAGGAATTCTTAAGCCATATTTCCTTTCTATCCTTGAGAACAGAGTTAGAGATGTAGCAAAAAGCTACGTATTTTTCCTCACAAACACTAAAGGAAATCTTATAAAGCTATTGTAAGAAAGTTACTGCAGTGATGAACAGAACAACCAATTCATTAGCATAGTCAAGGGGGTGGGGAGGGGCCAGGCCTTTCATCAAGATATGATTTCTTTCTCATCAAAACTAACAGCAAACAGTACTGATATCACTAGGCCCAGCACTTCCTGTCAAGAGTGCCATTCCCTAATAGGACACGAGCTTAATAATGACAAATTTGATTTGTTTTTGTCACATCTTTCCCAACAAACTGGAAGTAGTTGTTGAACAAATATATGAAGGGAATTAGCAGAGTGAAAAGTCAGAGCTAGTTAGGTTAAGTGAGTTGCAAATAATCAAAATAAACAGGTGTGAACTTCCAAATGAAAATCAATACAGAACTATTTGAATGATGATTTTTTCTTCATTAACTTCTGTAAAAATTAATACACAAAATATCTCTGTGTATATTTTACCTCCTTCCCCAAATGATGTGAGGTATTGTGGAAAGTTAAACTAAATCAACAAAATAATGGGAAGGTTTGATGGGAGGAGAAAGTAAATAGTCAAAATACAATGAGTTGAGTCATGTGAGTGCATGAAAAGGCCAACTGCAATCATCCTGATAAACATGAGGAAAAGATGATAAGCCACATAGTTCATTTTGATATGAGAAAAGGAAACCCACAGCTTTCCCAAGAAAGATAAAGCTGGTCCTAGAACCAAATTCAGATAGGAATTTCCCATGTGGGGAAGAGCAGGTCACTTGAGACAGCAGGTGGCCTCTTACAATTCCAAAGCCAATGCAGAAACACCTGCAATGGTGGCACCTGAGAGGGATAAGCTACACACATAAAGAAAACAAGCAAAATTACTCCTAAAAATCCTGATCTGAGGGTAGAACCTTTCTTTGTTCTAGCTTCTCACATCAAACAACAATCAAGAAAACACCACACATACATGCCTGCAAGACCATCTGATGGAGGCAGTTCCTCTTTCAGACGACTCCAGGTCATGTCATGCTGACAAAACTAACCTGTACAATCTGGATCCAGAAAAAAAGCATACAGAATTAGACGTTCATAAATGAGATAATATAATCTTGTATGAATTTTGACAGCTTTTAAAAGAATACTGTAGTGGTCAAAGTAACGGTAGAAATTTAAACAAATAAACATTAATGAACATCCATTGCGTGTGTGGTCCTTCATACATATGTAATTAACATTTACAGCAACTCTATCTGTGAGCATAGCCTGAAGTTCCTGAGGAAGTACCCTCAGAAAGGCACAAAACTGTCCAGGAAATGTTAGTGCCATGTTAGGTGCTCTACTTTCCTACCTCCTGGTGTAGTTCACTCTTTCTGTGACTCGGTGGGCCAAAAGACTCAGAAGAAAGCATTGATAACAGGTATAGAAAAGTGATCATTTCTAGCTTTAAAGACTAGAACTCATTGCTTAAGTTACACCCAGAAGCCATTTTGGTGATTTTATACCTGAAGAATTACTTGTGGGGAAAAAATGTCCAAGATCAGCCACCTTGTTAGACTGAGCTTTGAAATAATTCCAGAAATAAGAAGAGCTCACAAGCAGTTTTAAGGAGGAAATTAGCTAAATTGCAATAACGTGATGACAAAGTCCCATTTAGAAAAAAATTGGGGGTCTGTCTTAGGGTTTCCGTTGATGTGAAAGGACAACATGACCACAGCAACTCGTATAAAGGAAAACATTTAATTGGGGCTGGCTTACAGTTCAGAGGCATAGTCCATTGTCATGGCTGGAAGCACAATGGTGTGCAGGCAGACATGTTGCCAGAGTAGGAGCCAAGGGTTTTACATCTCGATTTGCAGGCAGCAGGAAGAGAGAGAGACACTGGGCCTGGCTTGAGCTTCTGAGACCTCAAAGCCCCCTCCCAGTGAACATTCCACTTCCTCCAACAAGGACTCCTCCTAATTGTGCCACTCCCTATGAGCCATGGGGGCTATTTTCACTCAAACCCCCCAGGGTCTAACATTTTAATAAATTCTCAGGTTAGAAAAAATAGAGATCAGGGACTTTCTCTGGCATGAACTCGGTTACTCTCTGGTGGGTGCAGCCTTGCCAGGCCACAGAGGAAGACAATGCAATTAGTCCTGATGAGACCTGGTAGACTAGGGTCAGATGAAAGGGGAGGAGGTCTTCCCCTCTCAGTGGACTAGGGGAGGGGCAGAGGGGGAGGGACAGTGGGGTTGGGAGGAGCCAAGGAAGGGGACCACAGCAGTACTGAAGAGATCTCAGGTGTCCCCACTAATATTACGCCAGAGACTGATGGGAAGTGTTGGTCCTAACAGCCAAATCTCCCCCCTGAACTGGACCTTCTTACACGTGGTTTCTCTTATCTTCTTAACATAAACATGCACATAGCAGGAAACATACAAACCCTCTATTCATGATTAACTTCTGGCTTTCCTGTGGCGTGTCACCTATGTAATTCATTAAACCAACTTTTGTTCAGGCCTGGTGTCTCAATAATCTTCATTGATTTGGAGATTAGGAGTTTATCCTCTCCTTTAAAATGTAAGTTATTGGTATAGGATAGGTACGGATTTTCAGATTCTCAGTACTTTAAAGTATGGCTGAGGGCTGGAGAGGTGGCTCAGTGGTTAGGAGCACTGGCTGGTCTTCTGGAGGTCTTGGGTTTAATTCCAAGCACCCAATGACAACTCACAACTATCTGTAACCCCAATGCTCTCTTCTGGCTTTTCTCCAGGCATTCACACGGTGCACAGACATAAACATGAAAATAAATAAATAAAATGGTAAAAAAAAAATATGGAAGAATTTTCTCAGAGGCGGCAACAGGATTTAAGAATGTCTCCTATTAAAAACATGGCTTATTGAAAACATGGATCCAGCTCACATATGGATATAAGCAGAATGAGGTGGCAGTACATTTATGGCAAGCCTGAGGAGCGAAGGATGACTTCTGCTGCCTCCTGGAAATGCAGTTCTTTACTAACTTTTCTAATTTCCTTGAAAGAATGTTATTGGACTGCCAGTCATGGTGATGCATAACATTACAGTCTCAAATAGGTTATTCAAGCCAGGCTAATCCCAGGACCAGGGGCTGACCATGAAACTGGAAAATAACTACAAGAGGACAAAAGTAATCTCTTTCAGTCGTTCTTAGAGTGTCTAAGAACTGGGGAAACATGATCCTTAGTCTCTTAGGCTGGAGAACAGTCTCATGGGGCTTTGCAGAAGCCACCCCCTGATACAGAAAACAGCCTGTGGTGGTTACACAAACCTGCAAAGTGGAACAGAAGCCAGAAGACAATGCAACATTGTGCCAGGACCTTGCTGGGTAGCAACTGCAACATTTCCAGAAAAGGGAATCATCATTTTCTCTCCTTTCTTTCATATAAGTGGATCTGGGATTCATCTACAAAATTGATACCATGGATAAACCAAAAGGGACCGTCTCCAAAGTTACCTAATCACAATTTCCCTATGTTGGGAGTATCAATAATCTTACTCCTGCTTTGTCTCACAGTATGATAGCAAATGAAGGTCTACATATTAGTTAAAGCTCTACTTACATACCTCTACAGACACAACATCCACAAGAAAAATGAAAAGTACAAATGTCACAGATGATAATGGAGTTACTGGCTTGGACTCTGACCTCTTCATCCCTCCTCTTCCTCACCTCACCCCTTCCCATAGTCTGGTAGTTCTCTGTTATTGTATAACTATGGTCTCTTCTGTGGGAAAGACATCCGAAGTCTGGGCTCTTATGGTTATAGGATTTTAAGACAACTAGAAAATGTAAACCCTGAACTATTAGCCTTGATGTCTTTCATTATCAGACTACTGGGTACTAGCACTGTTCAACTCTGAATACTATCAGGATGTAAAATTATGCCCAGTGACTGTGGAGGTTAAATACACTGTTCTGTGTATGCGGACAGCATGGGAGGATGGCTGGATGGCTCAGTATGACACTGGATTCTACTTCACGCCATTATTAACTATAGAATTAAAAGACAAAACATTTCTTGTTCTATATAGCTAAAATTGCTGCCATCTGCCACCATGGTATAGTAAACAAGTGTTGTTTAACTACATATACTAGACATTTTCAAATGCTGAGAAACAAAACATAAAGTCTACTCCCTAAATAAGTTTTGATGTTGTTAAATGATAGATTACTATCACATATCAATTCCATGCAATCCATAGATTGCAAATATAGGTGTAAATATAGAGGTAAAACTTTCCTAAACTCAAAATTAACTACTAACACAGAACAGATGGATAAATGGATAGATGATAGATAGATAGATAGATAGATAGATAGATAGATAGATAGATAGATAGATAGATAGATAGATAGATAGATAGATAGATGGACAGGTGGACAGGTGGATGGCAGATCTACACAAATATAGAGTTATTATATGCCTTTTTCCACTAAATAGTGGCTCTTATATACATTAATATGCCAAAGAACAAGGGAGAACAGGGCCACTTTTGGTCTTTGCATGAAACTGGCTTTGCATTTTGTAAATGCAGAGTCTCCATTAATTTCCTATCATTATAAAGTGAACATTTCCTCTTAAATCACTCAGAGTTGCCACCAAGTCTTGTTCCAGAGCGTGAATTACAGAGAGCCCTTCCCAATCAGCTGAGCTGCTCCAGGCTTTGCCTGTGGTCTCAGACTTAACGATCAGTTTTGCAAGCTTTTCTATTTTCCAGGAAGACTTAACATAAAAACACAAACAGTGCGCTCTCCATTCCTATATGGAAGCAAATAACATCTTCTTGTGATTTGTGTGTAGATGATGGAAAAGATGGGTCTTTTTCAGGCTTTTTTTTCCAATCAAGGTATCCAGCCTGCCAAGAAAGTAGCACCCTGTCTTTACCCCAGGGACACACTTACCCGTGAGTGTGCTCACGTGTACATACTCACCAGTACACTAAGAGTGCACAGCCTGGTTTTTCATGAATATGATTCCTGACTTTATTTTTCAGCAAACAATCAAGTCACTTTGTAATCACCAAAGTTTGCACTTCTCAGGGTGAGGAAACACTCCTCATAGCACACTATGTCCCTACATCTGTGCTTAGGAGCCCCCAGACCTTCCAACAGTTACGCAGCCTTGGGAGTGAACTCGCAAAGCTGTTAAGTAGATGCCATGTGCTGGTAACGACCTCACAGTGCATTCATTATGACATGCGACACAGTGCATTCCTGGTAAATAATAAAAACAGAAGAGAAATACACAGCTTTCCTCACCAAGGAAACACTGCACACACCTCCAAGGGGCTTTGCCTCCCTCACACAGTTCAGTTTCCATGGGTTACCACGGGTCCTGGATACAGTCATGTCTGGGGGAGAATGTAGACACCAAGGGAGGCATCCATCAGCGGGCACACAGAAGACAATTGTTTTTGTTGTTTCTGTGTGTGCACACTGACTATCGGAGAAAAATGAATGCAAATGGATTCTGCTCTAAGTCATTTTAACTGTAGCCAGGACCCAACCTTGCATGCTGTTTCCTTGGATTATTTCTTCTTGAGGCAAAGTGTTGCTTCTGTAATTTCAGTTGTTTTACTAGAAACGCCATTTTAGGGAGAGTCTTTGAAATAATTTGGTTAGTCTGTAATTCCTGAGGTTATTAAGCTCTAGGACTTTCTTGATTTGTTTTGTTTTCGGTTTGGGGATCCAGGGCCTTGAGATTACTGGTCAAAGTCTCCGCCATGATTTACATGTCAGCCCAAGGACTTTCAACATAAAATGAATTACTCCTAGAAATTCATTACTACGTTGAAAACACTGACATCACTATATTATTATTAGTCTTGACATGTCCTTCCGAGTCTGTAGACTTTATGTCTGTGTTAGTTACTACAGAAACAGATTCATTTGATTGACAGGAATATAGACTGAGTCAAAGCCTCTGATCAAGTCAACTTGAGGTGAACTTGAAAAGTCCCTAGGCCTAAAAAGAAACTATCAGAGGTTGAATCACACACAGGAAGCCTAACTCTGTTGAACCTTAGCAACAGTGACTAAAGAGGCTATTTTAAAAGACCACCATATAGTAATGACCCTACATCCTCAGCCAAGGTCATGTAAACTGGTATATTTTTGTTTTCATTTCGAGAGGCTTAGGGATCAAACCCAAGTCCTTGGTCATCCTAGGCAAGGGCTCTTCAACTGACCTACATCCTCAGCTCCATATCTGTGTTTTCATCTGGTCCTTCTGAAGGCCATAAAATATCAGCAGGGACATTTAAAATTAGGAGAGCTCTCACTAGGTTTTGAAGAGCCCGGAGAGTAAGTGCTGTTGGTAGTCACAACAGGGATTGAAACAGATGTGTCTTACAAGCCCTTGATTGTATTTCCACATTTTCCTTTAAGAAGCACAGCATTCGTCCCCACCAGTGTGTCAAAAGGGCTATCCCAGAACAATGGTGGGTAATACACAGATGTTCACATTGAGGATTTATGTTGCTTTCCTTTTGCCAAAACACTGGTACCTAATTTAGAAGTCAGTATACATTGTCTTCCTTTGGTGAGATACTGAATATATTAAGCTCTGGGCCCATATAGTCTTTATTGCAGGTAATTAACCTCATCATTTCTTATCATTGTGCATATATATATATATGTATATATATTATTAAGAACAAAAGTTGACATAGATGTGTTTACAAAGAAACCTTATTTACAAAAACATATAATTAGTAGCTGTCACATTTGATCCATGAGTCATAGTTCGCCTACTCCTCCCTCACAAGATTCCATGTAGCCTTACGATTCGTTTTGCATATTTTATGTAACGCTATTTTATGTAGCAGTTCAGGGGAGTGAACCCAGTGTTTGCGTAGTGTTATAACTTTAAAAGATCAATCCTAACAATTCTTAGAAATATATGATTAGCAGTGTTTATGCTTTTTAAAACTCTGTATCTGTACATATTTATGTATGTGTATATTCTTATAATAATATATATGCTACACAAGGTCACTCACAAAACAAAACCAGAGAAGGCAACTCAACACAGCATCGCTTCAGCAAAAGCCCACATAGTATTTTATAGCTTATAAAGTCTTTCCCCAATCATTGCCCTGTTTGTTCTTCTGACAATGGGAGGGAGCTCTGAGTCTGTCAGTTTAAAGGTCCCGCTCCACTGCAAAGCTGTTTAGTTGCACAGTAGCTGTTGAGGTCAGTGCCGAAGATACATAGCACTCCCAGAAAGGCCAGATTACGCATGCCTACCTTCTGCTTTGCAGGTAAACATCTGTTTTCTCTTTAAGGCCTGAAGGTTCTGTGCGCGGGGAGGAGTGGTAACCAACAGTGCAAGAGAAAGATCTTGTACTCATCTGCTAATGTCTGTTTTGTGCCAAAATTTCCCCTGTGGCACTGGGCCAGGAACAATGAAGCTACTATAAATGTCTAGGCAAAATCTTGAAAAATAAACTCACAAGATAGAAAATATGGAATTGTAGAAGTAGGGAACGGAAGTCGGCGTTATAGTCACTATACTCTGAACATTTCCCTGCGTGTTTTTGCAGTGGTGGCAAGAAATGCAGATGACCAAATGATGAGAAGGAACAGCATTTCTTTTTTTGTTCAAAGAGAAACCCAGCAAAGGTGCTGAACAGGGAAAGAAAGAGGTTGGGAGTGAAGATAGGCCTGTAATTTTTCCTATGCTACAGAGGCGCCCTGTGACCACAAAGAACATTTTGCTGATCTTTTATTTCCCTGTTTTTTTTTAAAGTAGAAGAAATATGTCCAAAGAAAGGATAATTAGAAATGTCTTCTCTTTATTGAATTATATGGAATTTTTAGCATAAATTAAGTGCACAAAATAATGGGTTTTCCTTTGGCATTCCAATACATGCTGCAGTGTGCTCTCTAACCTAAGGTCAGGCATTTCAGAGCATGTTCTGGAAGACTTACTGTCAGTGCACTCCTGCTTCCCTTCACCTTGGTGAGAGGCCCAGCTGGTCTCTGATGGACAACATTCTTTCCTACTTACTTGCTATTACCTTCCGGCACTTCAGGTAGGTCCTTAAGAAGTCCCTAACAGATGTTTCTCCCACACTCTCCACACATTCTAAATTTAGCTTTCTATGTAACATGCCTCATGGATGTTCTGATGTCTTTCTCTGAAAGCATAATGCAAATAAGGGAATATTCTAAGCAACTGGCTGTTGTGAATCCGCACTTCTAGCTCTGCTTTCTGCAGGTGGCTGGCTGTGTTTTCAAAGAATACGCATCTGCGTGAACAAGGTCAGCACAGTTTCGAAAAAAGGGAACTAGCTTGGAGATGCTGAGCTCATTCCCCAGAGTACACAAGGCACTCCTTAGATCACCCACCCTCTGCCTGGAAATGAAGACTTGGAGATGTACGTGGATGCCTACTCCCTAAGCAAATTATGGTCCAGTATTGAACGAATCCACAAAATGGGAGAACCTATTAACAGGAGTAGAAGTAAATGCAGGTAATCTGGCATTCTTCTGTTGGTGGAAACAGCAGGCCCAGAAGAGTACAGGTCCAGCCCCTTCCACTAAGTTACATAAATCTCAGCAAGTTCAGCCATCTGGATTGCATCTCCTCCATCATAAACACGAGAACAATAATGTATGCTATGATGTTTAGGCATGAGTGAAAGGAAAATGAGTTTCTCAAACTGTCAGGTGTTATCCAAACAGCAGGAACTATTGCACAGTCACAGATCATGCCCCATTGAGGATTACCTGGGATGCCAGAGATGAGCCCCTGGCAAGTTTATCAACACCACATCTACAGACATAGTGGACATTAAACGACGTTTCAGAAGCTGAGCTGTGAGTGCCTATATGGAATGTGCTATGAAAAGAGGTGGGCAAAGGGGTGTGGGAGATAGTGTTAGCAGTCCCGTGGCATTCCATTGTATTTTTTTAAATGCTAAAATTGTTAAATATGGCAAAAATGCATCATAGAATAATCACTGCCCAAATCTGTATACTTCTTATATAGCACATCAAACTGTCCCTACCTTATACTACATCAGTGATCCTAGGACTACTGATCCCAAGTCAAGGAGAAGATTCATATGTGGAAGAACCTAGAACTGTTCTTTCCCACTCATGATATTGAAAATGCAGTATATTCTTTTAGGATGAGCCATGTTACGTTGCCTTTTTAAAAGAAAGTCAGATACACTCAAATACTATTTCACATAGTTCAACATGGCCAGAGACTGAACTAGCTAGGACTCAGAGCTTACACTTGCTAAAGCTTGTACCACCTATTGAACTTCATTGCAGCTTTCACTCCAGCTTACTAAGTTCTTGCACCTTTTAAAGGACTGTGAACTTATGCATTGAAAACACAGTATCTCAAGGAGAACAATATAGTCAGTAGGGCTTAAGTAGAATGAGAGCAGCTGACTGGTCCCCTTTCTTTCTCCAGCACTGAAGATCAGTCCTGGGGCTTTATCCTCTCCCCCAAGGAGAGCCACTGTTTTGACTTTAATTCCCCTATTCCTTTTCTGTTTACATAATGGAACTCTACTTCAATATTAAGATTCTTAGAAGAAATACAACCAAAGGACAGTGAGGGGACTTATTTTAAGGTTTGGCTAATGTTGTCGTGTAAATTAGGAATTTCAATTTCAGAAGGAAGCCCACTTGGCAGGTAAACCTGAAGTCTTTCTGCTGGCAGCATCCTCTCTGTCTTCTGTCCTGCCAAGGCCTTTAGCTGACTGACAGAGACCCACACATACCACATATATTAATCTTCTTCACTTAAGTATTAATCTTACCTGAATGTTAATCTCAAAGCTTCACAGGAACATTCAGAACATGTATAAACAAGCATATTGGTACTGGATGCTTTTGTAGAAGACCTAGGTTCAATTCCAGTCACCCATAAGGCTGCTCACAACTGTCTTTTATTCTACTTCTAGGGGGTCCAGTGCCCTTTCCTGGCCTCTGCAGGTGCCCATCAATAAAGTTTAAGACAAAATAAAAATAAAAACACTATACCTCCTATGTGTTGAATCCACATTTTATATTTGCTTTTCAATAATAAAAAAATTTCCCAAAGGCCCTTTTTACCCTTGAGACAGGTGACAGGGCATCCAAAGAGTCACAGGTAGGCTTCCCTTTCAGGTAGCATTTTTGAGGGAGACTTTATCCATCTCCCTAAAAGGGTGATGTGACATCTTACCTTGAAAACTCACATTCAGTTTTGAATTTTTATCAACTATCTTGAGATGAATCTTTCTTATGTAACTAACCTTGAAGACTCCTGATACACTGAAAACAAAACTGCAGAGTCTCTTCCTGTCAAGAAAACTAATAAAAATTTTGCTGTGTTGAACTACTTATGAAAGACAGAAAACAGGCCAAGACACACTGAATTACTTTTTAATCTGTCAGTCATTCTTCCCCACAAAGCTCTAAACTCATTCACTTAGATTTTATTTGCTGTTCTTTATAAAGCCATTGAGGGACAAACAACATAGAGTAACTAAGAAAACTCACTTTGAAGTTCATTTCCATTCACCTAGCAGCTTACACGGGCTTTGACGGGGTCCAAGTTTAGCCTGAGAACAACTGCAAAGTCCTCTGGGAACAGGGAACAGGGCCCCGATGAAGGCAAAAATTACCATCTAGCAACATCCCACTTTGAAAACTTAAGCCAGTGTCTAATCTCATTGGGATAGCTCCCATTGGCTTTTTAAAATTAGATTTGTCAAATACAATTCACCTAATCTTATGTATAGTATTCTTATTAGGGTATTGCCATGTAGAGCACATTACCACTCTATGACCTTTACAAGGGCTAAAGCTTAGAAAAACAGCAATTATCATCACTTATAGGTCCGTGGAGAAGTAATGCACCATAATGGAGAAAGAAATGTAATAAATATGACTGCAAACCCTAGTAGATGGGCTCGGAAATATTTCAGTGTGAAATCCAGATTCTTTCCAGCTGTGCAGAGTCTCTGCCCAGAAGTCAATGGCTTTTATCTTCCCTCCCTGGAGAAAGAGGGAACACACACCATGAGAGCTTTTACCCCTTGGTATTCTTAGACGACTGACCTAAGATGCACAAGTTGCTAAGGAGCCAAAGCACCAAGTACCTGACTCATCAAGAACATCTTGAAATTAAGCACACCGTGTTAACATATGCACTGAATATTAACCTGATAGACAGTCTTATCTTTGACCTTTCATTCTGCTTTCCCAACAGATAGGAAAGGCTTCTGTCTCAAGGTCCATTTTCTGTGCTTCATCTGTATTCCTGACAGTGAAGCACATAGGAGGGAAGGAATGAATAAGTAATGATCTTCTATGATTATTATTATTATTATTATTATTCACTTTTTTCTTTCCAGGGTAAGCAGATTGGATTGAAAAAGAGAAGGAAAAAGTGACTGTAATACAATATGTTACTGTGACTTTTATCAAAGTAGGAAAACAAATTAATTACCTGGCCTGTTATTTCCTGAAGTCTTCACTGTAGCTCTGTTTCCTAGGGATGTGGCAAGAGTAGCTGTTGCACAGGTCCAGACAAAGAAAAGACTAAAGATAAAAATCAATTTTCTCACAAAGAGGGGCTAGAGGTATGGCTCAGCAGTTCAAGGCACTTGCTGCTTTTACAGAGAAACCATATACGGTTCCTAGTACCAACATGGGGGCTCATGACTGTCTGTAACTCCTTATGTAGGTGACTAGATGTCACCTTCTGCCCTGTGTGCACTGAGCACACAGATGGTACATATTCAACATATATACAGGGACACACACACACAATAAAAATAAATAAATCTTTAAAAAGGAAGATTTTCACAAATGAGACTAGAGGAACATGGTATGCCAACCCAAGTGATTCCCTGGAAGGAACTAATTGGCCTATGATATATCTTTCCACCATGACACTCAAAGCCCTTCTTTTCCTTGGGCCATAGCTGATTGACTAAGCCTATATTTCATCCCAAAGCATCTACACAGTCCTGAAACCTGGGGTCCCTGTAAAGCTCAGCACTAATAACTTTAGGTCCAATATTCCACAGTGTAGCATTGAGTCCACCATGTATTTTAGTAAAGCAAAGGGAGATGGTCCCAAAGAAAATAAAGCTACTAAACAAGAATCAGAGAACTGGAAATCCCAATGTCTATGCTCAGTCCCTTTCTGAAGGTGGAGAGCCTTCCTAATTCTGGGATCCATTCCCGCATTCTTACAAACAAATTAGGATTGTTAACTAAACCTCTCTGAATTAAGTTCTGCTACTTTCACCCCAGCCCCCACGTTAATACTCTGGCAGTTTATTTTGGTGGTGGGAAGGATAAGGAACCACACTGTAGATATATTCATAATAGAACTATCTATTTCCAGTGGCGCCTTCTGAGCAGACTCTGGTATCTGGTATGTCAGTGACACGCTCAACCATCATCATCACCTTCTTGTAGGGAGTGCATGAAGTCCTGCATGAAGTTGAGTGAATATATGCTGTTTGACATGAGGCAGCCATGTCAAGGAGCAAAGCCCTGGACCCATGGGAAATTGGCAAAGCCATTCATTCCCCTAGGTAATGCTGGGAAAGGCAAAGCCTCCTTTAGGCTCCAGTATGAATGTTTACCCAACAACTGACCAGTATGTGTGTGCTAAACTAGTGACTACGGCACCCTCCTCCCAGGCACACTGTACAGAATAAACACTCTGAGGTTCTAGTTGCTCAGGGGGTTGGTGTCACTCCATCACAGTGCACACAAGCCATCTGTCCTGTCTGTCCTTTCTTCATTCCCTTGCTGCCCTTAGACAGAGTACCAGGACCAAGCCATGTGAGATGAGCTATCTTCTGACTGAGCTATCTTCTGAAAGCTGAAATGCAGTAATCCTGAATGTGGAAAAAATAAATGTAGAGAGCAGTCTCTTTCCTAGAGCCTAGCAGATGCGCAGCTGGCCTCTGAGACTTGTATTTTTTAATAGGCCATAAAAGGATATCATTCCCATTGATGGGATCACATACATTCCTGGGGGAGGAGCCACACATCATGAATATGTAAGAGGAAAACTAGCATAAGAAATGTTTCTCTCCCATGCTTGCTGGCTTTTTAATTTTATTTTTATTCCCATTTTCCCTTTTTATCTTCTCAAGCGTAGCAAAAACCATCACTGGTTCATTATCGACTTCTAATCTTTAACACAAGTTCATTTCCATTTTGTCTGCTAATCCCATGGCTCTTCCTTGATCTCCCAACACATCCACACATATGTCTATATTATATTCTAAACACATCACTTGCTGTGCATTTTTTACCTCTCTTTCCTGTGATCACCAGGCTACATATTGAAAGAGGTTAGGATTTAACCTCTATGGCCCCAGTGCCTCAGTCATGTAGCCAGGTCCAGATCCATTCAACAAGTCTTTAACTGCTTCCTTGGTTAACTATGGCCAGTTCAGAAATTATAGACTCTATGTACAATGAAACCTGATTTTAGGGGTCAGAAGTTTTTGTCCTTGGGCATTCATTTCCTATCTTTTCTGTTCAGTGATTTCACAAATGGCCGCACAGACTTATGGTAACCTCAGGATCTTTCAGCACACCTAACCAACACTTCAAGTTTTTCTGAGTTCTTCAAGAAAAAAAATCACAGTTGGCTAGGTCAAATGCAACTATACGCTTAGTTCAAACCTTCATTCTATTATCGTCTGCCTTTGGGATGTTTTGGGACTTCCCATTATTTCTTGTTTTTTTCCTTTATATTACATTACAAGACTTTGTGATGTGGCATTTACTAATCTAGCCAATAAGTTCAGTCATTAATGCCAAATAAAACTTGTTATAGTAACTTTAATAAGTCAGTATACAATTTCTAACACCTTTTTCTACTCTTTAATATTAAAATTCCTGGGGTGGAGAGATGGCTTAGTGGTTATTAGCACTGGCTGCTCTTCCAGAGGTCCTGAGTTCAATTCCCAGCACCCACGTGGTGGCTCACAACCATCTGTAATGGGATCTAATGCCCTCTTCTGGTGTGCATGAAAACAGAACACTCATGTATATACATTAAATAAATAAGTAAATAACTTAAGAATAGTAAAGTCATTTTTATCCTGTTTGCCACAGTTTCCTCATATAGACTTCCAAAAGCTTTGTTGGAGAACCAGAGGTAGACTTGGTAGTGTGTGCTTTGTGTGTGCAGGTATTGGGTTCAAACCTCAACACCAAAATGAGACACTTCATTCAGCACAAGGGCGAGTCCATTGCTCTGGGATGCTCTCTCCTTTAGGAACTGTCTGTGCTCTTCACCCCACAAGCCAGGCCGCCTCTGTTCTTAGGATATTTCGTGGCTTCGTCTTTCGGTATTTGGTGCCAGCTATCCTTCCCTGTTCTATTCCTCCTGACCATGGGTCAATCCCACAGTGACATTTTTTTTACCTTCAGAGCTTCTGTCCTAGGTATGCCTGTAATTTTTATTTCATAAGCTGAGTGCACCTTTTCTTCTTTGTGTGTGTGCTGTCTATGGGAATGTACATGTTCGTGTGTGCATAGGGGTGGTGATGTGTAGAGGTCGGAGGTCACTGTAGGTGTCCTCTTCAGTTACTCTCCACCTTATTTTTTTCAGACTAGGTTTCTCACCAAACCCGGGGCTTAGTGATTTAGCCAGACTGGCTGGAGAGCAAGCCCAGGGAACGTGGTACCTCTGCCTCTCCAGTGCTGAGACTGCAGGCCGCAGTCTGGGATCACCATGCTTGGCTTTCTATGTGGCTCTGGGGTCTGAACTTATATCTCCATGTTTCCTTGTCTAAACAGGAATTTAAGCTCTTCACATTTTTCACTTGTTGAGTTTCCCAGCTTGCTAGGGAAAACAAATTCATCTGCTGCCATGGCTGATGTTTCAGAGGTATTACTCACTCATGTGCCATGTCTGATATTATTTGTTGTGGAATATAGCTATTGATAATGTCATTAATCGGCTCTTGCATTTCAGAGTCACATTGTAAACCACACGGAAATTCTGGACTTCAATCTCAGATTCTGCTCTATTTATCCTAAGGTGGCTGCCTTAGACGTCACCATTTTTTCCCTCATGATATAAACTAATTCTTCCCCAGGCTGTCATTCCTACAACGCAGAAAGCTGTGTATTCGTAAATAGGTTTTTCATCGTAAGTACATTTTGAATCGGATGTGCACTAATGAATCTTTCCATAAACTGCACAAACTGCACCTTCCAACTGGGATCCCATTCCAGAGACATTAAGCCCATGTTCGTCATCCATCTTGAGCAGTCGTTTTACTTTCACATTTAATTGCTGAAACTAAGAGGCCATGAAGTGTCTCTTCTCTCTAGCTACATAAGCTGCATTCATGCTCCTCTTACTTCCCTCTGTGCCCTTCACTTCCGCTCTAGCTTAGATGCACTTCCTTCACAGCTCACAGGGCCCACCCATCTCATCTGTCCTGTGAAGTAACAGCACACTCCCTATTGTTCCTTTCTCTTCCCTGGCCCTCATCTGCTGCCTCCATCTCTAACCGCTCCAGACTGTTTCCATCCATTGTCATCTAGCCTGCCTACCTGGCTTAGTGTTGAAAATGGGGCTGAACACAGAGGCAGACAGAGTGCCTGGTGTGGTTACATCGCTGCACAAAAGTCAGGGAGACAGGCTAGGAATATTTCTGTCTCTGATTCTGGCTCAGATTTAAATAAATTAATTTTGATTTGGGGGAAAAGAGAGAGAGAGTGTGTGTGTGTGTCTGAACTGAGATGATAAGGACAGACTCAAAACCGGCTAATGTGTGACATGTGCCTTTAGTTCCAGCCTGGCCCGGCGCGTGAGATACCCACCGAGTGTTAACAACCTTTAACACATTGTGTATTCTGTGGTCACATAGTCAGACCTTCCTGCCCAGCCATTCTACTGCCTAGGATCTGTCAGTGATGCCTAGTCTGTGGGAAACCCCGTACTGCTCAGGTCACTCGCCGTCTGACTACTGCTCACCCTGCCCAACACTTTCCTTACCCCGTATCTCTGCGTGTACTCGTGTGCAACCGTGTGTAACCGTGTGCATATCTGTGCAGGCATGTGCAGGTATAGCTGGGCACTGGGTGAGGAAGCTAAGCACAAAGATTTCAAGAAAAACGAAAAGTCCAAATCCTACCAGGAGAGGTACAAGCATGAAAGCTCTGGGAATGGATGACGGTGGCTGCTGAAATCAGAAAGGAGGCCAGTTTTTTGAGACGGTGAAAGCACTTCCATCAGAATCAAAGAGGAAGTCACCAAGCCAGAGCGCTGAGCGCAGCTGTGTTCTGAATGGCGTGTGCTAAGAGATTCTGTTGAGCTAGATGGACAGTAAAGGTGAGCACAGATTTCTAAGAAAAGATTCAGTGGGAGGCCGTGACCATGGAAAAGCTTTCTCTTTAACAAATATGGCAGAGTGTGTTCTCCGGGTTTTGGCTGGTGCAGGGTTTTACATTTTTTATTGAGAACATCAAGTTCTTTCAATCAGTTGCTGCCCTGACTCCAAGGGCCTTCAGGAATTAGCAGTGAATTGCCTGTTGACAGAAATGAGTGTCTGAGAGATCATCTTAAATAAACACAATTTTTCCAAGTATCTCCCAGATGTTGGAGTTACAGACACGTTTTGGAGTATAATAAATAATAGAGGAGAGTTGCTTCAGGCTTTCTACAAAGAGGGGTGCTTTAAATCATCATGCATAGAGATGGTACATGTTGAAATGTTTTGCAGTGGTTAGATGGGGATGAGGCCGGGATCCCACTAACAGGTTGCATGAATGCTCAGCTGAGGGTAGGGAGCATAGGATAGACCGGCTCATGACAAGCGAGACTTTAAAAAGCACCTTTTAGACATATGATGCAAGATTGTGCTTGAAATTAGAGGCTGGGCTTTTATATCAACTGTGGTTGTAGGCATCTCCCTGATAAACATGGCAGACGTGACTGCTACATGCTACAGGTTATATTGGTGAGGGTATCAATCCTCACTGCAGCCGCGGGAGGGAGTGGAGAGGAGCTTTAATCCAGCAACATGGCTGGTCTATGTGATCTGGAACCCGCAGACACACTCTGGATTACAATATAATCTGTCTGGAATGCAGACACGCCCTCAGCACACACCTTTGATCCCTAACACTGAAAGTAAGGTTAGATTATAGAAGGAAGCAGCCATGTTTGAAAGTGAGGTCTAATTGAGGGGCAGATAAAGTGATGAATCAGAAAAAGATTTGCCAGAATGAGCCAGAGATAGTCTACACCCAAACTCTCAAAAGAATAGAAGAGGAGAGAGAGGTGGCTTAAACTTAGGAGCAGCTCAGGGAAGGAGAGGAGGGAGTTTATATCAAGAGTTTCTTACCCAGACAGTCTTACAGAGACAGGTTGCAGAGACAAGCTAGACACAGGTGAAGACAGAACGAGACCGAGAATGAGAAAGCGCCCAAAGATTAAAATATATTTCCAGAACTCAGTCTTCATGGGAGTTCCCTAGTAAGGGGAGCAGGGGCTGTCTCTGACATGGACTCAGTGGCTGGCTCTGTGATCACCTCTCCCTGGGTCAGACAGTAAGAGAGGAGGACCTCCCCTATCAGTGGATTAGGGGAGGGGCATAGGGAGAGAAGAGGGAGGAGAGGAATCAGTCAGTCTGGAGAGGAGTTTAGGCCACAACAGCTGAGTTGAACCAGCCAGCAAGAGTCCAGAAAGAGCTGGAAAGGCTAGGAAATGGCTCTCATCCTATCACCTCATCAGAGGAAATAAAAACAACATATACAAGGGAGGTGGTCTCATGACCAAAACCATCATAAAAGCAGCCCATCAGGCCTCGTAGATGAGGATTAAAAGCTGATCTAATCTCGATTTGGGGACTTCGGGGTGTATGTGATGTAGACATGACCTCAATGGTTGATGTGTAGGAGCAGCTCTCATTGTAGTGAAAGCTAGCAGTATCCCCATAGCCATGAATGGCTTTAGAAAAAGACTTTATTCATTCTGTTTTGTAGGTATGCATATTCTGCCTGTATGTATGCCTGTGCACCAATTGTGAGGTTTGTGCCCAAGGAGGTTGGAAGAGGGGGCCAGATGCCCTGGAGCTGGAGTTACAGATAGTTGTGAACTGCTATGTGGGTATTGGGAACCAAACCCAGGTCCTCTGCAAGAGCAGCCGGTGTTCTTAACCACAGAGCTATCTCCCCCACCTGCATCTTTAACAGCTTTTTAAAATCGTCCAGTTTGATCGGTGGCAATAAGGCAGAGAGACTATGTTGAGTTTCCTGGTTATGCAAATAGCTAACAAATGGTTAATCAGACCCAGCCTTCCTCATTCTGTATTTAAAATTAGTTGGAGGTTCTCTTTGAGTGAGTTTGAATTTCAGCAAATGATCAGCATCCCTTAGCTGCCTGTACTAATCTCCTCTAAAATGACAGATTCGGTATCTCATCTAAATCAATTCCCAGACACAAGGTGCAGCTTTGAAAATTGGTGCAGCTTTCAAAGTTTGAGAGCTCTGTCACACCTTAACATTCTGGCTTATGGGACAAAGCGGTCAACCATTTAGATGTCAGTCACAGAGATGATGTGCAATTCAACACTGGAAGCCTGAGGTGCAACAGGCTAGTTAACCTGTTGGCTTAGATGCTCTGGGCTCTTGCCTTCCCCTACAGCAATGGTCCTCAACCTTTCTAATGCTTGACCCTTTAGCACAGTTCCTCATATTCTGGTGGCCCCCAACCATAAAAATTATTTCCATTGCTAATTCCTAACTGTAATTTTGCTACTGTTATGAATTATAATTAAATATGTGATATGGAGGATATGTAACCCCCTAAAGGAGTATCTACCCACAGGTTGAGAAACACTGCCTTGTAATAGTCATATAGGACAGACCTCTGAAGCAGTGTTTCCAGACTTCAGCTCAGAACTGAATTTAGCTTCTCTTCCACTGCATTACTGCTATGTGGTTGTTGATGGAATCTTCAAGGTGAGCCAAAATCAGGCAGAATTTGGGCATCATTCGGGAACAGAAGCTCACTCACTGGTGTCTTAGCTAATGGTCTGCAGTGAGTGTTGGAGGTTGGCTAGCAGCTGTGTGCCAGGATGTCATTCAGAGCCCTGGAGTGACAACATCTTTGCCCTCTCAGCATGAGGCTTCTCACACTGCTCTGATCAGCCAGGAGGAAGGATAGGGAGGGACAGCGGATGCCATTTCTATCCTCAGAATCCCAGGCCAGCAGCAAAAATCACCTCTACCTAGTTTCACTAGTAAGAACTTGAATCTCCTAGACCACAGCCAAGTGTAAGAAGCATCGAAAACTAATTTCTATCTTGGTAGTTTTATACTCATTGTGACCCTATGGCTTTAAAGAAATTAGACGAATGTGTTTGGTGGCAGTTAAGCCTAGCAGTTGCCATCATGGATGAATACAGGTAGGAAGTATGAGTACATGAGTGTTCTTCAGGGGGAACACACCTCATGTTGATTTCAGCTTGGGCAGCGGCGATCGAAGTTTAATCCATTAGAATCACCTCAGAAGTTTTTCCTAACCACATATGCACCAATTATATCTAGATCTACTGTCAAATTCAATTAGGGGGTTTACATATGGGTGTTTTTATTTAGATGGCCATGTATCTGTTGACTGTTCCATGAAAATACACTGCACATCTTCTGTGCCTTCTTTGTCTAAGTTCTTGACCACAAACATTCTTTCCTCTGTTGGACTATAAGCCCCTGAGAGAAAATCATTTTGTCTTATTATTGTTGTGTTCATGTTGTTTGACACGTGAACACATATTGTAAATCTATGTATCTATAAATATAGTATTTTCAAAGTTATGTCTAATATGCTTAGGAACAAAGAACAGGAAGCATTCTTGGGGTTGTGGAAGGTTCTTCCACAGTGGTGGCTTATTTTAGAGTCCTAATGAAGGGCATCTCTGGCAGAGTAGGAGAACTAGCAGATCAAAGTCAGACACAGGTATATATAAGAGTGGCAATAAAAAAACAATTTGAATGTTCTGGCATTGCCATTGGATCCTTTTCCCCTTCTGTCCCAAGCCCCTAAAGTAAGACAGGTTTTGGTATATGTGGCCTGCTCTTATTGCAGATATGTGATCCAGGAAATTCAACCATTCTCATTCTTCACCCTAATTGAATATTCTCTAGTTAAGGCTACATCTTGCTTATAGAATGAACAGCTACTGAGACTAACTAGGGTCTTCTGCTTTCAAATGAAAACATACAGACTACTTCATTCTCCTAAGTCTCATCCTAAACCTGCCTGTGAAGATGCCACATTTCTCCCATCTTGTTTTTCTCTAGAAGCTAATATTCTAGGAAGCATAACAGATGCTTATAAGATTCTAGAAGTCCTGGTCCAGTTTGATTCATTTATTCACAGATCAGCAGAATCAGAACACCAGCACCATGTGCAGGGGGCTGTTCTTTAAAGTCTAATTTTTTTTTTGCAAGTGCTTCAAGATCAAACCTTTAAATAACTTATAACCTTTAAATAACACCTCTATTTTCACAAATCTGCCTAATTTCCCAGGGTCCGCTGTTCTTTTCCAATGCACCTGTTATGTGGCATTGTCTCTACCATTGTGGCAAGGGATTTTTTTTTTTCAAATCGCCTTATTTTCTGAAAGCAGAAAGCAAAAAGATTCTTTTGTGGTTTGGAGGTCCTCAAACTGTGTTTACGTCATCACTTCTTACAATATATAAACAAGCAAGCAGTTGTTACAAGGCTTACAAACGGGCCTACCTGCTATTTCATAGTGCTGTGTGCTTTCAACTGTTTTGCGCCCACCTATGTGCGTGTTTTATGGTCTGAAAAGTCACCTAATTGAAAAGCCATCAAGCAGGAACCGTGCGTTCTCCTATTCATTTAGGGAGATGTTGGGTGCACGTTCTTCTGAGATTGCTTTGTATCCTCATGGGGATCTGCTCGCTTATCTATCCATTGCTTTATGGGCATTTGGAGCAGACTTGCCCTGTTCCTGGAAGAGTTCGGATGGCAGTGACATCCCTGCTCCTGGGAAGCTAATGGTGCCCAGACTGCCTCACAGTGCATTCACAGGCAGAGCACTGCCCAGCGACTGTCATTATAAGGGGATGAAAGACCATACAAAGTTTCCCTCCCTCCCTTGCATCTTGCTGCTGTCTCCCACCCTTCCCTCCAGAAACTACTGAGCTTTTACATCTTGCCCTTCTGCCTCACAGGTGCCACAGAAGTCTTCTGTCTGATCCCTTCTCTTTTCCTCTCTTCTTTGCTTTCAGGTAAGGGAACATGGTAGTGGGGACAAACTTTTATCCATAGAGCATCATAACCTACAAGCTATCATAACCACTGATCAGCAAGGAAACTCAGGAGATTCATTCCAATATCTGAGGACACACCAAACTCCAAGGATGGGTAAACTCCTTACATAAAATAGCATAATGTTTGCATATAGCCCAGGCACATTACCCCATATACCTTATTTTAAATAATCTCTAGATTGCGTCTAAGAACAGTACAACATAGGTGGTACATAAACACCTACTAAGAGCTCTGCTCACATCCAGTTTAGATACAACTTACTAATATTTTTCCAACTTCAACTGATTTGATTCATAGATGTGGTATCAAAAGACACAGGCAGTTAGATAGATTGCTGAAAGATACTACTCCAAACTACATAACTCCATAAGGAAACCAGACTTATAACAAACCAGATTTTCATTATGCCACAGTGACTTGAACATGGTCACCCCCAGCTTAGTCACAGCAGTTTTCTAGGTGTTTATAGTTCTGCGTAGCTATATCTTCCATGAAATCAACCTAATTTTAGGTTTTCCTTTATTCCTGGAGTTGTGCTTATTCGTTCATGCAATGTTGTTTTCCTCTTTAATTCACAGCTAAAAATAGCAATAAAATGACATTATGTTCAAGCCAAGATGGCAGGTTTTCATGACCAGGTCATGAGTTTTCTCAGTTCTCAGTGTTCTCATTGAGGTTTATCTGTAGAGCAAAGGCAACTTAAAAATGCTGACAGAGCCCATGTGGTTCCAAGGATGTAGATGGATGACCTGGCTTCCTTTTTATGAATGAGGGTCAAGATAAGAATCTATATACACACTTGCTCTTTCAACCTTTTCAATCTGGACACTGCTGAAATAGGGACCATTAGAGATAAAGAATAAAGAAATGCATGCAGACCAGGATTTCTTTTATAAACGGAATGATAAGTGCCTGGAGGAACAAAAAGACCAATATTTTGTCAAACATGTTATCACACTTTCCTAAAACTAGTTCATTGAGCCCAGACTTAAAGGAATCACTACTAGCTGGGGGACACAGTTACCCTGATATCCTGGGCAGCCAGGATTAGGATTCTAAGGTTCTCTGTTCACAGCCAAGAGAAGCTAACCACCTGAGAATGCTTGCTATGTACTAAGTTACCTAGGAGTCACTATCGAATGGAAGGGAGGGTAAACGGCTTGATGCAAGGGCAAAGGGTTATAATTAAGGAGGGAAAGACAAGCATAATGGAAGATAATGCCGCAGCAGGTCTCCCCTTAGACTGGGAAAAGTTGTTGGGGATCCATGGCAACAGCATTAAGAACAGAAGCCAAAGTCATTACACACATGAGACTGTGCAACACTGAGCATAGACTGTGCTGCTGGTCTGAGGCTTAAGGACCCACATTCTTAGCAGAGGCAGAAGGAGGGTATTCCCCAGTTTATCTCCAAAGCATAGCAGCTCTTTGCAGGGTTGTAGAACAGAACTGTGAAGTGATGGTGCCCAGGCAGGAAAGTGGGGTGCTTATGGAAAACTGTCAGGCAAGGCTGTCAGGACCTGCCTTAGATAACTGCTTCATAAGCTCCCATGTGGAGTCATGAGATATCCAGGTGAAAAGTTCTCGCAGACTCCTAGAAACGCCTGGTAAGAGAAACTCTCCCGGAACTTAAAATGTCTTCCATTGCAGATGAAAGGGAGAGTTGACCCAATACTATCTGTAGACCATGTTGTTGATGTTTGTGAGACCTGTGATATTCCAGTCATATACATCACTCAGTTAGACAGGAACTTGATAGAAGGAATTGGCACAAAGTAACTCAGCTAAACAGAAGGAATGGGAGTCAGGGCTTGAGAGCCCGACCGAATTCCCAGCCAAGCTACTTAAGGAGGAATAAAGATCATTCTACTCAGTTTTCTCAGACATTTGTGTTCGCCATTTGTTTTGTCTTGAAGTCAAACCAGCCAATCGTAAGACACACTGAAGGTACATTTTTTTTTAAGTCTACCTCTAGCAGAGGTTACTAAGTAGCCAGCACACCCTGCTTCCTTCTCATGTCTAGTCCATTCCCAGGACTCCATCCCTGAAGCACAGGCCAGACTAGACTCCCAGACAGGATTTCCTGGACTCTCTGACCTTGGAACTAAAACTCAGTCTACCCAGTGCTTAATGAGGATCAGCTGTGGTGTGTGCGTCAGGGGTAGGGGCAGGGGTGCTCTGACAACTTCCTTACTTACACGCAAAAGGCAGGGCTCCTGTCACTGTTCCCTGGCACAAAGCCTGCTGGCTCCTCTAGAACCCCCAGGACACAAGCTGCCAAGAGGAGAGACTAGAGTCCTTCCTTTTCCCACAGACTCTGAAAGAAAGGTGCTTACATCACTGGGCCTTTAAGAAAGTGACCCCAAGGCTCACACGGATAGTGTCTGTGAAACACCAAAGAACTTGGTGTTCCTTTGGTTGCTGAGAGGTGACGACCACTGAGAAGGTAGGGCTCAGTCAAAACCCCAAGAAAGAATCCCACGGAGCCAATACATCTCCTAGAAGCTCAAGCAGGCTCTGACCCTCAATCCCAGAATGAAGAACAGTGCACAAAGAGGGAACGAGGACTAGTCAATAAGGACTGCATGCAGATTCTTCATCTGGGTTCCATGAACATTATTGGAGAAAACATGAAAGGATTATTACTACTATTATATTATTATTATTATGAACTTGTGACCTCATTGAGCTTTTGGTTATAGCAATTTATCCTTCTCAGACTACAAAAAACAGTACCACACTACTTTAGAAAAGACTGGTGCTATGTTTGAATCAGAGTTGTCACTCCAGGCTCAAAAGTTGGGAGCCTGATTGCCAGCAGAAGGGATTTCGGGAAGTCATTGGATCCAGGAGTCTCTGACTTCATCAGAAGATCAATCTTCCAGTGAACTCATAATATGATGGCATTGTTGGGAAGTGATGGAAAGTAGAAACTGGGGCCTAACTGGAGGAAATGCATTACCGACATCATGCCCTCAAAAGGCACGTCACATCCCAGCCCATTCTTCCCCTGCTTCCCCATTGTTGTGAGGTGAGCTGCTCTTTGCCACTCCTTCATCCATGATGTACTACCCCACCACAGGTCCAGGAACAACTGAACTTTCTTCTTTTGAAATGTTGCCCTGAGAACTAACACATTGAGGGTGTCTACTGAAGCTAGGCATGAATATAATAGCTCTCTGATATAGAAATTCCTCTCCTGAATAGATGCCAATATGAAAGAGAGCTTGGGGCCATCAAGAAGTAGGTACAAGAATAAGCATACTGTTACTCATGGTAACCTAAAACTAGAGAATGCGCGAATATGGGGGCTGTTGGAGGGAAACGGCTCAGCCCTCGCAAGCTAAAAGTCAATGTAGCAGTGTGCGCTTGTAATCCTGTGATGGGATGGAAAGGGGGGGGGGGAGGTCGACAGTGCCTGAGGAAGCACACCCAAGGTTGTCATCTGGCTTCACATGCACACACACACACATACATACCTGCACCCACTCCTGCACACACATAAATAAACAGTGCACCGACAGTTGACTTGATTAACAAGCTCTCACATGCTCTTAGACTACCAAATAGTATCTATCAGTCTGTGCAATTCAGAAGGTGACTCTCATGGACACAACATTAAACAGAGCAAGGCAAACGTAGCAGATGTGATATGACTCCATTACATAAGTTTCAAAACTAGACTGAAAATAACAGGGATAAAAGTCTGTAAGTGGCTGTCTTACTTAGTAGCTGGCAGGAGTCAACTAATGAGCTTTGGAAGATTTGTATCTTAACACAGACAGTGGAATATACACAGGAAACTGAGCACAGACAGTAGGCACACAGGAATATACACAGAACACTGAGTTCAAGTAAAAACCTGAGCATTTTCTGTATGGAAGATATATCTTTTGGTTTTTTTTAGAAAGAAAAAGCCCATAAAGTATTTAAATGAACAAATTATGGATGTATGTATTAGTACATGGAATAGATTAGAAATCAAACAGAAAAAAAGCCATCCAAGACTTAGAGCAGTGGGTTGCAACCTTCCTAATGCTGAGACCCTTTCTCACAGTTCCTCATGTTGTGGTGACCCCAATCATAAAACTATTTTGTTGATACTTCATAACTGTATGTAAATATATGTTATTCAGGATATCTGATATGCAACCCCCAAAAGGTTGTGACCCACAAGTTGAGAATGTTGGCTTAGAAAGTTGCAAAACCTTGGATTGAAAAGTCTAAAGCCACTCAATAAGCAAATGGTAGGGTAACAATGTAGCTTTACTCCAAAATATTTTGAAAATTTTGTTAATATTTATTATTATTATTATTTGTGTGTGTTTGAGTTCAGCTGCCTCAGAGGGCAGGGAAGTTGTGATCTGCTCAGTGTGGGTACTTGGAGACAAACATGGGTCTTCTGCAAGAGCAGTACTCATTCTTAACCACTGAGCCATCTTTCCAGTCCCTTAAAATAACTTATTTCTAAAGCCAGTCTCAGGGAGACTAAGGGACCAAAGGAACAGCAGTGGCAGAGAAATCTGGGAACAATAGGGAGCCTGTGCCGAAGCCACAGCTGTGCAGCCACAACTGCTTTGACTGAGTCTCTCCTTTCTCATGGGAGCCGTGAATATGGTTATTCCTTTTCTGCCTGGGCATAGGGTGTGGGGTAGGTAATTTGTCATGGAGAGAATGAGTAGACCTATCTTCAGACCAAGAGAAGCTCATCCAAAAACAATGTAGAGACTCTTGTGTGACCTGGCATTTGGGTTCAGCTTCAGCGATGGCATACCAACTCCACAGGGCAGATGCCATGATCTCTCTCTTTACACGTGGAAGGAACGTCTCAGGATGGCTACTGACTTGACCCAGCATCACTGATGAGTGCTGGGGTGGCTTTTTCTACAGGCAGTTCAGCTCCAGGGTCACGGCTACAGATGAACTGGAATTGCGCTGCCTGGTGCTTCAGCTATAAATATTACAGAGCCTATGTTCACCAGTAAATCCATAACTAACAACACTACTTGAGATGGAAAAGCACGTTATCATGCTCCTTGGGGAAGTAAAAAAAAAACACGCACACATTAAAATACTTTAGAAAACTGGGAGGAACATTTTTATGGGCACAATAATGAATTTCCAGGGCTGGAGAGATGGCACTGGTGAAGTGCTTATAGTGTAGACCTAAGGATCTGAGTTCAGATGCCCAGCACCTACATAAAGCACAGGCAATGTACACCTGTTGAGAGGCAGAAACAGGAGGGTCCCTGAGGCTTGCTAACCAGTTAGTCTAGCAGAATTCATGAGTTACAGGTTCATGGAGAGGCTCTTTCTCAAAAAAATAAGATGGAGAACAATTAATAAATACATCTAATGTCAACCTCTGGCCTTCATACACATTCTTGCATATCCACATATACATGTGCACATACACAAACATGTACTCTCTCTCTCTCTCTCTCTCTCTCTCTCTCTCTCTCTCTCTCTCTCTCTCTCTCTCTCTCTCTCTCTCACACACACACACACACACACACATAGACACAGACACATACAGGGTGAATCAAGCACAAAAGCTGTAATGGTCATTTCTCATGCAATCATGTTACTCCTGCTCAGGGCATCCCTGGAAAAGAGAGCACATCCCTGTCTTTTCCAGGCTAATCTCTCAAAGGGATTTCTGTAGCAACCTAGGCAGAAGGTGGTATGTGGGAGTACAAGGCATGCAAAACAGCTACAAACCTGAAGGAGGCTTCCTCTGAGATAACAGGCCAGGTGTCAATGCTGCTTTTCTCAACTGAGTCCCAAATCACCTTAGGGGGTGACAGAAAGGATGGCCTCCTAAAATATCAGATCACCCTGATAATAGTAAAGGGCATTCCAGTCTCCTTGGAGTTTCCAAAGCAACATAGAATGACAAGGGCAAGTGTAAATGTTGTTTTTATTTCCTCAGATGTGGGTGTGAGATGACAGCCATACACAAGCCTTTCTAACTCTTTCTGAACTGTCACTGGCTGGTTTAACTCAGCTGTTCTGACCCAAACTTCTCTCCAAGCTGACTGATTCAAATTGGCTTCTCTTAGCTACTGACTGAATTGCCCTGCCTGGCCTTAAACTAATTCTGCCAATATGCTTTAATTTTCTGGCTCCTTCTCATTCCCTGGCTCCTTCAGTCTTCACCTGAGTCTAGCTTGTTCTCTCTGCAACCTGTTGCTTTCAAACTGTCCTGGTTTAAAAAAAAAAACTCTCAGTAAAAACTCTCCATAAAAAACTCTCTTCTCTCTTCCTCCACTGCTCTTAAGTAGCGTCTCTTTCCTGTCTTCTTCTGAGAGTTGGGCATAGCCTTCTTCTGAGAGTTGGGCATAACCTATCACTGATTCATTCTGTCAGGTCTTCCTCTGATTCACCACTTTGTTTGCCCCTCAATTAGATGTCACTTTCAAACATGGCTGCTTCCTTCCATAAACTAAGCTTACTTTCATTATTAGAGACTAGAGATGTGTGTTAAAGGCATGTCTATATTCCAGTCAGATTATACTGTAACCCAGAACATGTCTGCATTCCAGCCGAATCACACAGACCTAGGTCTTTGGATGCAATCCCTTGCCAGAGCAACCATGTTGCTGGATTAAAATTCCTCTGCAGTCAAGAGCCAGGGCTGCAGCCTTTCACCAGATGGGTTCAGCTTGCTCCAGGTGCTGCCTTTCATGGCGTCCTAACAAAAAAAAGAGAACAGCACTTGCCCTTTCATCCTTGTCTCATCTCTAAATCTGCATGAAATCCTTTGCCAGGAACCTCTCTCCAAGGAGTGTCACATGAAAGACCCTCATCAGGAGGACGCACTACCTGTCTCTCCTGCCAAGACAGGTGGACGCTGGCAGTGGCTTCTGAGAAAGCAGCAGGTTGCTGGCACAGGCCCTCTGCAGTTCTTTCCACATTTGCCATGCTCAGGTGTTTTGTGGCAAGCTGCCAGCTCAAGACCTAATTAATTAAAGAACTCTCCTTGCTGAGGATATTGGCCATTTTGACATCTCGGTTGGATGCTTGAGCTCATGGAGGCTTTGGGAGAGCAGCCCTGCCTTCATCCCGTTTGATCTCCCCAGTGGGAGAAACCAAGTGCCCAGAGTTGCAATAATCGTATTAAGTACCAGTCTCCTTTGCCAAGATGCAGCATACTCTTTTCTTTATCCTTCCCTTGGGGAAAACTCCCACTGAGTCATTTACTGGGTTCCCTGCTTATCTTGCAATTCCACACCAACAGCATCATTTTTTTCAACTACGTAGGCACTTCCACGAGGCTGCCTGGCTTGTGGTTTTAAAGGAGATCATTACATTTAGGTGAGACCCCAAATAGAGCGGGACAGAGCTTATGGTTCTTTGTGATAGCATTTACGAGCTGAGTTTCCCCGTGAGGCAAGCAGGAATGACCTCCAGCCCCTGAGTCAGAACAGAAACAGCCTTTGGATGCCATATAGACAAAATCTACTCAGAAACCCAGAGATGCATGTAGGCAGGCAGGTGAGGAGGAGCATTCACAACAGGCTCTTGGCTGGCAAAGAAATTAGTTTATGCATGTATTACAGAACCTTACCTTACCCATGTCTAATTTGAGCTCTCCCACACTAAACATTAGCTACCTTGCAACAGGAGTTCGTTTGATTTTGGCTCTTCAATTTACCTTCTGAGACATTTGATGATTAACAGAGTCCAGGTGACTCAAACCATCTTCTCTGCCAGAGTCTAAAGAGTTGAATAAATGTTGTATGTCTATGCAGGCAGGGAAGATGGAAACAATTTATGATTGATACCTTGTTACCTTAAAAATTAGGTAGAAAGGGGAAGAGAAGGAAGGAAGGATGGGATGGACAAGAGTAGAAACAGAAAGCCAAACAGAGACGTTTTCAGAAGAAAGACTGAAGAACAAAGAAAAGGGCCCTAAAGCAGGCTAGAGATGATGGTTCAGAGGTGCCAGGTGATGCTTATATCTTCTTTAAAAGCCAAAGTGGACTATTTCTTCAACACAATGAATGCTTTGTGTTCAAAGCCACAGTAATAATGAAATGCTAGGCACTAAGTCTTTTTGTTAATCCTTGAAATAAATGTATTCAAGCAGCTATAATCCCCATAAATATAAGCAGGCTTCAGGTGCCAAGCTAAATTTGCCTAATCTGACACTTAACTCTGCTGGAGCTAAGTAGAAACAAAATTCAAACTGTCAAAAACAGGTTGCATGAAGATTTGGCAATCAACCCAGAGTTATCCCTCACCCAAAGGGAAGGCAGGGCTGAGGACACCTATGTTTGAATTTCATGACATGTCACAGAATCTACACCTACCATTCCACAGTGTCCTAATGAAACGGTTTAATTAGCAATGTCCTGTGACCTGTCAGAAGCCTCTGCTGCTCTGATACTGTTGTTACTGTTATCAACAGGATTCCAAACAGTGCTAAATGAAGCCATTTGGGGTTCATTTTCTCCAGATGTTATTATACCAGTCCCTTATTCTCAAAGAGTATCAGTTGGTCACTACCTGATTTATTATCATTATTTGAAAATCCGTGGTATGCGAATCAACATATAGTCAATATTTTATATGATTTTCCAATAAGAAGAGCTACTCTCTATGAGAGGTCTGAATGATGTTGACCTGAAATGGGACACGGGGCTCTGTAAAATCCTTTAACTTTTATTCAAAAATTATTTTCTCTCCTCTCCTCCTCAATGTGACCTGAAAGGTTTTTTTCCATACCTGTAAATTCCTACCTTGCAAACTAAAAGAAGAAAAACTAAGAAAGTGGGAGGAAAATATAAGAACTCAGAGACAAAGAACATGAGAAAAATAGCAAGTAACTAAAAGGAGAAGGCTGTGAGGAAAGGCCTGGACAGCGGTTCTTAGCTCCTGTCCTTCTTCTGTGACCTTTCTTTGGAGAACAGCCCTCCATATTCTTGATCCAGAAGTTTGGGTGACCCTAATCACTGCTCAGTCAACATACTCAATCCTCCCGACACTGTAATTTATTCATGGGTGGCTACTCTAGCATACTGGGTCAGGAAAGGTCAATTCTGGGGGTTTGCTTTGAATTTAGATAAAAGCAAATTCTTTTACAAGTTGGCCGGTGAGTAGCCAGTTTTCAATTTCATGGAAGGCTCCTGTTGTAAAACACAACCAAAGTTGTTGAAAGTGTGAGCAGATGATAGGAAGAACAGAGAGGAATTCCCAATGGTATCGCTTCACTTAAGCATCAGAATGTGATCCGACCCAGAGTCAAAAATCCCTGGCCTTTTCCCAATTATATTTGGCATTTTCATTAAGTCAATTGGAGTTAGCTTATGACATTTATAACAATGTGACACAAAGTTCAAATTACTGGCATATTACATGTATTGGCTAGTGAATTAATAAGTGATATTAACAAGACTAATGGTCACAAATGAGGTGATTTAATATATAATAATAAAAAAAACTCACATTGGCCTGGGATGCTAATCAGAGCAAGTGGGAAGTGCTTCAAAATCCACTTTAGTTCTTTATATGTGGTTAAGGAAAACACTTGAACCCTGCCGACAGACAGCCTGGATATCAGTCTGCATCTTTCTCCTGGGTGACCTTAGACCAGTTAATTAACTTCTCTTCACCTCCATTTCCTCATCTAGAAATAGAGATGGTAACTATACCTCATGAGTCCATTGTGAGAATAAATGGATTAATCTCTACAAAGAGTTTATTAGAGTCACTAGCACATAATAAACCTTCAATAACTGCTACATTTATTTAATATTCAATAAATGCTAGTCTGTTACTTTCAGCCACATTAGACTCCTCCCTCCTCAACATGTGCTCCAGGCACATTCTAGCCTAGCTTGTGCACTGTCTATTCACCCTACCTGGAATGCCCTATCTCCAAAACCTGGCAAAACAGTTTCTCCATCCCCTCTTTTAGCAAATTAAACATTCTGCATGGCCACAGATTAACAGCTGCCATGTACAGTCTATCTCTAAGTTTTGAAATAGCAGGGATATTTTTATCTGCCCTGTTCACTGGCACTGAACTAATACTTGAATAAACTGTCTGTTTTACTGCAACCATCATCACTATGTTTTGCCATAACATATAATATAAACACAGAGTTTGTGAGCTGACAATGAACATGAAGATCATCTACGATGTTCCTTAAGTAAGGGGAGAAACAACCATCCCCCGGCATTCATGCTTTGTTGACTCCTTTCTTCCCTGGGTCTGCAGGGGAACCCACAGATCCACACCAGGAGGTCACTGGCTCCTTCACTGAGCAGCTCTGAGGTCATCATCCACAGCTGCCATTTTTGTGTTTGGCTTGAGCCATGATCTAGAAGATTATAGCAATCACCAAAGTGTAGAATTAAAATAAAGGAAAACAATCAACACAGGAAGAAAGAGGAGGGGAGATGGCTTTTGCCTATACAGCACGGATCATTTCCATAAACAAAAGGAAAAGCACAGAGCGAAAAACCAAATCAGAGGTTGCAATTAGCTCAATTGTAGAGTAACTTGTTCCCGTCCTGAGCAACAATAGTCAGAGTGATCATTCTTAATTGAGGTAAATTAAGTATTCTGACTACACCACTTTCATCAAAAGACTTAGAAGCCAGTAAAAAAAGATCCAATTTACGCAAACTCTTCCTTGTTCTTCATGCTGATTTATTGCTTAATCTTTTTTTGCTTCTTTTCACATTCAGTATACTTTGCTGTAGACTAGAAAAACATGATAAAATGTTTGTATGAATGCCCACCCTCCAAAGTACATCACGTAAAATTAAATGTTCGTGTGTGTGTGTGTGTGTGTGTGTGCATACCAAATAACTAAAGGCTTGTTTTGCTTATGGGAGACTTTGGAAAATCAAAAAGAAAAATAATGAAGAAGAGGGGAGGAAGGGAGAGAGGAGAGAGAGAATAGGGAGGGAGAAGGAGGAAAAGGGAAGAAGAGAGGGAGAAGGAGGGAGGGAGAGAGAAAGTTGTGTTAGTACTCTAAAGCTCAATAACACAGCAACCTAGAAGAAAAACTCTGTCATAAAGGTAACACAATCTTCAGCCAGATGGTCACCATAGTATCTTTTGTGCCTGATAAAGAAACACATGAAATCAAGCTAGCAATTATTTAACTAAACATAGTGCAGTTTGTAGCAGTCGCCTACAAAGTAGTAGGTGACTGATTGTGTTACTGTTTTGTAGGCGACTGCTACAAACTGCACTACAATCATTAAATGCCCTGTTCACATTCAGTTTGTAAGTGAAGTCAACACAACTTCAAGTCATTTTGGCAGCTGTGGATTTCTGCAACAAAAACCCATGTTTTCTTGTAGCAGGTGTCCATGTAGGGGGGGCGTGGGTGCTGCTAATTACCATCCTTTCCACATAGCCTAAAACATAGCCTATTACACGGCAGCTATCTCTGAAGCATGGGCTGCAAAGGTCGTCATCTTCTTGAAACTTGTTCCCACGCAGCTGCAGCACAATACTTAAAGGTTAAAGGGGACCTGGGTGCTGTATTTCCTGGCATTCGCCCTTAACTACCATTCTTCTAGAAACAGTGTTGCTGTTGCCGAAGATGAGCACATCATAAAATCCTCAAGCTAAACATGCTGCTTGTCCTGAGATCATGGTGACAACAGCTTCTGGGAGAGAGTAGAGGCTGTCCTCCAGGGCTGACACTGAGTGCCGAGAAGAGAGGCCTCACCCAAAAGATGCTCACACCCCAAAAGGTACCACGTGATCCTGCTCATATGGTTGTAAGGATACCACCCAAAACCTGATATCATTAAATGGCAAATACATGGTCACCATTTACTCTTTCATTCTTCCATTAGGGTCAGAAGTGCTTAGAAGCACACCACACTATTCTTCAGATCATGAAACTATTTTCTATAAGCAATTTCAATCCTGTAAACTATTAGTTGATGGTTTGACCTTGAGGACATGTGAACCCTTCCTTTCAGAAACTGTATCATCAGAAGCTTAAGAATAAATTGTTCTTAGCATAAGGATGCAGTACTAAACACGGAAGGAAACTCACCAGTGTCCACACTATGCAATTATGTACATGGCTACTGCCCCGGAACTGTACACTTACTCCCATTAGCACCTTGTATTATCAGGCCAGCTCTGCCATCAACTGAAAAGCCTCCTCTCCATGAGGAGAAGAGCTCATGTCAGACCAAGGTGTTGACCATGATAACAAATGAGTCTTCATGCCTCCCACTAGAAGGATCAGAAGGGCCAACATTGAGAAGATGTAATAAATCCACATTTGTTGAGGGAGAGAGATATTTGGTAATAGAGGGAGAGAGATATTTGGTAATCGATTCCTTCTCTCTAAGCAGGTAAGATCATCCTACTGTGGATGTTCTAGGAGCTGGCAGATAAAGAATGGGCTCCTCATTCCCCTTCTTCTTCAGTTCAGTCTTCAGATCTTCGAAGCAGTTGTACTATGCCTCAGTTATGAATTGGCAAGTGTTTAGATGTTTATTGTGTGCCCTCAGAAGTGTGACCAGTGCTGAAGAGATAGAAAAGTGCCCTCCTTTTACCACTAAAAAGGATTGATGCATAATTTGTTAAGAGAACCTTTGCTTCTGCAGAACTGGACTGACTACAAATTGAACCTGAATATATGTTAATTATTGTGAATTAGAAGAGTTAAGAAGTAGACACTCATACAAGAGTTTCTCCAGGGTCATTGTAATTAGCTTTTTTTTTCAAATGCTAATGTTGGCCAAGTCAGTTGTTGGCATGTTCACTGATATTGGTGCTCTTCTAAAGCAAAAATAAAAAGTTGGATTCAGAGCTAGAGAGGCTCAAATCATTCCCAGCAAACACAGGAGCAGAATAATAATGACTCTTACTTACAAAGACACTGCTCTAACAATTTTACATGAATTCACATATTCAGTTCTTAAGACAATTCTATAGGTAGACATGGTTATTTCTCTTAGTAAATAGACAAGTGAGGCACAGAGAGGCTACAAAATATGCAAAATTCTAGAACTATGGGTGGTAGATAAGGCAGTATGGAACCTGAGCTTTGTGGGAAGAGTAGTCCCTACTACCTTCCACTCTCAGGGGGAATAGAACGACTTTTTTAAAAAGAAAGAAAGAAAGAAAGAAAGAAAGAAAGAAAGAAAGAAAGAAAGAAAGAAAGAAAGAAAGAAAGAAAGAAAGAAAGAAAGAACGAAAGAAAGAAAGGAAGGAAGGAAGGAAGGAAGGAAGGAAGGAAGAAAGAAAACTCAATGATTAAAAACCAGGCTACGGAACCTGAAATAAGGACACATGGAATCCAGAACCAATTTTCTTATCCCAGACATTGCAAACAAGTGGAAGAAATACCTTCTTGATGAGAAGGGGCCCAGAAGGAGAAAGGAGGAAGGGAGGGATGACATAGTGGCTGCGCTCTGTTCAACAAATGCACCCTTCTTCCCATAGACTGGGGACCTGTGTTCACATGTGAGAAAGAGAGAAGAACTTCGAAAGTGTGCACATGTCATTCTGTTCCCAGGACAGAGCCCTACAACTCTGCAAAAGAGTCTTTGTTGCTTCCCCAAACACTATTTTTAAACTAAACAGCATTTAAATGTACTTGAAGTGACGTCCCTTGCTGTGACTGCTCCAGAACATGGCACAGTGTCATTCCAAGGAATTTCCACGATGCTGAGGAGGCTGACTTCATCTCTGTGCCCTCTCTCAGGGCATGGGAAGAAGACATAATGACCTATAAGCCTGAGAATTCTGCCAAGAGGCTGAGAGTTGTGAGAATCTATCCTGCCGGTTTGTGGAATTCAATGGATGCCAGCTAGTCACTGTATCTATGCCAGAAAGAGACCACTGTACCCTTACTGTAAATGCACCATGCTGGTCATTGTTGAGGTCCACAGGCATCATAGTTACGTAGGTTTGCTGGTTGCTTCCCTCTGTTGGAAGCTTGCATGGCACCTTCAGGAAGTGGTAATTCAAGTCAGTTCCAGCTCAAAGTTCTCTGGGCTATTTCTGAAGCGCGCACGGTGTCTTCAGCAATAGGGAATTACCTTCTTACTCTGGGAGAAAACAAAGGGCAATAGCAATAGGCCACATGTTATGGGAGTCTCTTGGACAGTGCTGCAGAATTAAAGAGAGGGCTTCTTGTGTCTGGTATTGTTTTTGTTTGTTTGGTTTTGTTTGTTTGTTGGTTTGTTTTTTTAGGTAGTCTTTAGCTCTTAGAGGGAGCATTGTCAGCCAGATGAGAAAAGTTCATTCAAACTATTTATATTTATACACAGAATTCTGTGTACTGTAGAAATTTCAGTTTGTTTTAGGTAGATAGTTAATAGCATAATTCCTTATAGCTTTATCAGGCATCATAATTGCTATTTTATGTTACCTCTCTTTCTTCTGTGTTTACATCCCTCTTCCTCCCTAAAGAGCCCCTTTCTTATTTCCCTGATCAGATCATGTGACCCTTGTTGTTTCCCTCTGTTGCTCCCAGCAATCTTCTCGTGCTCTTCTGCAATGCTCCCTGAGTTGGGTATGTAAGTGCAGATCTATCCATCGGGACCGGGTCTACAACTCTGCGTTTTAATTGGTTGCAGTTTTCTGTAGTAGTCTCCCACTGATACAAAGAGAATTCCTTGCTGAGGAGTGGAGACTAAACTTATCTACGGATAAAAGCACAAATGTGTGCATTGTTGTTAGGGAGTAAGCTGGCTTAGCAAAGTAGTGGTTGTAGGTTCACCAATAACCATGACTTTGCCAGCACTGAATAGTTACAGGTCTCCAGTACCAGGGCATGGTTACTCTCTTGGTGCCAAAATATCGAGTAATTTGCTGTGAGGTTGTGACTCCTAATAATGTGAGAAACTGCATCCATAGTCCCACTGACATGACTGCCCAAACATGAGCTAAACAGGGATGACACCAGTAGGCATGCCAAAGCAACTGGAGGAAAGCCCATGGGGCCTTAACTACAGGCAATGGAGGAACTACAGGCATGCCAAGAGAGGGTACACCAAACACTTATCCAATACCAAACAGTCAGCCCTAAACACATATGTGCAGCTAACATACGGACTGAGAAGGTTATATTGAGGAATATATATGTCTGTGCATATATGCACGCAATAACAGCTTATGAAAAAAAAGAGGTCATGAATTTGAAAGAGAGCAAGGAGAGTATATGGGAGAGTTTGGGGGGGGGGAGGAAAAAGAAGGGAGAAATGCCATTACATTATCATCTCAAAAATTAAATATATATATATATATATATATATTTTGTTCACATATATATATGTGAACAAAAAGGGAAAGACAGGTACAGCGTAGTTTTAAAATATTGGAGAATCAGGATGCGTAAATATCCTAACCATCAGTATTACTATCGTGACTTTTCCTAGGGACTCATTCATCATTATTGATGAAAAGCTTGAGCTTCCACTAGCCCATCTCACTGTGTGTTCTTAAGTCACCTCCCGAAGGGAAATTATCAACCCAGTGAAGCATCACCACTGTGCATTAAAAGTAAAAGCTTTATCCAGGGAGCTCAGAGACCACATGGGCTCATTCTCTGCATACTCACATGTATTTTAAGGACAATAGGACCCTGAGTCAAAGTCTCACATTAGAAGGAACAGATGAACACAGCCACATATATCTCACAAAACTATCACTACCAAGGAGCAGATTTCCTTTATATTATTACATATGCCCCAAACCAATACTCTTCAGAGTTTACTTTGTGTCGCTTTTGTTTTTTCTTGTTTTTGATTTGAGACAGACTATCACTGCATAGCCCTGGCTGGCTTGGAACTCACCTTACAGATGAAGCTGGCCTTGTATTCAAGAGGGATACATCTGTCCCTGCCTCCTAAGTGCTGGGATTATAGGGATATCAGCACAAAACTAGTACTGTTTTACATAAAATAGTTTTCTAGATTTCTTGGTATGTTGTCACAAGAGACCAAGAAGTCACTTGAGGACCAGTCTCTGGCACTTGTCACACACCCCAACACACACCCCACAGATGTCAACTTTAGTTAAAGAGTATGGGGTGGAGATGTTGTCTAGGGGAAGCACAAGTAGGCATGTCCTGCAGTCTGAGTTGAACTTGAGATGGGCCCTAGAGTGAGTCATTTCACCTTTGTTTAGCACCTTTGTTTTTCTTCACACATTAGCACTAAAAGCTACCTTATAGTAGGATATACTCAACCGATAATCCACAATAACTAGATAAATGCACATATTCCCAAGATGTTTCTAGTTTTTTTGCATTAATAATTAATAAAACAAAGGTTCTTACAGTGCCACATTATGGCACGGGAGGGGCAGACCTTGGGGAAATTTCCACTTTCATCACCGAAGCACAAGAGTCTCCCTAGCTATTGGCGAGCACCTTATATTTAATGCAAAGAAATGCCCGTCACAAATAAATCTTGAATTTAAATATCCTTTTCAACCCCAGTAAAAAGGAAGTAAATAGCTTGCTTGTTAGAGCCACACAGCCCTAGAATGAGCTCACAAGACTTGATAGGCATGTACACAGTGATTCCACCAACTAATAAATGTGTCTGAGCCTTTACTACCTCACAGTTACTGTTTTACTGTTCCAAACAGAGCCAGCTCTAGTGTTGTGCCTCCTCTCCTGGAGCTAATAGTGTGAGGGGAGGTGGGAACCGTTAAAAAGTACTTAAAAGCCAGTGAGGGAAAGAAGTAGCAAAAGACCCAAAGCCACACTGTGCAGGCGCCAGACTGCCAGATCCAGACTCCAACACCTACTACTGGAAGGGTCCCCTGCAGTGTCTGTAAAACAGAAATGTCTATAAATCAGCAATAGCGTGGTTCCTTCAAAGAGCAGCTACAATAATCAAATGAGATAATCCATCTAAAGCACAAAGCCTTCAGAGGAAAGCCAGAAACAGGGGAAGCATTTGACAGGCTGTATGTTGGTAGATTTGGCACGGTTTCAATATCCCTAGTCTCAAAACCTGAAATGCAGAAACATTTTGAGTACTGTGTGATGATCAGGAGACAGACTCTACATCTAACTTCATGTCATCTGCTTCAAGGTGCACTCCCTCAGCCCCATAAGCCCTGTCCAACTATCCGTCTCTGTCCCTTTCATAACAAACTCCTTTAAAGACTGTCTTACCGTTTCTATTTCCTCATCCCTCTCAGTCCTGTACTCAGCACAACCTGATTTTTATGTGCATCCTTTTGGCCTCAATAAAATCATCAGTGGCCTATGACACTAACTTGGCCAACAGAGGGATGTGGCTCATGAAAGCAGCAACATCTTACGCTATTTGCAGGGTTAGCACTACACTCAAGAAGGCATAGAGCTGTTTTTTTTTTTCATCATGGCTCATGTCTTCATTGTGCCTGGATCATAACAAGCACGCTGAAGGGAGGGTGAGAAGTCACTTAATGCTTCAAGACAGCTGTGCCACATTTGGAAAATAATACGTAATTCTCGACATCACTAACAAAGACAACGCAAAAAAAAAAGATAGCTTAATATAAAATCAATGACTGTAATAGCTAATACAAAATCTAGAATGTGCTGGACATTTTGTAAGAATGTTATACATATCATTTCATATATTATATCAGGGTAGTACAATTTTACAGTGAAGCATCTGCAGGTGTATAACCAATCCAAGTACGTAGTAATAAAGCCACATTTCAAAAGCAAATCTACATACTCTTTGCTCATACAAATCAACCATATCAATGACCTATCAGTGATAATAAGGAAAATATTAGCCTGTAAATGGGATAGGGGAACACTCAGAAGGAAGCAAGTGAGCTGGTCTACTCTTAAATAAGTAGGTAGCAATCACAGGAGGCAGAAGCTGGCTAGGTCAAATGGTTCTAATTCTCTGACTTGTCTCACTAGGGAACAACCAGGCTCAGAGAGGTCACTGTCAGAAGAGGAGAGAGGTCCAGCTATAAATAATATCAAAGCTAGCCCCACCCTGGGAAAAAGGTGAGCCTAGCAATCCCCTAAAGTCTCTTTATTCACTGAGATCTGTGGTTCTAAAAATAATACATGGTCCTCAAGCTAACAGTTCACAACTTGCTATAGAGAATAAGGCAAACACAGCAAAACTCAGGAAAGATAAATCACTAAAAAAATCTATCAAAGTAATAAAAGGGAGTAGGTCCTCACACTCGCTCTAAAGACAAATACCTCTACCTACTTCCTTACTGAGCAATATTAAAGACAGAAACCACACAGCACAGAACGCCATGATATAAATTCCTATGAAATGCCAAGTAACACATTAGCCATAAGCTAAGTCTTCATGCACCTGCTTTTCCGTATCAATTGATAGTGTCAAAGAATTGATTTGACTTGTCTGGACTGTGAAATCACTTGTCCTCCTCTACCGGAAGGGTAGGATCTAGTTAAATCAAAGATTAAAGAGGTGGATCAAAGTGACCCCTGGCCCTCAAAGCCAGGAATTAGCCACGCTGTGGTTGCAGGCAGGCTGCAGACATGATCTATCAGATGTGGGTGAAGCTAATCCTTTTGCAAAGCATGACCGCTTTCTCAAACCTGACTGTGGCAAATCCAAACCAGATTTTTATGCTATATGAACCAGTTTCCAAAATGCAAAGTCATTTTGCTATTGTATTGAACTTATGTTTTGCAAGTGTCACACTTGCAATCAAAGATACAGAAGCTTGCAGTTTGGGGTACGCACGACAGGCGGGCCTGTGCTTCTCTGATGTATAATAAAACACCAGATTTTAGTGAAATGGAAATATATGGAGTCAGTGTTTCTCCATAACAAAATGTGGTCAAGCAACAATTCCCATGTCCTTAAAATGAGCCTTACATTTCATCCCCTAAAAGCCGCTCACAGTACGCCACCAGACCATCCTCACAGAGCGAAGCTTTTCAATTAATGCCACCAATCCTGAAGCAGGGCAGTCCTCTGACACTGTGTGGCCACACGCCCAGTTCTTACCTTTTTGTAGTCAGATGAGGACTTCTCGCCAGCCAGTGTGCTAAAAATGGTGCCCTGAAAAACAGGAAGGACATGGACACGTCAGACTTCAGAGTGGAGGGCACAGCCTTGGCTTCTGGTCCGACGGCATCTTCAGTCCCGTTGCCGCAGACTTCCCTACATTTAAAAGGTATCTGGTCCTCCAGCATTCCCAAGGTCCCCATCCTCAGGTTAGACCATTTGTTACAGGCAAATGAGGAAATGACAATCACCTTCCTTTCACAGACTGGCCTTAGGCCCTGGAGCAGAGCTGTTTTTCCTCAGTAAGAGAGTCTATGCAACGGTGCTACAGCTTGGCATCGCTCTCCTGCTCTTTGTTTTAAAACACACTCACTCTCCCTGTGGCTGACTTCTTCCCTGTACCTGTTGGCATGTGCATTTTCCTGGCATGATGTGCTGTTTACAGGGCTTTCTAGCATCCAGTGTTCGATGGAAACTTGCACACATTGCCATTGCTAGCCACACAAATGGCCCGGGGTTGCACTCTACTTTTTAATCTCTGTAGGAAACTACTGTACATTTGTAATGACTAAGTCTCCTTTGTGGCCTATTCTCTTGAGGTAGATGAATATGCATAGGATAGATGCAAGATTGATAACAGAAGAGCAGCTGCTCTCCTTATCCTATGGCACCCTTCCGGAAGTCTCTGCTGGAAGGCAGACTCCACATACTAACCCTATAGAGTGAAGTTCATGGAGAGGAAGGGAGAAAGGTGAATGACTCCTGCGTATAATGGCAAAGCGCATCATTACTCGGCACTTACACATTGAGTATTGTCCATCCACTTACGTGGACTTTTCTCCATCAGGTCTTTGAAGATTCCGGAGCAGATTGTTCTCTGCTGCGGCAAGGATGGGGAGTGTTACCCACCTCAGGATGAGCCGCTATACTTCAGAGTGCTATCTACCTGGGGCCAACAGCATCCCTCTGCCTGGTTCACCTGTAACAGGAACCTGTCTCAAGACATTTCCAAACATATCCTGGGCACAAAACTGGCCCTAGCCGAAAGCAGCTGGTCAAACCTCTAACAGCACTGCAGGAGTGACGCTGAATTTCATGGAAAGAGAAGTCTGGTGGCAGAATTTCTCCGCCCACTACTGACTTCACATGTCATTCTCTGGTCTATCAGTCAGGATCTGAGGAAGGCCTAAATTCCAGCTACCAAAGACGCCAAGTGGGGTAGTCTCAAGGACCAGGAATGCATCATTAAGCCCAAGATATGCCAGCAGGCCTGGCAAGATAGTTCCGTGGGCAAAAAAGCTTATCGCACCAACCTGACAAACTGAGGAGGGAAATGCCCAGATCCCACAGTAAAGGAGAAAACTGACTTCTAAAAGTTGACCTCTGACTTCTACACATGAGCTGTGACAGGCATGTGCCCATACTCTCACCCTTCATACACACTTTTCCACCCACTCACCACCATACACACAGACACACACACAAATAGCAAGATGTCTTTTTATGTGGGGGAGGGGTGTGCGCATGTTTGGGTGTGTGCACATGTTTGGGTGTGTGCACACTGGTTCGTGTGTATCCAGAGATCATAGGTCAGGTGTTTCCCTTGTTTGGCCACCATGCTGTCTTTTGAGATGAGGTCTCAAAATGAGATGAGGTTGGAGCTCATCAATTCAGCTAGTCTGCCTGGGCAATGAGCTGCAGAGAGATCTGCCTAGCTCAGTCTCACCAAGCGCTGGGCTTACTGACATACACCACTGAACCCAGATTTTACATGGTGCTGGTGATCCAAACTTGGGTTCTCGGGCCGAATAGCAAGCATATTACAGCCTGAACCATCTCTAAAGACCCCAGGAATATCTGAAACTTCAGACATTAGTACCGTGGCCCCAGGAAAAATGCCCCACAAAATTAAACAATACCATTCCGTTTCTTTAGAGCGGTCCCAGGTGACTGCTCAGAAATGCATTTGGAGAAGAAAACAGAGTCAGAAATGGGCAAATGAAGCTTCACGAACACACAAATCATATGACTGGCTGTAAATGTTGTATTTGTAGAAACAAATTCAGTCAAAGAACAATGCAAAGTAAAGTCTTAATACCTGGAAAGAGTAGCACGGATCAATGATAGTCCATAGCTTTAACTTAGCTGTTTTCTAAGGAGATTTTACTTATACGCTTGGTCAATTCCATTTCATTCCCTTAAAAAGACTCTAACTGGCATCCAGTTTCCTAATTGCAACTATTGTGAATAGCTTTGGGTGGGCTTTCTGAACCTTCCCATAACATGCTTGGCTTAATTACTGAAATGAAAGACTCAAAGCGTGGTAACCTTCTCACGCTGTGACCTTCTTGATTATTGCATCAATATTTTTCTACAGAAGGAGACTCCTAAGGAGTCACCTCCATGCAAGTTTGCATAATGCCATATTTGTCACAGCCCACAAGCACAGTGAAGCACAGTGTCATCTTAAAATCCCAACTTCCAACCTTATTCATGAGATGACCTGCACAGAGTAGAGTATTACCCAAATACACTTAGAAAATAAAGCCTACATGTATTTATGTGTTGATAGATGAAATGTTCCTTTAGGATCTCTGCTTTTAGCATTAGGCTTCACCTCATTGCAGGCTTCTGCACACAGGTCGTTACAGGAAAGGCCACTGAAAATTTCATGCTTATGTTTCATTCTTCTCTTATATCTTAAGGGAAATAAATTTATCAGATCTACCCCCAAGAGCAGATTTTTTTGGTATCTTTTTCTTTGAAAACATAAATAAATTCAAAAGCAGATTTTGATTGGAAGAAAGTAAAGAACCTTAGGTCAAGAGGGCACTGGGCACTCGTGGTGAAGGGAAAAGATCTGAAGACATAGGTCACAGGTTAGATTCCCTACAGAGAGAGCTGTGAAATGGGAATTACATGCAAGGGGTATTCTTGGTGTGTGTGGAAGGGGAAGGTCACGGGATGGAGTACAGGATAGCAGTGAGCTGAGGTGCGCGTTCATCAAAGGTCAGCCAACCTCACAGAAGCTCTGAAGACAGGAGATATTCAGTGCAAGCACAGAGACACGAAGCTCTGCCCCAGAAAGCACTGCCCATGTTTTGCTGGGTCTCATGACTCTTTGTATCTCAGTTGACAGCACTCAACTGGCCGCACTCAGAGATTTCTATGGAAAGTGGCCAAGCCCACTATACTATATACTCTATTATAACATGCTTTTGCTTCGGATAGACGTGGCTTGTCACTTATTTATTATAGTTAATCATGACTTCTGATTCCTGATTAACATTTGCAGGTCTTTTGTGATCTCTTAGAAAATCAAAAGTGGACCACCTGCCAGGAGCCAAAGCCCTGGCTCTTGTCCCTTCTTGACCTTGGGGCCTTTAGTTCACCATTCTGAAATGAGAAATCCTATACCCTTTTTCTTTTAGGGCCATAAGATCATTTGCTAATATGAAGAGGAGCCTGATTCCATCAGGCACAATGTTTGGAAAATAGTAAGTGTAGTAGCTACTTCATTTCCCCATCTGATAACAGAGGAACACTCACCAGGGTATTATGGACAGCTCTCCTTATCTCCTGAAGCAGAAGGGATTTTTATACATGCATTAGGAAGTTCTCCAGAGAAGAACCAATAGGCTTTACAGAAACCTAGATGAAAAGATATTCTGCAGTTTGACTTGTTCCACCAAGAGGGCTGAGGAGTCCCACAAGTTGACATCTTCAGGCTAGAGAACCCCAGGGAAGTCAAAGGTGTGTAACTCAACCAAAGATGAAGGTCTGAGAACTACAAGCCCCGTGGTCTAACTGCTTGGAAGTCAAAGATTTCCTAAGAACCCTGTGAAGGAGAGAAGGACTCAGCACAAATTTTAGAGTCCAAAGAAACAAGAACCATGAGGAGCTTTGATGTGTGAAAAGAGATAAATATGGATGACCCAACTGAAGGAGAGAGAGAGAGTCTTCCTCACCTTTTTATGTATTCAGGCCCTTAGTGGTTGCAGAATGCTGGTCACATTGGGAAGACAGATGGTCTCAGTCTTCTGATTTGCATGCTGATCCTTATAGAGAATACCCCGAAATAATGTTCTCTCAGTAGTAGGACATCCATTTGCCCAGTCAAGTTAACCATCACAACAAGTGAACCACAAGGGGAACATTCACAAAAAGGGCTTTCTTTCTGACTCAGATACATTAACACAGCACTAAAGATTAATCATTAAAGATTATAGTGCATAGACTTGTCTCTCCTGGTAACATTTAAAATCATCTGAAGAAACAACTACATAGCCAGAAGACACCAAGACCCAGAAGAGAGAATAATTTAGGTTTTTGTTATTGTTGTTGTTTGTTTGTTTTTAATGAGCTTAGTTCATTCTTGGTTAAAGAGACCACTGAAGAAACACAAGTAATTCATGGGGATCTGTCCAGCGTGAACAAAGAGAGCCCTGGGAGGTGAGATGCTCAGTGCAGCAGCAGAACACCTGGAAGAGATGCCGCCTGTCCCACAGTCCCCTTCCGGGGATTACCACAGTGCTGTTTATCTATCTCTGTTAAATGAGGTTTATAAGAAGAAACTGGAAAACTGTCTTCCTCTACCACCAAGCTATTTCTTCCATTCAGCGCCCATAAATATTTTTCAAACAGCAAACATCTACAGCTCAAGTTATTAGGTTATAAAAATTGAAGTATTCAGAGGATAGCAACATTATGGAATTCCATTCCCTGCACGGTCATGTGTATCTGTGAACAGGTGTGTTTCTCGCTCTTAGCCAGTACCACCACACAGGGGCCAGCTGGCTTTGGTGAAGGGTCAAATGCAATCAAAAGCTAAGAGCCTTTTAAGGAACAGCACCTGAATAAAACACATCCATTTGAGACCTCCAATCTGCACTTCATCAGCTGAGGGAATGGTTTCTCACTTGTTGGTTGATGTCAAGACTGAGCCTGTTCCTATTGCTCACAGTTCAAAGTCTCTTACATTTAGTGGACAGGTCCCCCGAGTGCACACCACTTGGATGCTCTCTTAGTAAACTGATCCTCGGGTCTCTCCATAAAATACACATTTCCACTGCACTTTCCTGCCTTAGAAAAACATTGACACATATATGCTTTAAAAATTGCACACCCTTCAGGCAAAGTTCAGCACTCGCATTTTTTAACTTCATAATTATAAACACCAACCAAAGGAGGAAATTTTCTGTGCCCAAATAAATGATAAAATTACAGTGTTCTCTTGTAGTCCATGAATAACTGAAAATTTCAATTAGCCAAGTGAAAAAGCCATTGAATGTGCCAGCAGGATTTATATACCAGACTAATGACCATCATCTGCATCCTATTTAGCTAATGAAGGCTTGGAACACTTGTGGATAATTAAGGGAAAGCTGATGGGAGGAAATTCGAACCATGGAAAGATCAAATCTATTTATGTCTGCATTTAAAACTAAACATACTTAATAGGTCATTCAATCAAAGCATAATGCCTTCTCATCTGGTATGAGATAGATGCTCATAAGTTATGTCGCCAGCATAGTCCACAAACCTGAAAGTCGTTCTTTCTTCATTCATTCACTATTTAACCCCTCCCATGTGCCTCTGACCTTGTGCGTTAGCACGACAGCACCATGATTCCCTTAATGCTTCTTTTATCACCTCTCTTCTCTACCACAGGGTTTCTTTCTCTACCATGCTTTTCTGTTTTTTACAGAAGCTCCCACCCGAGTATCATGACAGACACAGCATGGCTGCAGTCCAGGGGCCTGATGGAAACTACCATCCACCTGTGTATCATGAGAAACACACCAAAGCTGCAGTCCAGGGGCCTGGTGGAAACTACCATCTGCACGGCATAGCTGCAGTCTGAGGAGCTGATAGCGGAAGTACAGATGCGCAATGGCTGTCTGGATCTTTCTCAGTCCTGGAAGAACCCCTCAGAGGCAGGTGCCAGGCTTATGAATAGATGTTGTCCACTGAGGCATGTACACTGATACCCAGGCGCAGTTAGAGCAGGACTCCTCCAATTTCACCAAGTAGTGTCCCCATCACATCATCCAACTGTCACTAGACTACTTGAGTAGGGAGTGTGTTAAAGTTCACTCTCGGGATGCCATCATCGCCCCTAGCAAGTCTGTAGTTAGTGGAAGTGATGCTTAATAACCTGTAATTCTAGGAACCACTCCTATGCTGAAAAATATGGCACATGGTGTTTGTAAGCCATGCTTTGTATGTAGTGATATAATTTACATATTAAATGACACTATGATATAATAACATGACATAGCTAAAAACAAGGAATATAGTGAAATTTTTAGGTTAAAAAACCCCTTCCCTAAAATAATTTTTAAAAAAAAAAATGACTCTTTCTAATGTGACAAGTGTATTTAGTAACTAGTTGTGTTTAATTCCTCTAGAACTAATGGAATTAAAAAGAAAGCCTGATTTTCAAAATCACTGCCTCAAAGGACTAAGACTCATTTGAACCACAAAAGTAGTCCTTGCTATTGTAATACGCTGAAAGCTGAATGGTCACTTATCTACCTCAAAGAAGGACCACCAACGATGGTGTTAAAACTAGAAAAAAACAAACAAACTATAAAACCTCACCCATGACTCATCTGCCTTTTTGCCTACATTCCATACATTCTAATCTCATATTACCCTCTCTGGCCTCCTTTTTAAATTTTAATCTATACCCACACTTGGACTTATTTACCTAGTCTATATCTATTATAGGCTATAATCTGAATATGAGGGTGGACACTATACTTTTCTTCTGAGTGTAGGTCACTTCACTCAAGAGTATATTTTCTAGGTCCATCCATTTTCCTGCAAATTTCAGTATTTCCTTTTTCTTTCCAGCTGAATGATGGTCCCATGTATATGTGTCACATTTCCATTATCCACTCATCAGCTGATGGACATCTACGATAGTTCTATTTCCTCCTATCCTAAACAGGGCAACAATAAGTAAGGATGTGCAGATATCCCTGTGGTACAATATAGAATGCTTTGTGCATATGCCCAAGAGTAGAATAGTTATATCATATGGTAGCTATATTTTTAATATTCTGAGGAATGTCCAACTGATTTCCATAATGGCTTTACAAATTTGTATTCTCACCAGCAGCAAATAAGGATTCCTTTTTACCTACAGTATTTCCAACATTTTTGGTCAGGTTCCTTGATGACAGTCATTCTGGGTTGTGTATGGGTATCTCAAAGTGATTTTGTTTTGCATTCCCTTGAAAACTGGGGATATTGGACACAGTTATTGGCCATGGATGTTTCTTCATTTGAAAACTATCTCTTCATTTCATTAGCCCATTTGTTGGTGGACAATTTTGTTTCCCTGGTGTTTGAGTTTTGCATTTCCTTGTAAATTCTAGATATTGGCCCCAAATCAATAACAAAATTATATTAAATGAACACAAACTTAAGAACATTTCCACAAAAATCAAGAATGAAACAAGAATGCCTACCCCCCTCTCTCAAACACATTGCTCAAAACCTTGACTAAGCAATTAAACAATAGAAAGACACAAATAGAATAAAAATAGGGAAGGATGAAAATGAACTATTCTTATTTGCAGACAGTGGGTTGTATACTTAAAGTCACTATAGAATTTAATAGAAATTAACTTAAAAAACCTTTAGATCGAATACATAACTTACTATAAAGTTACAGGATACAAAATCAAGATTACAAGAATAGTAGCCTTCTTATATGCCAACAATGGACTCTCACAAAAAGAAACTGGAGGAAATTATCTCATCCACAGTAACTTCACAAAATGCATAGGAATAAACCTAACCAAGAAGAGAAAGAGTTGTATGTTTGAGGCATTGAGAAAGAAAATCAGACACTAGAAGATGGAAAGACAACCATTCTTGATTGTTCCTGATTGAAAGAATTAATAGCATGAAAATGACTACCTTCCAAATTTAATCTGCAGATTCAACGTATTTAACTCATCAAAATTCTATTCCATACCTCACATGTCTAGAAAGAGCAACCTAAGAATGCACGTGGAAACGCAAAAGACCACAAATAGCAAACAGCCCAACCTTAAGAAGAAAGAACCCAGCTGGAGTTATCACAGTAGCTGATATCTGCTCCGACAGCCTCGAACTGGCATAAAACAGAGATGGCAAAAACATGCAGTCAAAAGAAGATAACTGATTCAATAAGTGGTGCCCGCAAAACAGAAAACCAACCCTCAGAAGAGTGAAATCAGATCCAGATCATTCATCTTGTAGTCAACATAAAGTAGATCAAAGGCCTTAATTTAAAGCCCCCAGTGCTGAAAATGCCAGAGGAAAACGTTCTTTTCAAGACAATGGGTGAGAAAGAACGTTATGAACAGGACTCCAAGAGCTCAAGCATCAACAGATGGGGTGACATGAAATTTAGGTTTCTGCACAACAAACAAAACTGTGAGCAGAACAAACACGACACACAGGGTAGGGGGAAAGAATGTCCTTCCCAGCTGTGCTTCAGAGGAGGCTAAAGTTTCCTTAACTAATGCATGTGCAATCCACAACCTAGGGCAGTGACTTCACCTGTCCTAGGGTGGAGTCTTTGATGAGAACTGTACTCTGCAATCACTGGATCATGATATAAAATTTATTTAAAACAAATGAAAAGTAGGACTGGGGACATGGTTCAGTGAATAACGTGTTTGCCACTTAAGCCTGAGGACCAGAGTTCAGATCCCCTGTGCAGTGTCACCTGCCATTGTCCTTCCCAGCTCAAATGATAGTCACCTGACATAGGAAGTGCTAAAGGGAGAAGGGGTTGAAGGTACAGGGACAAAAGGGAGATGCCGAGGGTATAAAGAACAGTGTGGAAAATGTACACTTTAAACAATAGAACCACAGAAATGATTTTAAAGGATTATTACCCAACAAAATGAGGGTTCAAATACTTCACACCCCACTGTACTTAGACAAATTCATTTACCAGCACTTACAGGTAGGTGACTTATCTTCAGTACTGAATTCTAAGCTGTGAATCTCAGGAGCAAATTCTTAATTGTCTTCTCTATGCTACAGTTGAATACAGTATTGGGAATAGGGTTGAGAGCAGAGGGGAGACTTCATAAATGTTTGTTTACTGTATGAGGAATAAGAGAAGAAATAGAAGTCAAAAGGAAAGAAGGGAAATAGGCAGGAGAAGAAAGAAAAGTAATGGTAACTGAGGGGAAATACTCCATAATGGGACAGAGTCTTAGGAATCAAATTCTACCCTCCTAAAACAGAAGCCAACACTCTAGCCCATGCAAGTTTATTTGAAAATAGACTCTGCAAGTACCCCAATTAAGATGAGGCTATCCACTGGAGAGATGGCTCACTGGTCAAGAGTGCTTGCTGCTCTTCCAGAGGGTCTGGAATCAATTCCTAGCATCCGCCTGGCAGCTCACAATTGCCTGTAACTTCTGGAGGATCCAACATCTTCAATACAGACATACATGTGGGCAAAACACGAATATACATGAAATAAAAATAAATAAATTATTAAGATGAGGCTATGGGAGTTGGCTCTAATCTAATCTGATTGGTGACCTCATAAAGATGGTAAAACTGCACACAGGCACAGAGAGGAAAATGAGGGAGAAACAACTGTGTGGTGATTCAACAGAACGCGATGGCCACAGAGGACCACTGTGGGACACAAGCAGAAGTGAGCCCACGCAAGGAAGGTTTTTATTACCCGGAGTTTCAGAGGAAATGACAGCACTTTGATCTTCTAGACTCTAGATCTAATGAATTTCTGTTGTTTTAAGTCTCCCCCCATCCCCCCATCCCCCGTTTGTGACACATTTTGAAGCAGAGCTGTCCATCTAATACAAGAACATTTGTTTTAGTGGTTGGTGATTTTCTAGTGTGAGGGACCAGACAGTAAATTTTTCAGGCTTTGAAGCCCATGAGGTTTCTGCCACATCTGTTGAGGTATGCCACTATAGCTTGAAAGGGCTTGAATACTTACATGCAAGGGAGAAAGTTTGTCTATGTTCTAAAATAGTTTTCATGTGGCCTGAAATAATATTCCTTTTTCTCTCGTTTCTCAGATTATTTTAAAATGTCAAAATCACACTTGCTTCATAGCCCATACAAAAGTAGGCATAAGGCATGTTTATCCACCTTGAACGTAGATCTGGGAATCAAAAATAAACCTAGGACTGGGCTGGGTTCCATCAATGATTCCTGTAACCTGGACCATATCAAGCATTTTCCTGGCCACCTCAAAAGCTAATGAATGGATGAGCTCATACCTTAAATATATTGCCTATAGTAACAGTGTATGCCATGACACTATTGACAGCGTCTCATAGTCACAGAAATAAGCATCATTGTGAAGGCCAGAGTGATGGTCAGCTAAATCAGGGTGAGGTAGACAGAAACGCATGACCCCTTCATCATTGACATCTTCAGGGAAGAGGACAAAGCTATGATTAGCCAGAGGACATTCTGAGGTAAACAGCAAACATTTGTCACTTAAGACCCTGTTTGACCCTAGCCTATTGCTGGATCAAGAAGTTTTACTTCTAGGGGAGGCCCTGCATTAGGAGGAGCCTGCTGTTGAGCGCTGTTCTGTAGCTTCTTCCCTACCTCATCCTGATAGGCATTCATCATCTGTTCACACGCTGTGGGCCATTTTCAGTCCATTTCTGTGGTGCCAACAGCTGACAAAGCCATAAATATTCCCCTGCATGCAGACACACCCTCACACTCATCACCATAAGGAGCTGGAACTCTGCCACTGTGCTACGGGGGAGCTGGACGAGAGCTGACAGCCACAGACATTCAGGTCTGGCACAAGGTAAAGCCACGGAAGAAATGAAGAAAGAAAAAGAAAGAAGGAAAGAAAGGAAGGAAGGAAGGAAGGAAGGAGGGAGGGAGGGAGGGACAAAGGGATGGAGGGAGGAAGGAAGGATGAAGAGGGGCTGCAAACCTCCTGAGAACTAAAACAACACCCCTGAAGGAAAAAGTGTGGATCCCTCCTATCACCAAAGTCACACATCCCTAAAATGTAGAACTCTGCCCAGAGTTAAGCACTCCATTTCCATCCACCTCATCCCTAAGACTGCGCCATTTCCTATGGAGAGGTCCTCTCTCACACAGAATCTGTATCCTTAGTCTATCAGTCTCCCCTCTGCTTCCTTCCACATTTCTCTTACGTCATCACCACCAGCTTTCGAAAGGGCAGAGGAGCAAGCTAGGCTCTTGAATGTCTATCCAGAAGCAACTTCCTAGCTTTCTTTTTAAAGCTGTTTACATGAAAGTATGGGCAGGGCCAAAGATTCCCTACAGTTAGTTGAGACCTGAGTGACAGAAGAGCAAATGACTAAGGTCAGGGAGGCACTTGCTCTCAAATGACCTTTGGATTGTTTTATACTGGTAATGTCCATGTTCACCGAGAATGACGGACACTGTAAAGACCTGAGAAGAAAAGAAAGTGACACAGATGATCATTTTCAAAAACACACACTCACACATACACTCTCAAACTCACTCTCACACACACATTCACACACGCACACACTCACCCATACAATACACTCACACACATACCCTCTCATACACACTCTCACTCACACACTTATATACAATGCTCAAAAGTCTGAAACACTTAGAAAAAAATTCAAGGGGCTTCTATACTCCTCCTTCTATAAAAGCACTATCTTTTCTGTGGCAAAAGATGAAATAGAGAAAAATAACTTTCAACTTAAAAAAAAATCTAAAGGTGCATCAGATAAACCTGAATGCATGATGCCATCATAGCACAGGGATTTAGACCTGGGAGGTGGGGGTCAAGCCCAAACACTGTGATGGATGAAAAGCCTCTCAGAGAGATGGGGATTTAACTATTGACAGTCTTGAGCAAGAAAACTGAAGGTGTTGAGCTCTGGGAAGATTTTGTGTAAGGGAATATGTGTGGGAGGCAGGGATACATTAGCAAATGTTTATAACCCGACACCCTTATTTTCATGGTAATTTTGTACCTTACTGTACCTAAATAGTATACTAACACCTATAAGTCTATCCATAAAGGGGGGAAAGGCAGCTGCTCATTTGCAATTCAAGTCACAAAATACTGTATAAATTGAGCAGATGAGGAAAAAAAGGGGGGAGAGGGCAAGGGAGAAAGACATTTCCGTAATTGCTGGCTATTACAAACCATTTAAATGGACACACAGCAAGGCCCAACAACGATGGGCTCCTATATATAAAGGCCTAGCGCTGTTGTTGGCAAGTGAATGGTCGTGCACCATTATCTCAGGCTCTCCTAGTGATGGTTTGACAGAAAATTAATGGCTACATGATTTTATTGAACATCAGAATTATAAATAAAAAAGCCGGCCTTGCCCTAAGCACATTTTGTAATCAGTGCTCTAACTGATGCAGTCTTGCCCTAGTTGTAAACTACAGCTTCTTCAGTTCTTCTGAATTCGTTCCACCTGAACAAGATCTTCAAGAAAAACACCACAGCCAATAGTTCTCTGGGGCGTGGGGAAATCCCCTGTTGATGTTGCTGCTGGTGGTGGTAATGATGGTGAGGATGATGTGGAAGCCAGACCAGACCAGGGCCTCATTCCTATTCAAAACAGTTCAGCAGCCTTAGTTATTCCTTGGAGATCTGCTGGTTTGTTTTAAAGACTCTTAAAGTAGCAAATACTTCTTAAAGATTTATTGAGCGTGAACACATTCATCCGTGGCTTCAACCACTAGCCGTGTAAGAGCCATGTCAAGTGTGTTTGGCCATCCCCTTCCAAGCTTTAAGTTCATTGTTACCAAATGTGCTCACTGGAATGTGCCATGGCCATCTTTGACTTTTCTAAAACTAAGTACATCTTATTTTCCTATCTTATATCTTGTTTGTGCCTTGGTTAACTGTGAATTCACTTAGTCACTCTTTCAACGGCAGTGTCTTCTTTGACTCCGCTATCCTCACCTGTCACATGCTGTTACAGAAGAATACTTGTTTTAGTTAGGGTTTCTGTTGCTGTAAAGAGACGCCATGGCCACAGCTACTCTTACAAAGGAAAACATTCAGCTGGTGCTTGCTTACAGTTTAGAAGTTTGGTCCATTATCATCATGGCAGAAAACATGGCGGCATGCAGGCAGACATGGTGCTGGAGGAGGAGCTGAGGGTTCTACATCCAAATCAGCAGGCAGCTAGAAGAGAACTAACTCAGTTGAACTTCTGAGAGCTCAAAGCCCACCCCCACAGTGACACGCTTCCTCCAGCAGGGCCACAGCTTCGAATAGAGCCACTCCCTATGAGCCAAGCATTCACACACGAGTCTATGGACACTATTCCTATTCAAACCACCACTATGCTCTTAATTATAAAGACATGTTTCTTGTTACCACTTCCTTAGTTCAGATCCTTTTAGGCCCTGCTTAATTTTCTGCCTTATTTTCATGCTGAAGATTAACACATGAATACCCACCTAAAACAAACTTGATTCTGTCCTTTGCCAGACTGCTTGCTGGCTCCCCGAGGTCATGTGTGTGAAGTCACTGATAAAAATGGAGGTGCCTCCAACTCTTGACACTCTGTGCCTTACTTTGAAAGGTATTTCCCACAACATGTTGTATAGACAGCCAAACTTGGATCTCTGGACCCGCCAGGGACCCCTTCAGGCCTTGAATGCACACCAGGTTCTCCTTGCCTGGAAACCTCTTCCTTTTCTCCTGGCAATTCTGGCTTCCTTCTACAAAGGTTTTTCCCAACCTGTTAGCAATTTCCCTCTCCCTGTTCTTAGACCTAAAGCCCACCATTCTCACATATTCATAGTATTTTATGACTCTGTTAGATCCTGAAAACCTTGCTAGCTGGACTGAAAATTCACTGGGAACTAGTGAGAGCAATGCAGGCACAGCCTAGGCATATGGTAATTCATCACTTGCTGCTCAATAAAATAATGAATGAGTCACTGGTTAATAGTCAGAGGCTGGTTAGAGATATTGCCAGAATCATCTTTGCATGGTTGTCGAAGCCATGGTTATGATTGAGGATTCCTAGGGAAATTTGTAATTATAAGATATTATAGAATATGAGAAACACCGATATTTATGAAAATGAAAAGTGAGATGAGCTAGCTAAAGGAATTGAGAAAAAGCAGATACTAGAGTGGGGAAAAGAGCCAGATAAGAGTGTAGTCACACAAGTCAGCCCAGGACAGCATTTCCGGAAGGAAACCCTCTCCAGACTGCCAAACTGAGACTCAACCCCTTCTGTCTGTTCCCACCTCATGCCACACTTGCTTATCACAGTAGACCTTAACTGCCTACCCTCTGCAGCACTCCTGGATTACTTCCTCATGTCTCATTGACAAGACAACTTTTACATTTGACACCATGTGCAGCATGTACCTAGCATGCAGTAAGTATATGATGGGTGATTGAAGAGGCCCATGGGTACATACATGAGTGAAATGCAGCTAAGCAATCTGGTAACATAAAGATTAAATGATATTTTTGAACTATCCCCAGTGCAGATACATAAAATACATTGGTTTCAAGCTGCAAGGTCTGAGAATTTGGGATGAAATGAGGAGCGAACCTTCCTCCCAGATCAACCACCATGAATACGGATGGATGGAGCTGAATAGCTGCAAACCTACTTCACTCGATGGTTTATTACCAGATAACACACAGGAGTCACTGTCCCCTAAAAAGTGGAAAATGCATCATCTCAGAATTATGCCAGCAAATAGCAGCAACCTGAAGCCAATGAACTAACACCATGTCTCGGTGATCTTAAAACTTTAGCTCTTATTTCCCCTGTGTGTTGTTATTCTATACCCTGGATTTAAAGAAGCATCAAAGAAAATAAGGCAGCATATTGTCATCAGAAAACCACAACTTTCTGTTATATGTGGGGTCTAGGAGAGATGTTCTGACAGAGCGCTAAGGTTTTGCTCTCAGATTCACAAACAAATGGAGCTTCTATTAAGACCTGGAAACAGAAAGCATTGGCACAGCCAAACCTAACAAATTCCCTTCTCAGGCAGCTGGGGAATTAGAGAGATGCTTTTCAGCAGTTTGGTAGAGTGGCTGGAAATTGAGATTTAGCTACCCCAAGTCCTTTCTGAAAACAGTAACAACCAGGAAATCACTTTCTTCCATCTCTCATGTTTGAATTTCCAGAATGTACCAGTAAGCCATATAATATACATGGGGACTGTCAAGCAAAAAGGATGTAGGGAAGTAACTGGCCCTGGTTCTCTGCCTTGGGCCTAGGAAAATGCACATGGATGGAATCCTTTCCTTCTGGCCTCGGGACACATGTGGACTGTGACTAGAATCCACTGAACTTCATAAAAGCACATTTTATTTTCCAGAGTAAATTTACCTTTGGGAGACTTTAAGACCCACTGTTTATCACAAAGATTAAGGCTGGAATTCAAAACAATTATCACTATGTTGTTTAATCAAAGAATTTAACATTTTGAAGGACAACCATGAAACAGTTCAACATTGTCCAAAGAGGCATAAGTTCTACATGTTAGAAATTTTTCATATATAAAAAGATACAATCAACTCTAAAACATACATGCAAGTCAACAGAAAAGATATACTTAAGCAGAAGCACAAAAATATTCTGCTTCAAAGCCAGGCCTTTATTACCACGATGACTTCACACAAGCCACCAAATCTCTGCTCCTCCGTTTCTTCAGCTGGAAACGGGAACCAGCAAACTCACCGCCCAGTGTTTGAGATCTTAAATGCGAGTGTGGATGCAAAGCACACGGTGAAGGCACTCACCGGACACACAGCAAATGCTGCTCTCTTGCCTTCAGACTCTCTTAAGAAAACCATACTTCAGAGACAAGTCCATCTGTCAAACAATGTCCACAACATTTCGGATAAATTAAACTACTAAGTTAAGACGGATACACCATCTCCCCGTGCAGATACCGTACTTTATCAAATAAAAGACACCACTGCTCATAGTCAATTTTGTTGCCATGACAACATGTAAGAAATACTAAAGTATACAAAAGTGTGCATAGTTTTCTTAAATTGGGAAAATGCAGTAAGTGTCTACAATTTTAGATACAAAAAAAGAAACTGTATTTCTCCTTGCAACTTAGGCTGTCTTGTTGAGAGAGGAAAGGTCTGGAAGACGTGAGCCAGAGGCAAGCAATCGCGCCACTGGGAGCACCTTCCCATTCAGGTTCATCTAGTCCACATCAGCAACAAGTAATAGTGTCTGAGGGAAGAGACAATATCTGAGCAAGAGGAGGATGCTGGAGGAATAGCGGTTATCTGAGGAAAGAGAAGGTTTCTGAGGAGAGGGGGTATCTGAGGAAAGAGAAGGTATCTGAGGAAAGGGGGTATTTGAGGGCTCATTTCTTTCTCTTAAGAACCACTCTTTATGTACTTCAAAATCTAACAAAAACTTAACCCGTGGTTCTGACAGGTCAGGTGTAACGCCCCGAGAGAGTGCTCCTGACCTCTTAGATATGCGACCTACAGCGACATTCAGTGGTAGTTCCCTGAACTACAACCAGGTGTCCCGAAGGGGTAGGACCACTGCTAGGAACAATTTAGCCAAATTCTCCCTCACCCCCAATCCTCCCTCACCATACTTTCGTCAGGCAGAGGCAAAGGCAGTGGTGATAGCAGATAATATTGTTGCAATCTTATCTTTTTTTTCCTTTGGCATTTTCTGTGTATCTTTGACTTCATAATACAATCATATTGCTGAAAGTGACCCTAGGGATTATCAAATCTCCTTTCACTTTAGATTATAAAAGGATGACTCAATATGGTAGTCCAAGGTCATGGGGCTTGGTAGTCTTATTCAGGGTCCTGAATACATTGCTTTCTCAGCAAAATGATTTTGTTGTTCATAAAACACAGTCCACAGTATTGGCTCTACATATTTTCACCGTGCTCACTGGGCACTTAGTAAGAAAACAAACATCGTGAAAGACTACTCAGAGTTCTGCAGAAGACTTGAGGTGAATTATGGGTGAAAATTAATAGTCACCACTTACACAGCTAGGATGGCTTGGTTTCCTATAGAGGGTTGTTCCCTCTCAGTCAAGAAAGCTGGGGCAGAAAGAATTCTTTATAATTAGAAAACACAAACAGAACAAAACCCCCTAAAAATTACACAGGAAAGTAAGTGTAATTAATTATGAACAGTGAGTCAGCTTAAGGGATAGCAAATTGGGCTCAATGACAAGTTGCAATGTTAGAACCGTGTTTGGAAGACAGTAAAGAAAACAGGTATTGAAAAATGACACAAGGGAGAAATGACCAGAAAACATAAGAAACCCGGCCCATCACTCTCCATGTTGGGTATCAGGAGAAAACATCTAAAACTGAAAAATAAGTAATATAAAGGTAACACAAATGTAGAGATGGTTACACAGAGGCATAGCCAGGTGACAATCAGAGAGAGGAGTTAAAGTAGGAGTCCTTGCTCATGAGGCACCAGTGAGGAAGGGCAGACAGACTACTGCTGTTTTATGTTATGAGGTTTGTAGAAAATTCAATGCCCTAAAATGTGTGCATCTGCAATGTGACAAAACATAATGACAGATTTAAGAACTACAACACAATGAAGGCAAATCGCTTGAAAGTATTACTTTCAAATTATATGTAGAAGAGACAATAATGTTTCACAAGCATCTCTGAATTAACAGCCTACTTCACAGAATGGTCTACTTACACCATTTATACAAGATACAAATCACCAACTACAGGACCACATTAAAATAGTTGTCTTGTACCTATAATTAAAAGAGTGGGCAGTAAATACACATTCATATGCTTATACCAAAATAGGAAGCATTTGTGGCTATATTCATCATTCTATGTGTTTCTCCTCTTTGGCTGAGTCTTTGAACTCAGCAGCCAATATCACAGTGTTTTGGCACCATGTGGCTGTTGTGATGCCAGACCACATCCCATCATTAGGACCAAGGCTACTCACTCCTCCTGGTCCTGGGAATGTTGGCAGGTAATGGAGATCCAATAAATCACTCTGTAGGAATTACCTTCCAGCAAACAGGGCAGCCTAGTCCAAGGCTACCAGCCATTTCCCCCCTAAAAATCAAGATGGAAACATAAGCTTTTGGACCTCTTTTTCTCAAGATGGGACAACTCTATGCACTACCCAAAAACTCCGAACACCACCAAGGAATAGCTGAAGTCTGTGTTGGAAGAGCTTACCCGACTTCCACCTGCCTTCACCTAGGTGTTGGCCCTGTCAAGGTCAGAAGATGCCCAAAGATAGAGCACTCTATCAGCTTGCACAGGTTAAGCTGAGAGAGACTCAGAAAGCCCCCAAAGCAGGAAAAGTCTTGCTTTAAGGATTTCACCCTTTCTTCACTAAAGACTCCTATGTGACAGGAAATAAATGTGCCACAGACATGACCAAAAGAGCCTGAGCAAGCAGGTCTTGTTACACCCCCTCTGCCCTCAGTTTGTTTGCATTAGATCACACCCCTTTGTCACACCATACTTCTGCATGAGCATCCATCATTGCATAGTTTTTCCCGGGTCTTCGAGGCAGCCCCGGTCATACACACTTGCTATGTGTTTTCTCCCTGTGCCTCTTGTTGTGGTGAGGAGTGAGGACATGATATGCCTCTTTTCCTGCCATCTTTCCTGAGAGTGCTCCCAGCAAACCTCCCACGCTCCAGTCTCTACCACTGTGCTTCCAGGAGATTGACATTTGACCATCAAACATGAGTCTTCTTCCTCTTACCCGGGGTACAACACCATCATTAGTTTGGTTGGAGCTTTAAGGATAAAGTTCTGTGACTCTTTTCCCTTCCTTTGTTCAACTTCCCTTTCAAAAGAGTTGCACGTGGAGTGTGCACACTGCTGCCAGACAATTCTACAGACCACACTGCAATTTACCTTCAAGACTGCTCAAGTTTGTTTGGGTATCTGTTTTATGTACAGTAAAGGAGGGAGGAAAACACACAGTTGAGGCAATCAACACGCCATGGGTTCTTTCTTTCTTGGTGTGTTTAAATTTCGGTAGAAGGAGCAAAGTGTATAATTGCTTTGCACAGTAGAATGCATCAAAGGATTGAAAAGGCTGTAGGCGTTTAGAAGCGATGATTCTGATTTGACTGGGGTGAAGATGAAGGGCTCTTTACAGCTCCTTCTCTGCCTAGCTCAGCTGACCTTTCAACCTTAAGAGGGGGGCAGGGTCATTTCACACAGATGTAACAGATAAAAATAAGGGCACAGAGGGATGATGGTGGCAATGTTGGGGTACCGGCTACTAATCCAGTTTGAACAGAGCGTTAAAGGATTGATGAGAAACGGTTAACAAAGAAAGCCAATGTTGGGAGTGTGGAGCTGCCTGGAAGCACACCTTCTTGTTCTGTTGCATGTACGAAATGACACGCTAAGGCCAGGACAGGAACTCTGAGCAAGCACAGCATCATTACGCATCTGTGGCTATGCCATGAGGAACACAAGTGCCTCCAGCTCCAGGCCACTGCGGCAGCCATGGGGATCCTGCCTGGGGGACCACCGTGCCTGGGGACCCTGCCTGCTGCAATGAGTTTGCTTTTCTGTCAGTCTTCTGAAGAAAGCTTGTAGGGATTCTCATTCGAACCTCAGCCAAGGGGTTGCTTCCCATACAGTAGTGCATTATTTTACTAGTACATGAACTAGTCCAGCCATTTTTGAGTGTTCCTAAAAATATTTTTCTTACAAATTTTTCATAGTATTTTAACACCTGGGTGTATTTCCAACTCTATTAAATGTCATGTAAAGATATCTAAGAATGAAGTGCAGGAAATTAAATGGTTAATTTCTGTGGATGGGTAGTCTCCTAACTCACTGCCTTTCTTGTTATTTTACACTTACATACTGAATTCAGCCTAAGCTTGCAGACTGCAGTAAAACCATGTTTCACACTTTGTCTAAAAAGTAAAGGGGTGGTGAGTGTGGTGGCCCAAGTCTTTAATCTCAGGACCCTGTGAGTTATAGGCCAACCAAGGCTACAGAGCTAAAGCAAACAAGAACTGAAAAGGTTTTAGCCATTTCCCTTCTTGATAATAGTTATCAAGTGGTTTTCAAATGATAGTGGTTATGGTCTAGCCCCAACAGTCAATTTGTTTTTTAGTGTTTCCTCTTCTTTAATGGTGATTTAAAAAATATTCACAGTTCTATGTAAGTTTCGACTTTAACACAACTCACACATATATAAAGACACTTCAAAACCTAACTTTTCTGTCCTAACGTCAACGTTTGAGCATAAACTAATTTTCATTCTTTCATTTTTAACCAAAAAAAATGAGACCAAAAAAATTTTCAATCAATTCACAGTATGAAATTAATGAATTTTTTGTGAAATAGAGTTCTCATCAGACTCATGATGCAAAAGAGAAACAAAGAAGTAAATTCCTAGCTCTCAAACTGTAACTCTCAAATCAAAACATTATGGGACCTAATCTTGTTAATCTTTATTCAGTGGGAAAGGAAATGTATGAAATGAGGTAAATATGCTAATGAGGAGAGTGTCTAACAGGCGAAATCATGGCTCTAGTAGATGTCAGCTCTCTGGCACTTGCCCTCTCTTCTATCCCTTGCAGATCTTGTGCTCACTAATCATTCCCAAGTGTTAACCCTTTTTGCACATCTTCAAGGGTGCATTATGTTTACAGACCATCAATTACACTAAACCAACGTTATTCTCCCTTTCAGCCGAGTGGTACAGTAAGGCTTAAAGAAGGCTACAATTGATAAGACTAAACCTACATCACAAGACTTACAGCTAGTTACTGAATGATAAAAGCTGTCATTATCTACAGTTTTAAGAGAATTTAGAACTGGAAAATATTAAGACATCCATCAGTCGTGTATCTAAACAATGATGAAATTCTTTGCGAACACAATCAAGACAGACATGAAACCTAGAAAGAGAAAAGCCAAATTTCAAGTAAATGATTAAAAAGAGACACACTTGAGAAGGGCATGGATCTATTCAACACCAGAAGCAACAGCAAGTAGCTCAGATAGATGGATCTGGGTGATGGAATGTCCAGAGTCTATGCTCCAGCTGACTTTGCAGAATTTGCTCTCCTGCCCACCCACCCCTGTTTTACACCATGGAGGAACCCAGGACCTTTCAGTTACATTTTTAAGTGATGGATAAAATTCCTAGTTCAAGCTTTCCAGTTTTACCAAGAAGTTTACCAAAAGGAGCAAAAATCTCATTACACATGAGAAGCTTGGCTGCTCGATTTGTGTTTTTACATGCAGGATTTTTGTTTAGGTTTGGCTTGGTTTTGATTTTGGTTTGGTTTTCTTGTTGTTTTGTTTTGTTTGTTTGTTTGTTTGTTTGTTTGTTTGTTGTTGTATTTGGACTCTTCTCCTGGTGCTTAGGAGGAAGTTTCTAAACCTGTCTCCCAGGAGTTTGCAGAGTTCCCAGTGATCCAAAACAAAGCCTGACTTCTGAAAGTTAACTGAAAATAGGGAAACATTCTACTAATTCTCTTTAGAAATGACTGATGATTTAAAAAATATTTTCTTAAATATTTACTTTTTGTATATAGGACAAGAAACATACTGAAAGGAAAGGTGAATGACTATTTTACTCAGGAAGAATTTACAAAAGAAAATAATAGTCAAACAGAAGATAGGTAGATAGGTAGGTAGATAGATAGATAGATAGATAGATAGATAGATAGATAGATAGATAGATAGATAGACACATAGATAGACGATAACTACATACATAGCTTAGAAGAAATGAGGGGTTGAGTATAAGCAAGACATTAATAGTCTTCAAACGATGTAGCCTACACTTAGATTTGGATTATTGAGAACTTGCAGTGTCAGACTCTGGCCCAGTTTGTCCATGGGAACTGACCATAAGAGCCTCTTATCATGCCAACCTTCTCTGGTCAAATGTCAATTTGGGGAAAGCTCTATGAGTGAGGAATCGCTAGACAACTCACCAGAAGTCTAAAAACTCCATGTTCAGTCAGAATGTATCTTCTCTGCTCTGTACCAACGCAGAGCCTACCTCACTTGTCTTCTGGTTTCTCATCATAAAAGTCTATGAGTGACCATCACCTCCATCCTTAGAAGACCCATGGGTCCCAAGACCAAGCAATTGGTGTGTTTATTCCACCGATGAGCATATGTCTACTGGAGTGCACAGTGGCTGCACAACCTTGCCAAATAACCTGGCAGTCTGCACCCTGGCTTTCAGAAGACTAAAAATCATAGTCAGGCTTAGCAACCTGCCAAGACAAGTTGGTTTGCCTCCCAAACAACTTTTTAACTCAGATTGAAAACAGACTTGGCTAACCTCCCAGTCTTTGATAATTCAACAAAGCGTGTTAATAAATACTTAACAAATGAATGGAAGGAAGCAAAAGACTTCACTATCTCCCAGGCAGATGCACAGAAACTCCCCATCTACATGACTTGGAATAGTTGTTCCTAAGGCAGATTAAAGGCATCAGAGTGGTTCTGTGTGACTGTTCATTTTGTTTAGCTCCAAATCAAAACCCAAATCCCCCTCCATAGCTTTCCTCATAGTATTTAGAATAACATTTTCACAGACGACTAGTCAAAAAAAATCTTCATGTGTTGAATGACAAACAAACAAATGTTAGCTTCCAGAAAGAATCCCCCCTCCCACCTTTCCTCCTACTCCCACCTTTAAAGAGAGCATCCCATGGGGACAGTAGTGCCAAGGACATCATTAGAGGGAGTACGGGATGTGATAAAGGTTGAAGGTCTTCAGTGGGACATAGCATCCCCCTTGGCTCCCTCACTGAATCTCAATTTGTTTTAAATTCTACCTTGTAACCCTATACAATAGAAGAAAGCCATTCTTCTTTCCCTGTTCTCTCCTCTCTTTCGTTGCCTCTATGTATCCTCTTTAGCCAACAATGGGAACAAGGCTTAGATCTGATAAATGAGGCCTGTGGGAGATGCCTTACCCCACCTGCATTAAAATGGCCAGAAGCATAGCTTCCATTTCTTTAATCATCTGTCCTGTACTCTCTGGCCACCAAGGAGGACACACCAGAATGATGTTCAAGGGGAAAGAATGGTGAAGCTGTAGGATGTGTCTTCAGTCTGTGATTCAGACCTACTTTGTTCAAAATATCTCCTGTGTTCTTTTCCAGAAGACCTTTGCCTAAAATCCAAAACAATGGCAAAGAAAATATACATTTTTGCCTTGTTATCTATGTGTATATCTTTTTATAGCTCCTCAATTTGAGGCAGATAGCCGGTTAAAGGTTTACAGAGCTCAGAGCTGGAGAAATGGCTCAGTTGATGAAATGCTTGCTAAGCAAGCAGGAGGCACATACCTGCAACCCTATATCTGCGTAGGGAAAGCAAGGTGGAGCCAGGGGCTTCATGCCAGCCAGCCTAGCTAAGGTGATGAACTCCAGGTTCAATGGGAGATCCTGTCTCAAAATCCAAGGTGAAGAACAGCAGTGAAAATGCTTGATATTAACCTCTGACCTCTACAGATACACTAATGAACAAGTACACACACACACACACACACACACACGAGAGAGACAGAGAGACACACAGAGAGAGATTTAAAGAGCTTGATCATGGTCAAATTCTTGATACAGCTAACACATAAACATATAAGTCATTGAGAACTGCTTTCAATAAATGAGATTAGTTCCACTACACATTTCAAGGCTGTTGCTCCCCATGCTGTTACTGATCCATCCTTCTGCTGGGTTTACTGTTGCTGGTTTGCTGGACTGCCAGATATACTGATGGCTAAGATTGGTATCACCACCAAAGAACCTGATGAGCCTAACCAGCTGCAAGTAGCCAAAGAGAACTCTGCCCCTTCTCCTCACTAAGCTTTTTTCTCTCCTACATAGTATGTGGGGGGGGGGGTGTGGAAGGGAGGTAGAGAAATAAGAAACCACATGAAATAGATTAAAAGGGAGGGACACATAAGTCTAAAGACTTCAGACTGATGGTAGAGTCTACCATCGTTAGTGTATAACTGTAAAGTCACGTGAAAGATGAGGGAAGACCAGTCACTTCCTCTCAGGGACTTGTGAACAAGACAGCTGCTCACAGTCTCTGAATGAACAGAAGCTTGAAGCTCATGCACATCCTTAGGGGGATGTATCACACAATTATCTTCTGATAATTATATACTCTCATCGCCTACCATTTTTGCTATATTAGTCAGTTGCCAGTTACTATAACAAAGAAACTGATATAATAAAGTTATTTAAAAGGGGGAGGGGCAGCTAGTTTGGGTTTGGAGTTTTAGAAGTTCCAGCCCCAGATCAGGCAAACCTATTGCTCTGAACTCTGGTAGGTTCACAGCAAAGTCCTTATCTCAGCCAGGAAGCAATGAGAATGAGGAAAAGTCAAGGTCCCTTCCACATGACCTTCCAAGGATGTGACCCCCCCAATGTGGCAAAAGCTTTACTGGTAAGCCATCTCTGCACTCCTAGAACCATCCTTAACATTGTAAAGTGTAGATTTTCTCAGATTTTTTGGTTTTGTTTCCTTTCCTGGTAAAATGAGTAAGTGAGGGGCTCAAGTAACAGCAGCAGCTGATTTTCTTTAACTTCGATCTTGGTTTTAACAATGAATGAATTCACTTAGTTTGCCTTAGTTTCAACAACAAACTCTTCAAGTTGGATATTTTGCTATCTGCTAAGGCACAGAGAACTTACATGATAGCCCAAACTGACATAACCAGCAAATGGTAGAACTACAGTGCCCAGCCAGGCAGTATGTATCAAGTGCCTATGTTCTATTTCGTCACGCTTCTTTCCCCAAATAGAAGCCATTTATGACTGAATGAACCTAAGCATGCCAAGTCTTCATGCAATGTACTTCATTCAGCTCACATATACATGAAAGCCTAGAATGACAGGCAAAGGCACTCATGAACCAAACACATGCACACACAGATTAAAAAGAAATATCCCTGTATCAGCCAAGTGAGGGCTGGATTTCATACAGCTATAGGTATTTTATTCTGGAAACTATGGAAAAGTAAAGGTAATCAGAGTACCTGGCTCCGTCTTTAGAAGAAAGAACTGAAGACTCAAAATGCTGGTGAGAAAGATGTAAAGATTAAAGAACATTTTGTTCATTTTGACACTGAATTATGCAAATGATATGCAAAATATGTAAATCTGCATAAAGATAGGGAGAAAAAAACGTGTTTATTTTTCTGACTTTAAGCCTTTCTATACACACTTTCTGAAATGAACAGTGAGGGTGCTCCCTTTGAGTTCCACAGGGAATCATTTTCTAGGTACAGTGAACTCTCATCCGAGAAAACGGAATTAACCACATATTTTGAAAAAGATGTAGGTAGCATAGGAAAATTTGTAATCCCTTTATCATTGTGGTTGTTAGAAATTGGTTTTCAAGTACCTTCGGGGTCTCTCTCTACTTCTAGGTCTCCAGCCTTCACACAGTGCATCATCTGCCTTTTGTACCAATGCCAAAAGGCAGGCTATCGCTGACATCAAAAGCCAAGGGTTTTTACATCAGATTTGATATTAGAAAAGTAAAAAAAAAAAAAATGCAGCCTGATCATGAGAATGTATACTATATTTATTAATCATAATTATCACTAGTTTACTACTAATTAATATTAAGTATTCTTGTTACATGCTAATAAATTGGATTGTAGCAGAATATATTGAGAACAGGCTAAAAATTTCCATGCATTTGATCCTCTGAGCTCATCTGTTCTGGTTTCTTAACAAGGAATGAGCCTTTTGAAACTGTATTATTCATTCTGACTTTAGATGAAAAGGCCCTCAGACAATCCCAGTGACTTAAATACATATTCCACTAGTTTTTCTGCAGTATCGATAACTCTCAAAATAAATAAAAGAGAATTTCTAAAGTTAGGAATAAATAGAAAGATAGATGCCCAGAAAACATGACGTGCATAAAGAAAGCCAATTAAAACAGCCTAAAAATATGTCTGCCGGTTCCTTCTTTAGAAAAAAAAAAATCCATAAAAGGTAGCAGAGACATAAGATAAGTGATGTGATGACTGTCTTTAACCTTCTCAAATTTTAAACTCAAAAGTTAAAGGTAATTAGGTTAAATTTAAGTTAATTTAAAGTATTTAAATTTAAATTTAAAGTAATTTCAATTTTAAGTTAATTTAGAAGCTCAAAGCCAGAATAGAAAATTTCAGATCTGTTAAAGCTCACTGTCTGAAGAGTCCCTTAGAGCAGGCAATTCAAACTATGACCCCATCCCATCCCGGGGATGGTAGCCTGCCTTGTCCTATCTGGGAGTAGAAGGCAAGAAAATAATATCCTGTTTTCCAGGACCCCAAAATATCAGCGCTGTCAGGGACTGCAGGCGGCTTCCTTAATGTTCCCCCAAACAGCAGGAAACCACACTCGGAGAGGTCAGTGGACCATCAGTCATGCACTTATGGCCAGATGACCTCTCTTCTTCCTCATTAGCCAGACAGTCCTCACCTAAGGATTTCAGGTATTTATCCTTTCCTCCACTCAACTAGTAAAGCTCTGGCTGCTGACGACGTTGATCCCTTACAATTTAGAAGTAATGCCTGCTTCCACGGATTGCTTCTGGAGCGATCTTTCTAAATCTGATGCTGACCTTGCCTTAAAACACCTCTTCCTCCCCCAAAATAAGGTCCAACACGAGCAAAACTCAAGTTCTTTTGTGACTACATCTTTTCCCCTATCCTTTGATAAGGTCCAACCCAGGGAAAACACATGTTTCTTCATGAGTACGTCTTCAGGCTAGGCTGCACAGACCTCCCACCTCCTGTTCCAGAGACAGCCAAGGATCATTTGATCTTGCTCTACACCAGTCCTCTGTTTCCTGAAAGAACCCTGCCTCATCCCTTAAAACAATGTGTCTCTTGAGCTGGGGAGATGGCTCAGTTGATACAGCGCCCACCAGGCAAGCATGATGACTTGAGTTCTAATCCCTAGCACATGAGTAAAAGATCTAGGGCTCTGCTCTGGAAGTGGGGACGGCGGGGAAGGGGGGGGTGTTCCTGGGGCTTGCAGCTTGCCAGTCTATACAATCAGAGAGCCCTGGGTTCAATGAAGGCCCTCGCAAAAACTAAGGTGAGGGGTGGCTGAAAAAGACTCCTGGCATCAGCTTCCGGCCTCCACACACCCCCATGCCACACAACATGTACGCACAAAAAGATCGATCCTTCTGAAGACTATTAGTTCAAACTCTCCACATGGAATTAAGCGCAGTCTTTGCCATGCCTACCGCACCCTTGTTGTTGGAACTAACCCCAGGCTTAGCTATAGTCCCTGTTCCTCTCAGTTAGAGTGTGATTCCTCACAGTGGGCACACACACCGTGTGTATGTGTGTATGGGTGTGTGTGGTGTGTGCATGTATGTCTCTATGTGTGTGTGCCTTCTGGAGACTGAGCTTGGGGCCTCAGGCTGGCACAGTAAGCATTTCCCCAAGGGAGCCACATCTCCAGGCCGGCACCCTTTCATCTTTACATCCCCACTTTGAGAAATACTTACTATTCATTGGGTTGAATGACTGGGCCAGAACCTTGCATGGATGGATTTATTTCTGACTTTATATCAGAGAGCTCTAGTTCAACACCTGGTTGACAGCCACCAAGGGAAACGTGGAAGCTGAAGATTAACACAATTATTATTGCTACACATTTGCAGGAAAAGGTAAATCTGCGAGAACCAGATTTACAAAAAGGGTGCAGCCCAGAGAACAGCCCACACACAGGGATTTAAGCGGGTTTTTCAAAGAAAAGCTCTGTTGAAACAGGTGACCTTTATTACCACTTTGCTTTAATTGCAAATACTCTTAGTACCTGATGCCTATTAATTTGTCAGCCATGCCAGAAGCAGAGCCAAGAAGCCACAACAAAAGAAAAATAAACCTTTTAATGCGGGCCATAAAGGAGCTGACTCTGGGTAACAATTACCTTGTGAAATGCAGAGGCCGTAAGTAGCCAGTACACTGTGCTAAATAAATTTCATTCTTAATTACGGAAAATAAGGAGGGCAAAATGAAAATGTCATCACTCGTTGGAATTTGTAGGCTTGCAGAGGGATGTCTGGATGGTTTCGTTTTATTTTGTGGAGTAGAGCAATTCGGCTTCCCTGGGCAATGACACCTGCTGAAATGCCCTTTGCCTCATGTTCAGAGCAATTTGGGCAACCTAGGAGCAGACGACCCAGATGCAAGTGACCACTTCAGTGTTCACACCAACGATGGTACACCAGCACAACTGAGGGAATATTTAGCTGCTGCCTAATTCTCTATGAAAATTGAGTGAATCTTAATGTTGGAATCAATAAAATATTTGGAGTGCCCATAATGATTGATATTACAGTACACCAGGGAACAAATACACTAATTGTGCAGCTGCTTTCCTAGCAGGCAAAGATTCTGGATATTCCCGACTTCTGGTATTTTAAATTCTTTGACCATGCAGAGGATCAAACGTCTCCTGCCAAGACCTGAATTTCAAAGTCGTCAGAGAGGGCAGAGCTTAAGCACATGGTACATGCACAGACATGCAGGCAATACATTCATACACATAAAATAATAGTGACTAAATCTGTTTATAAGACAAAAATTCAAAGCGGGCTACAACCAGCCAAAAGAAATAAGCAAAGATTCTTCTTCTACCATCTCTGCCATGGACCAGCATCTGTCATTTCAGGATGGACCCAGCCTGCCTCCTCCTCCTCCCTGATAAGCTTTTAGCTTCTATATGTGGAAGGGCAGGTAAAAGTACGTAGGCTTTTGTGAAAAATGACTGTACTGGTGAAAAATGTGGTAAAATGAATGCACATGATTAAGAATGTATAAAGGATTCTTTTTTTTTTAAACAACCTGAATATGTGTGTGAATACACATAAACATTTGTGTGTGAATATACACACACATATACACATACCTACATATGTGAAGGAGAAATCAGGAGTTGACCTCAGCTGTTTTCCTCAATTTTTTGAGATTGTGACTCTCACTGGCCCTGGAGAGGGCCTATCCAGCTTGGCCAGCTGGCCAGCAGGAATCCCCCTGCCTCTGCCTCCCCAACACTGAGATGGCAAGCCTGCACTTTTACACCCAGCTTCTTCATGTGCTGGGATCTTACTAAAGTCCCCATGTTTGCTGTGGACTGAGGCATCTCCCCAGATGCTCCAAAGGATCGCTTAAAAAAGTACAGGGGCCAGAGAGATGGCTCAGTGGTGAAGAACACTCACTGCTCTTCCAGAGGACTGAAGTTTGGGTTCCACTATCAGTGCTGGGTACACAACAGACTCTGACTTTCACTCCAGGAGATCTGCTGCCATCTTCTGGCCTCTGTGAGCACTGCACTCGTGTGCATAGACATGCACAATTTTTAAATTTTATTTATTTTTTATTAATTACAGTTTATTCACTTTGTATCCCAACTGTAGCCACCTACATCATCCCCTCCCAATCTCACCTTCCCTCCCTCTTCTCAACCCATGCCCCTTCCCTAGTCCACTGATAGGGGAGGTCCTCCTCACCTTCCATCTGATACTAGCTTATCAGGTCTCATCAGGACTGGCTGCATTGTCTTCCTCTGTGGCCTGGAAAGGCTGCGTCCTCCTCAGGGGGATGTGATCAAAGAGCCAGCCACTGAGTTCATGTCAGAGGCAGTCCCTGTTCCCACTACTAGGGAACCCACTTGGACACTGAGCTGCCATGGACTTCATCTGAGCAGGGGTTCTAGGTTATCTCCATGCATGGTCCTTGGTTGGAGTACCAGTCTCAGAAAAGACCCCTGTATCCAGATTTTTTTTCCTCTCCTTGTGGAGCTCCTGTCCCCTCCAGGTCTTTCTATCTCCCCCTTCTTTCATAAGATTCTTTGCACTCTGCCCATCTTCCTAGTTAAAAAAAAAAAAAAGGCTTGATTTCTACAGATTCTTCACAAGACAATTGACAGGAACAGACAATAAGCACATGAAAAGGTGATCACTGTTGTTAAGCACTAGAAAATAAAAATTTAAACTCCACCTAATACCACTAATACCTACCAAGATGGCTAAGGCTAAAAAGATTAATGCCACCAAACGGTAAGAGAGACAGGGAAATGATGCCAGCATGGACTGTGAACAGGAATCCAAAGTGGTATAAGCACTGTGCAGGGCCCACCCATGATGCCCCAAGGGGTAGACTGTACAGCACCTGTTCATGTAGACCCCAAGGGTACACTGTGCAAGGTATGCTCACGGTAACCCCAAGGGTACACTGCAGGAACTGCTCTTGGTGACCTCCAAGGGAACATGGGACTCTCTTCCCATCTCAGCACTTGGTGACTTCACAGTTGACAGCTTATAAGCGGCCGTGGTGGAAATGTTTACACCCACACAATCAGCAGCTTGGCCCTTTTTTTGGTGATATGACAACTGCCTCCTTCTCCTCTTCCTCCTTCATCGTTTTAGGAGAACCAGTTAAAAGTATTTACCCTTCGATTCAAGACCAAGTAAAGTCACTTCTTAGAAGTCTCCCTCTCAATTCAGGTATTCACAGAAATAACGCTGTAGGAATGTTCACGACGGCTTTGTTCACAGAAGTCCAAATCAGCCAAGATCCTATCGAGAGGAGAGTGACAAGCACAGGAGAAATAGTTCTCAACTAGGAAAGCAAATGAGTCCCTCAGCGCTCACCAATGGGGATGGATCTCAGCCGAGGCGCCCCCTGCAGGATAAGTGAACCACAGCAAATATGCACAGAGGAGCATCACTCTGCTATCAGCCTAGGAAGTCAGGCTGTTTGCAAGAAATGTGATGGGACTAGAGGTTGTATTAAGCGAAACGAGCTAGGTTCAGAGAGACGAATACATGTTTCCTCTCGCATATGGAATCTAGATTTATAGAGGGGAGGGGAAATAGAATAAAACCTATCAGGAGAGAGGAAGACAAATGGGGGAAGGGAACAGAAGAGAGCATTGGGGGGAATATGACACAAATACATTGTGTGTGCATCTTAAAAGGTCACAATAAAACCATTACTTTGTGCGATTATCATACACTAACATTGAAAGCTAAGCCTTACACAGGAGTATTCGCTATGTGCGCTTTACTAGTACATGTAATATACCAAGTAATGTAATAGGCAAGTTGAGGTTCACACAAGAGACCAGCAGTTACAAAAGACAACAGGTGTGCGCATGTGACTGCCAGTGCAACGTGTTTGGAGGTGGCCATCTTCTGTGGGTGGAACGAGCAGGAATAAGGACAGTGTTTCCTGGTTCTCTCTCTACATCCAGTGTGGCCACAGTGAGGAGGCTATGAACTGCAACCTGGAATACCATCCTGTCATCTTGAACTTGAACTTGTAGCCCCTCAAAACTATGAGAAACACATTTCTGTCATTTATCAGAACGTCCTAATATAGTTCTTGTGACCACTCTATGAATCCAAGATTAGAATCACTCCCATTTTACTAGGAACTAAACAGTCATTTGCCTCAAGTCCATAGCACATAAATGAGGACCGGCATCATCTCAAACACAATGTCCCATGAGAGAGGAACAGAAAGGGGGAGGTGGGGACTGGACGGGTCATGGGGGCATGACACCGAACAGCACAACACAAGAGGGAAAAGACAGCAACCTGAATTGGCAGCAAACTAGAGATGGGAGTACTATTTGGTCGGACTCTGATTCACAATCTTTAAGATTAATGGCCTTTAGCACTGGCTACGTAATTCATGAGGCTTGGTGAAAACCCAGTGTGTCCCTTATTCAAAATTTACCAAGAGCATCAAGAAGACAGCAGCAGAGCATTAAAGCTAGGACCAGTGCCTTCTGGGAGTCATTTCTGTGTGGCTAACAAGTCCCAAAGCCCCAAAAGTGGGTCCTCAGTACAAGCCAAAAAGCTGTTCATTGTGATTATGATTACTGCAAATGGCTCAATGCATCCTGGTATTGGACCCCAGGAGCAAAAAGAGGTGAGCGCAAACCTGGGCAGCCATCCTGTCTCCTCTAAAGCTGTAGTGAGGCTCTATGAAAACCTGCTTAATTTTCTTCCCCAAATCAAGACCCATGAATCATAAAGGCACTCATCTTCCTCCCAGACCCGTCGTCAGGGAAGCAGCTTGGAAATGCTGACGGATCTTCCACCACGGTAAAGAGGCTCCAAAGAGGCAGTCACCATCAGACTGAAGTGATTACCCATCACTCCCTTCCAGGTCTGACACCCAGCAGGCAGCCGCAGGATGCCTCATCCTGTTTACACCACTGCCTTCTGCCCTCAGGATTTCTAACCGAAGAGCTCATTTATACTGCAGAAAATGGAGACCATGGCACCAATTGAAGGTGCTTAAAAAATAAAGCTCCCATCCATTTCCAGGCCGTGACAATGCAGCCAAAGCTTAGCTGCTTCCTCCCTGTGCAGGAGCTGTAATCAGTAATTCTCAGGCAAACATAAAACACAGTAGTTTTGCTGTAGATAATGGGCTGTTCATCCACTGCAAAGACTTCTATATTTTTTTGTGTACAGTACAAAACGCTTCATTTCAGCAGGAATCAAAATGACAAATCGGTTCACTTCAGAGCTCTGCTGCCTGTCTTGGGGAACTATGAAATACCGTCACTACAGGATGCCTGGAGAATTGTATGAAGGCCAGTATAGGAAAACACACACACACACTCACACACACACACTCACACTCACACTCACACACACACACACGAGACAGGCTTTACCTCCTGTTTCATTTTGCACCAGACCCTGCATTGGTCAGTCAAGTTTTAGATGATTTTCTGTAAGCCTTGGTAATCCACACTCAAAAGTGGCACCCCAAATTTCTGAGATGTAAGATCCCTCTGTGGGACAGGCTATAGGCAGATACTACAAGTTTGAGGAAGTCTTTAATTTTAGAGAGGGAGCCACCAGTTGGACTGGGAATAGGGGAAAGGCACCCAATCTGCAGATTCCCTTGCAATTCTTAGAGCTGCCTCATTAAAAGCTTAAAAAAAGAAAAAGAAAGAAGAAAAATACAGAAGCCAGCATTCTTCCACAGTGACTGAGAGAGACTCAGAAAAAAAAAATCACTATGCATTTTTTATGTAAAAAGAGATTTTTCTCTCTTGCAGACTTTCAGCATTGCTGGAATTAAGTCAAGAAATTGGGCTTCATCAGGTTGATGGAACCTGCCTATTTGGATCAAGGTCTCTCGGGTCCTGGTAGGAACCTAGACCGAGAACAGGTAGAATCAGTGTGGGTTTTTAATTTGGAGATTTCCCAGCAATCAGCAGATCGTGGGAGTGCAGACAGGTGGGGCTCCTGCGGAGTGTGTTTGCTGCACATCAGCACACATCGGTGTGGAGCAACGCCAAGGCAGTATCTGCAGGCCTGGTGTGTGTATTTATAGCCTCACCTGCTTCTGAGCAAAGCCAAGCCTTCCCTGGAATAAAGTGAACCTGTGTGTGGCTCTCCCACCAAGACTGGGCAGGCGATGGATGGCGTGTCTGAGCACAGGTGTACCAGATTTTTGCCATTCTTGGTTTCTTAGACAGCCAGTGATGTCTTTGGAAACCATTTGCTATTTTTTTTAAGTTAACGTCTACTGTGGTCTACCAGTTTGAACCAGGAAGCAGTGATACCAGCGTCACTTTAAGATAGAGAAATAATCTGCTTTCGAAAAAGAACTATATTGACACAAAATCCCTAGTTCCAATCATCTGAAAATATCACCATTTGTACCTTTTCCTTTTTCCTCCAAATTGCTAAATTGGGAAGAAGACAAACTGGAGAGCCGGGTGAGCCAAGTGGAAAACTGCTCCTGTGAGTTAATAATTTCTCTGTCACATATGGAGCAAGTACTTAGCTCTAAAACTTTTGTGAAACAATGGAAATAATGCCGCCTGGTTTGCTATAAAGATGGGATCCAACAAGATACATAAAACACCCAGCACAAGCAGAGAATGAAACACATGGGCACGCACACCCAGAGAGGAGCTCTGACTCCTCTCTCTGCCACTTCTCATTCGCCAAGGCACCAGACTTCCGGCTTTGTGCTGCCTTCTTCACACGCATGTTAATGATTTCCTGAGGGTGCTTTGAGAGCAATTCTAACAGTCTCGTGTCATTCTCCTTGTTAGTGGTTACAGTGAATAATAAATGCAACTTATTAATCATTCTGGATAGTTTTTTTTTTTCCCCAACAGAATACGGCACTGGCGGCTTTCAGTATCAAAAGGCTAGGAGTCTCGAAAGGAGCCAAGCTTGATCACACAGCTCAGGTTTCCATACATCATGGTTTGTTCCTCACCTGAGCCCCACTGATGGGCATGCAGCTGCCTACATTTAATTCCTATTTCTCTTTAATAGGCATAAGAAAATTCGTGAGATGCTTTCTCCAAAAACAGTGAAGCACATAAGCCCTAGGACAGACAGCACCTCAGGCTGCAACACTGGCCTCTCCTTTCAGTAACTGGTGACCTTGGCAGATGACTGACCCCTTCCACTTTCATCCTACCAAGTTTCCCTTAGGACTAATAACCTTACGGTGTTGTACTATGCTTGCAGAGGGAAAAAATTCAGACAACTATGCTTCTCAATTCAACAAACACATCAGCTTAGATATTTTCACGGGACCAACGCTTGCTTCAAACAGAATGTGGTCACCATTTTCCTGAGTAGGTCAATTTTTCTGTCAGTGGCTCTTACAGATCTGTAAGATTATGATATAGAGAAGGAAGAGTGGGATTGAAGAGATCTACAAATATCCTCTGATGTATGCTTGAACAAACAAACACACACACAAACACACACACACACACACACACACACACCAAGGTCAATTGTCCCCTCACGGAGAACACAAAACAAAACAGATCTTGGAAACGTACAGATTAAGTGATTGACTGAAAACTTCACATCAACTTTCAGGAAAAATAATAGGATTAGACTAAATATGCTTCCTTTACAATGATTTCCAACCAGTGGCAAGTTCAAGAGGCTCTTTCCATCAAGTTGGTGGATTAAGACCCATCCTTCTAAAACTTTAATTGTGCAGAGGAATTGGCTATATGAAAAGAGAAGTTCTAATGAAGGCTGGGGGCCTTGAATTTCTACCTTTCCTATATGCTCCTAGATGGTGCTCACCTAAGCACCCCCACTATGACAAGTAGTATGACAGAGACAAACTCAATAAACTTGCAAACTGCTCTTTCCAGGAAAAAAAAAGCCCACAGCCAAAGAAAACTGTCCAGTCCATACATTTGTCTAAAAGGAACACTTACCCTATCTCTATGCAAGGAGCTTATTGAGGATAATATGTGACTAGCATGTATCTAGAGCTTGAATTTGACTTTACTAGCCTAATAACTCACTTTGACAAGTATTACGTGATTCCTTTGTCTAGAACACTAGTGCAGAATTAGAAATTACAGCAGTAAGCAAGTCAAGTACTCCAGTGAAAGAGGCAATAAACAAATATAGAGTAAACAGACAGGGAATGCAGAGCAAACAGGGAGTGTCAGGCCTTGGGTTCAGAGAGGTTAGGGTATTATTTTTACGCCAGGAAAAGTAAGGTTAACAAGCTGAGCTTTAAGGAGGAATACTGCACGAACAGGAAGTGAGGGGCATAGTGTCTTGAGTTGTGTTACACAGTATGTTGTTGGGCTAAAAACACAGCAAAACTAGAAGGAAAACAGGTGCTGCAACAAGCATGAGCTTTTGACAAGGAAATAGGGATTTAGTCAGAACTCAGGGGTGGCCCACCCTCTCTCTAGAGAACCGGGTCAGTGAGTGCCCTGAACCAGGGTTGCAAAAGGGCAACTGGGAAAGTCTATAAACTCATGAATGGCAGCTCTCAGTTAGGTGATTACTGAGGGGCAGCTTGGAAAGGGAATGTTTTTATCAACTATTCAGCAGGACTTTTTTTAATCAAAAGCATCCCTCCTAATAGAGACACCTGACCAAATGCATACCCACCCAGACGTACACCTGGGGTACTTTCAACACAGGCAGAAACACAGAACCTCCACCATCAGTCCCACTAAACAAATCAGTCCCTGACTGGACATTCAGAGGCTGACAAAAGAGTTAGACCATATGTTTATCACTCCTAAAATTCATGTTCTCCTAGAGGACTCCAGTGCCAGCGAGGCTGCATGCGATACTTTTTCCCTCTGCTAGACTCTTCAGCACTGGTTCTCAACCTCCCTTAACACTGCAACCTTTTAATACAGTTCCTCATGTTGTGGCGACTCCCCCACACACACCACCATAAAATTATTTTCATTGCTACTTCATGACTGTAATTTTGTTACTGTCATAAATCATAATGTAAATGCTTTTGGAGACAGAGGTTCACCAATGAGGTTGTGGCCAACAGGTTGAGAACCGCTGATCTCCAGGGTCTGCCCTGCTCCAGAAGGCATGAGATGGGTGAGGGAGAGGAAGAGGAGTCTGGGGATACCAGGGCAGCAGCTAGCCATGGTTGTAGACAAGCTCTGTGTGTCACCTTGACCAGGAGGTCAGGATCGGACCTTCCTTTGCTCAGCCATTCTCCATGTCTTGCCCCCCTCCCCACTTCAAAGGTGTCCCCTCTTAAAGTGATCAACAATTCCTTCCCTATACAACCATCACAACAGAAACAAAACCCAATCCCTTTTCCTAACCTAAAAAGCCTTCTTAACCTCAGTTACTCTAACTCAGCCACACTGGATTTCAGGCTCTTGTAGTGCGTGCACACACACACACACGTACACACAAACACATGCATGTGCACGTGCACATACACACACACACAAATTTCCCGCAGAGGATCTGTGAAAATGCTCTAGGTGCCCATCTGGATGGACATGTGTCGAGTCCTGAACTCTTTGCAATATTGTCCCCACATCCAGGAGAGCTTCCAAAACATCTCCTAACTTCAGTGAGGTGTCTTCTTGAAAGTCAGCTCTCCAGAGTGGCTGACCTTGCCAACCTTGGCTAGCACAGATGTGACTGGATTCCCTTGCCCTGCCTCAATGCTCTAGCCAGGCATTCCCTTAACACCTGTACTTAACATATACAGAAGGTCCAGGAATGGCAAGTATGCATTAGGTGCTCAGTAAGTATCTGCTAAGAAAATGTCTTATTTAATACAAAATGAATAGGCGAGTAAAACTTAATTCCCTTACGTATGTTAAAATAGCTGTAATAGCTTTCTGCGTATGTTTTTACAAAAGCAGTAGAAATAGATCCATGTTCATTTTCCAATCATGGCCTTTAGTCATATATGACACATTTTTCTAGCTAAAAGAACAAGAAAAGAACATAATGCAGACGTTAGTGACTAAACCACGATACTGGAGGGAAGACCAGGAAATGGGGCAGAACCAGCTCCCTCAGGAACAGGGTGAAGACAGATAAGCCTGCCTGACAGAATAAGTGAGCGAAGCGGGAGGATGACAACAGGGACCAGATAAATACGCACCCTGAAGAGGATGCTTTTTCCAAGTTGCATAAACAACTCACTAAGAGGAAGTAATCAACGGAAGTGGCAGAGATGATGATTCAGTGTGAAGCTTCCCCATGAATCTTTCAGCTCTGCCTTACCCAGCTCCAGAATGAAAAGAAGAATATTTTTTCACGAGAAGGAAACACTACAAATTAAATTTTCAGCACTGGTGGTTGAACATTCTTAGCATCTAAATTGTTTCCAGGACCTCACGTTCCAGGTGACAATTTCAAGCATTAAGCTATTCAGAAGTTAGGGGGAAAGTAAATAGAAGTAGCCAGCTGGGAAGGGGCTGGGGGGGGGGGTGCTAGGCTGGAGAGATCGGCCATTCCAGACATTAGAGGGATGTTGTGAGCTTTATCAACAAAACTTTAATGATAAAATAAATTACTTCATTTTACCCACAGACTTTAAAATTTCCCCCCACATAATAATTCTGCATATTTATGGGGTACAGTGTGATAATTCAATTCACGTACACATTGTATAAAGGTCAAGTCAGGGTAACTAACATTCTAGTGCTTAAAACATTTATTATTTCTTTGTACTTGTAGTCTACAAACCCCTCTCTTGGAGTTCCCTGTAAAATGCTTTAAGCTGTTAAAAATTGCAGTCACCATGCCATTCTGTACTCCCACCGAGACATCTTCCTGGCCTCTGGTGACTGCTACTTGCTTCTATAAGATCAACTAGTTTATCCCCCAAATGAATGGGAGTGTGTGGTATTTGTATTTCATGCCTGCTTTGGTCTACTTAACAAAACATCTTCCAGCTCCATCCATGTTGCTATGAATGGCATGATCTACAAATGGCATATTCCATTCTTTTCTTTTCAGTTCAGTAGCATCCCATTATGCATACATACTAGAATTTTTCAATGCGCACTTCACTTGATAGTACTTTTTTTTTAAGCTATTGTGAATAGTTTCCCAATAAACACCAGAACTTGGGTATCTCTTTGATACCGTTTGATATGTGTAAACCCTTAAGGTCTCTGAGACACTGTGTGTGGACAATAATTTGGTTATTGGGGGTTAAATAACAAGACTCTGGCCAACATGTGCAGTTTTCTAAAAGCAAACTAAAGCTTTGTATGCCATCATTATCATATTTACCACCCAGTTCCCTAGCTCTGATAAAAACAAAGCTAATAGAGTTAATAGAGAAATTAACAGTTAATAGAGAAAACAAAGGACACTGGCATTTGCAGACTTAGTGTTTGTGTTTTTATTAGTTGTGAGGGACTCCCAAAGGGCTGGGCCCACACAAAAGATATATCAGCTTTCTAAGGGTTTGCTGAGTGAGCATAGGACCGCCTGGGAATGTGCTTTTCACTGTAGTTTCAGCATTTATATTCGTGATCATCCGTGAAAATTTTTATGTGTCTCAAAGATGCAAATTTAATTTTTCAGTCGTATTTCACTGTGTCCTGTATTTAAACATTACCACAGTTACTGGGGAACTCACAGAAATTGGTATGTGTATTAAATAAAAGACCTTATGCCAAGTAATATTTAAAAGGTTTCTTTAGTTCATAGTTTTGGAGCACACCCTCCTTCTCAGGACCTCCCCATATCCCCACCCTGCCTCTGCCAATGCCCCTTGTGGCTAGCTTCAGCTGAGGACCTCTTGGTGGAAGGTATGATTACAGCTGCCATGCTTTTGAAGCACAGAGAAACAGAAAGCCAGAGAACAGAAAGAAACCAGCGCTGTTCTTTAGTGAGGGCTCAGAGGGCAGTACCCCAATATCTGCCCACCTTAAATCAAGCCTCACCATGTACCCAGAGCTCAGCCCCCTCCCCACACCCCACCTTCCCACGGTGACTGCACTCAATTTCCTGCCTTGCCTCAGGAGCTCATCTCAATTGGCAGAATTCTGCTCCTCCTCTCATTCACCAAGCCTGACAAAACTCCTCCATCTCCCTCTTGGCTTGCTCGAGCATGCTACAGGCCTGGTTGGATGCTGTTCCTGGCCTGGGCCCAGCCACAGACAATAGATGCTACAGTGGCCACTTTCTTTAAGCAAACACTATTTTATTGCCAGGTATTAGGTACTTAACATAACCACTAAATGAAATGGAGGAATATGCAAATGACAATAAAACTTCCCTTTAGCACATTAGAGTGACAGTTACAAGAAAATGATAGAAGATGGCTCCCTGAGGAGCTATCTCAAGATACCTGAACATTCAGGATTGTCACTACGAAGGGCATAACCCAAGTCATACTCTTTTTCGGCTTAATAACAAAGACGGGTGCTGTTACCAGTATCTTCTCATTAGCATCTCTACCTTCAGAACTTTATCTGACCTGACCCTGAGAAGCACAAAAATATTTATTATGGGCATTAAGCACACTCTTGTAGAGGACTAACGGCATCTTGAGCAGGTAAGTGTGAGCAGAGGTGCTTCTGTGGCCCACTGGGCACTCTTTCCCCTGGAAACTTTGCCCTGGAACTTCCCTGATCACCCTCAGCCCCATCCCAGATCCTAAGCGCAACACAAACTGCTGGCTCAGCTGCCAGTCATTCTGAGTCTCCGCCAGACCTGGAGGCCAATCAGAGCTTTTGGAGACGATGAAAAGGGTGGAGAACTACTATGATATTTTTGGAATGGCAGCAGCTTGTAATAAATACCAGGGAATAGTAGGGAATAAATAGTAGAGTGTCAAAATAAAAGTTAGAGTGTCAGGACACTAGCTTACTTCTAGGGAGAACCCTGTGTCAAGCCCCAAAGTCCACTGCCAGTTCTACAGAGCAGCGGAACATTCACCATCTCTAGCTATAGAAAAAAAAAAATTTTTTTTTCACTTCCCAGGCCCTGCATGTGAGCCTAGCCAAGTGTCAGCACAGATCCCTGAACTCCGATGCCTTGTGGCTTTCACTGTGACAACTGCATTTCCAAGCCCATGGTGGCAGGCAAGAAAACATTTCTAATTGTCTTGTTGGCTCCGGGGTAAAACAAATACACATTTAGATAACAACAGATAAGTACTTCCTCTGAATTAATCACACATGCGAGGCCTGAAAACACGCTTCTGTCGGGGGAAATTGAATCTAGGTGCAGCAAAGCCCCTCCCCCCACCCCCCAGAGAAAGCGAAACTGCTTGAACTAGAAGGGAATTTTAGAATATCAGCGCAGCCCTTCAAGCATTTGTTTATAAAACAAGTCTGTGGAACGGCAGCAGACAAAGAAAGCCGACAAAGAAGGCTTGGAGGTAAATGGCAGACTCAGGAGTTGTGTTTCCAAGGAGTGTGGCTCCCACCCCCACATCTAGCTAGTAACAATTGTTTTCAGAAGTGTTCTGGAATGCTCAGTGTGACCTTGGCATTAGGAGCCATGAACCCTCTCTGTACTCCCGACTGGCAATAAGAATCTTCTTGAAAGCGCCTCGTCCTACAGAAATTTTCTGTTAGACATACTTGCTTGTTCTGCCATTACCACCTCAGTGCCAGGCCCTTCCTGATGGCAGAAGGTAGGCAGAACAAACAAACCATCAATGGATAAACTCCCTGTGTGGGTGGCAAACATGCGCAGGTCGCCCAGAAGGATACACAACCAGTCCTTTGCTTCCAGTTGAGGTCATATTCTCTGACCATACTTGAGGTTAGTCTGGTGCTATGTATTCAAATGCTACAAGAGTAAATAACCAATTAATAAAATAAAATTAAAAAAGGCTGGGCTTGGCAGTGCACATTTTTCATCCTAGCTGTCAGGAAGCAGAGGCAGGTGGATCTCTGTGAGTCCAAGACCAGCATAGTCTACAGAGTGAGTCCAGGACAGCCAGGGCTTTGTTACATGGAGAAACCCTACCTTGAAAAACCAATAAACAAAGAAACAAATAATTAAATAGAACAGAAACTTGGAGAAACTACATGGTAGAAAAGGCTGACTGGCCCTGACACTCACAGTATGCAGGTGTATGCTGATCTGGGTCCTACGGAAGTTGTTCAGCCAGGAAGCACATGTTCCAGTAACTCAGAGGAAATCGTGTGGCTCATTCTAGTTAAGTGGGCATGTATGAATAGACATGTATGAGCCACTTGTACATCCTTCACGGCCTCTCATCTGTCAGCCGTATCGAGTAGACTGTAAGGACTCAGTAGGAAGCCCAACCACTGACAGAAGCAGCCCCTGAATCACCATGCAGAAGAAAGCTGTCGGCAGCCACGAACGCCTCTTTAAGTGACAGCTAGACAGTGAAACCAGATTTCTATTTATACAGCCACTTTTTTCCATTCAACTGAACACTATTTGAGCAACCTTAAGTTGTTAAGTATATACTCAGTACTTGGGATGTAAAAATATATACAGTAAAGTCTTTTTCTCCTAGAAGCTCAGAGTATCCTAAAGAAGAGAGGTTGTATAAAGCAAGGGAGGAGGGATGATGGGCTCCGCCTGCTCTCATTTACAGCCCCTTCCCGGTGGGAACATGCTGATTCATGTGAGAGCCTATTTTACTTATCTTTACTAAACTTATTACACTAATACAAACTCTTCCCATGTGGATTGTCTGATGTACAGAAGCTTGTTTGGGGGAAGGAGGGAGAAAAGTCCCTAAAGTCAATTCTAGAGAGGAGGGTGGCTAGAACTTAAAGTCAATAGACTCAGTAATTACTAGTTAAATCACCTAAAAACAATGCGTTAGAGATGAGCATTGTTGTCCTCTGTCTTCAAAAACTGGTTGATAAAGTGGATAGGCCCAGAAGGACAAGTCCTTATGAGGGGAAAATGTTTTCTTCATCCTGGTCTAAATGTTACTAGAGAAACCAAGAGTCCCCATTTTTTGTTTGTTTGTTTGTTTTTGGTTTTAATCTCATTAATAAAATAAATTTTTAAACGAACTCAGAAGGAAGCTTGAGCACAGTTTTACCAGAGTTTGAGAAAAAAAAAATTAAATAACAGGTCAAGCAAGCTATAAACTATGGAGGCTCCCAGAAAAAGGGAGATGGCGAAGAGGAAAGTGACCATGTCTTTGATAGGGTTCAAGAAAAGAAGCAGGTTCTTTATTTTTAATGTAATTTATTTATTTTTTTATTAATCACAGGTTAGGTTTTTTGCATCCCAGGTGTAGCCTCCTCCCTCATTCCCTCCCACTCTCCCATCCCTCCCTCATCTCCTCCCTGCCCCTTCCAAGTCCACCGACGAGGGGAGGATCTCCTCCCCTTCCATCCGATCCCAGTTCATCTTGTCTCCTCAGGGCTGGCTGCAATGTCCTCCCCTGCGATCTAGCCAGGCTGTTACTCCCTGGAGTGTATGGGGGAGGGTCAAAGAGCCAGCCATCGAGTTCATGGCAGAAACAGTCCCTGTTCCCCTTACTAGGGTCTTCAGTTGGACACCGAGCTACCATGGGCCACATCTGAGCGGGGGTTCTAGGCCATATCCATATATGGTCCTTGGTTGGAGAAACTGTCTCATAGAAGACCCCTGTGCCCTGCTCAGTTTGGTCTTTGTGGAGCTCTTGTTCTCCCCAAGTCTTACTAACTTTCCCTATTTTTATTATTATTTCCCACCCTCTGCCGAAGGCTTGGTTGTGAGTCTTAATATCTGCTTTGATACATTGCTATGTTGATTCTTTCAGAGGCCCTCTTTGGTATGCTCCTCTCCTGTTGCTTGTTTTCTCCTCCATTCAATGTCCATCCCATTTGTTCATCCAAATGAGCATTGATCATACCAACCTGGGTCCTCCTTCTTGTTTATCTTCCCTAGGTGTATAGATTTCAGCATGACCTTCCTATCCTATAGGACTATATAAGTGAGTATATACCATATGTTTCTTTCTGCTTTTGGGATACCTCACTCAGGATGATCGTTAGGAAGCAGGTTCTTTACTGAATGCCCAGAGGCCAGCAAGCAGCTGCTAGACAGAAGGGTAGGAGGGGAAATGGAGAATGAGCGAGAAAACTCAAAGTGTGAAGGAAAAGATGCTTAGGTTGTTGGCCAGGATCCAAAAGGAAAAGAAGAAAAAGAAAAGCTTGTGCTTTCCTGAGTTAGAACTTCTGTCAGCAGACAAGCCCGGTGCTCTGCCGGTGACTCTGTGAGAGGCTACCCTGCAGGAGAAGGCTGAGTGTATTGACTCCTTGAGGGGATAATTATTCCTCTCATCTCAGTGGGTCTCCAGGTTAACCAGCTTTCCTGAAGGTTTCCTGGCCAGGTTATTGACAAGTGAGGCTGGATTAACTCTAAAGGAAGCAAATGCTAAACAGGTAGCAGTGTTCTGATCTTCAGGGCAATTCAGAATGTAATGTGTCCACCCAGCACCAAAGGTATGCTGCTGTTCTGTCCTGGTGTCCTAAGGAGGAACAAAGCTAAAGTTTGCCTTTCTAGTGTTACCAGGGGTTGCCAGTGGGGTCCAAAGCTGACAGTGAGGGAGACTGGCTCTCATTCTCTTCTTCCTCCTCCTCCTTCTCAGCTTTTAGAAACTTCTTTTTACTTCCATTCTTTTCCTTTACTCAGGTGTCTGCAGAAGAGCTCAGGACCACTCAGTGAGTGGTGGCTCCAACTCACTCAGTGGCCTAAGCTGTGGGAGCTGCTGACCAGTCCTTGGTGGCTGGCTGGACAATCCAGTCTTCAGTAGGAAACTTATGGGTAGAAACAGAGGGTACCTGCACACTCCCAGCCCAGTCAACCACCTCTGCCTGAGCAGCAGTGAACTCTGGAGCTAGCAAGGTCCATTCTCCTTGGTCATGGCCTTCTCAGTAGCAGCCTGCTCCTCCTCCTCAACCTCCTGTGGATCTATGCTGATCTGGGTCCTACGAAAGTTAGAAATCAGGTGCCACACATGCGAAGTACTTCTTGGGCTAGCATCCACCACATCAGAGCCACTGAGTGAGCTCCCTTGTTGCTGCATGGGATGGCAAGGTCCACAAATCACAGAGGAGAGTCTGTGATATGCAGAGCAAGGTAGGAAGATTGATATAAAATGCCTCTGTGAAGGACTGATGGTCAACCCTGGGGGTTAGCACTAGAAGTCATGACTCCTTGGAGGCTGCTTGGATCTGGTTAGTGAAGGTCTCAAGCATGAAGCAGCCAGCAATGGGAATGTCTCCAATGGCAGCAGTAAACTAAAGCATGGCTTTCTGGCCAGTGTTCCTGGAGGAGATGACACTGACATCAGCAGGGCTACAAAGGCAACAATAGTCTGAGCTGCAGGGAGCATCTTCTCTGAAGTCCTCTTCAGATTTGTGATGCAGATACCATCACTCTTCCCTTTGTAGATGTACTGCTCCATCTGAAAGTCAAGATTGGTGCCACCTAAGTGGGTCCCTGCATCAAGGAAATTGAGGACTCCTCCTTCCTTCATCTGGAGGAACATCAAGTGCTCCAGACACTGTCTAAGTTTCCCTTTAAGTTAGGATGGGAATCAAGAACACCACCACCATATGGAAACATCCCTGGGTAGTGCAGGAAGCCCCTTCTATGGCTTCCAATCCCTGTATTGCCATGTAACATCCTCTGCTTGAGAGCTGAGATACTAAAACCATTCAGGAGATGTGCTGAAATGAGGGGAATAGATACGACCATCCATACCACAAAACTCCAGAGACAGTGCTCCAAAACTGCTGGCCAGAAGGGATGAGCGAGCGCATTGGAGATCCATCCACACACTCATACATAACTTCCAGGTGGGTCTGCTCATTTAGGAGAAGAGGTGCCCCTTCTAGCCTTCCTAGCCTGTTGGAGGTTAGTCTGGTGCTATGTATTCAAATGCTAAATACTAGCCCCCCCAAGATCTGGTTGCTGCTCAGACAAATGGATTCTCATGTACACCAGCCTTTGCTGTGTAAACCTTGCTCCCCAAGTTAAAGTGTGTTGGTTAATAAAAATAGTTAGAAGCTGTAACTGGGCAGAAGAGAAGTAAGTGGAGCTTAGATTCCCAGGCTTGGGGTCTCAGATGGGGACCACAAAGCAGGAAGGAGAGGAAGGAGAAGAAGCAATCTGGTAGTATGGACCATGATCATGAGGCCTTGAGGGCTGACCTGATGGAACAGAAACAGCCCAGGCAAGAACAATCAGGGCAAGTAACTTAGGGTGTGAAGCTGGGAAAAAGCAAAATAGCTTAGAGGATTGATACCTGCCCAGTTACTGTGCTTTAAAGCCTGTATAAATCTGAAAGGTCTCTGTCTGGGTTGTTTGGGAACTAGCAGGGAGAGAGAATCCCTCTAGAGTCTAATGATTATTTCACAATACTGGTATCTGGCCAAGACAAAGCCAAGGGCAAGAATCCTTTGAGGTCCCTACCCTAAACTGCCCAACAGGTTTTCTATGTCCTGTCCTCACCATGAGGGTAAGCTGCATTCTTGTGAAAGGCAAAAGGCCAAGGGGAGCAGAGAAGTAGAGAGGCCCGTGGTCTGAGAGGCACACTTGCCTCACTCCATCTCAGCACTGCTCCGAACGCTACAGCTGCCTCCAGGTGTTCCCTTTCCCGTTCCAATCTTACGCTTCGGCTGGAAGGAAACCTGTTCTTTCTCTTGCCTTTCACCCATCTCTCCGTCCCCACCCATCTCTCCGCCTCCGCTCACATAACATCACCTCCACTCACTTAGCAGCCGAGCAATGCAACTCTTTTTTAAAAAGAAACTCTTGACCTTCTTCCCTTAAGTGTTCATATTTATGTCTTCTGATGTGACTATAAAGTCACGACAAAAATAATTAAAATTTAAAGAAAAGAACATACCCTTCCTTCTTTATCTATGTCCCAAGAAAAATTAGCACACACATAATCAAAAGGGAAACACCTAAGGAGCTACCAGCTAATGTGACCCTTCCTGGAAGATCTTATGAGGTCATGTGATGAAAGGGGCTGAGGAGATGGCTCAGGCAGTAAAGTGCCTGTCATGCGAGTCTGAGGACCTGAGTTTGGACTCTGGTTAGGTGTAGACATCACCTATGGATCAGCAAAGAAAAACAAACCCTAGAGTTCCTTGGCCAACTGGTTGATGAATTCCAGGATGGAGTGAAAGGCTTTGTGTCCAGAAATAATGTAAAAAATGATTCAAGGTAGATGCTCGGTACTGACCTCTGGCCTCCACACATTCACACAGGTGTGTGCACACACAAACATATACACGTACACACACATACATCGCCTGAGGAAAGTTTAGAAAGTTTTAGAGACAGGCAGCATAGCATGGTCCTGAAGGGAAAGTCCGGATTCAGAGCAGACAACTGTAGTTCCCTTCCTTTCAACTGCTGTGAAGGCTGAACATTTACATCACTGAGGTCAGTGCTAGCCTTCTTGACTTTAAAAAGAGATTAATACCTCTTTGGAATAAAAAAATAAATAAATAAGAAGAAATGTTACAAAATCTCTTTAAAATGCTGTTTTGTTCAAATAATTTTCTGCAGTGGATTAATGGGTAATAAAGAAAGACATTCTTGTCTGAAGTAATCTGAGTAGGTGCCTTAATAATGACAAAAGGGGGCTTACGCCTTAGAACAAAATAGTACACACCCTTCCAAACCCCTCAGAACAAAACAGTACACACCCTTCTAAATCCACACTTTCCCCAAAGCAAGTGAGTAAACATGAGGACTGTGCTGTGCTTAACCCTAGCCCTTTGCTCTTGCGGCCCTGTTCCCAACAGCTGAAAAGCACTTCTTCTCCCCTTAGGGAGGAGAAGGCCAGTGGCAGATTGTCTGCTCCCTAGCCCAAGCCATGAACAATATGGAGAGCTGTCTCTTGTCACTGCAGTGCTCATTAACTGTCCTTATAAGGCAAGTCGAGGGGAGAAAGCGCCTCTTCTAAGTTTCAGCACGCGGAAGCCACACGCAGCGAGGCAGGAGAGCCCAGCGGTGCCCTCCCGCTGTTCCATCAACCAGCTCCGGGCTTCACCAGGAGCCCGGGCTCCCTCTGAGAGCTTTATTATTCTGTCAGCTGTGGCTCCCTCTGCTCTCATTAATGCATGTCCTGGGGTCTTGGCTTCAGAAGCTGAGGCAGCATTCTTCAAGACGGCTCTCCTAATTGATGAAGGAGTGCTGGAAGGTACACATTCACGCAGAAGCAAATGTTTACATAGTCCTTTCCTCTTCTCAGCAATGTTCACCAGACCCCTGGGGCACAGTTTCCCTGAACGTGAGGCTGCCTCCCTGTCTTACACCTGTCCAGCCCCCATAGGCTCTGCATCACTGCAGAATAGGTTAAAAGAAGCAGAGATTCCCAAGTCACGATGCCGGAAACTGAACCCTGCACTGCACAAATTTGGGGCGGGTCACCTGACTTACTGCTGCCCAACCTGTGAAGTAGACAGTGTCTTTCACATAGGATTATTACAAAGAATAAATAACACGAGATGTGTAAAGCTGGGTCACAGAGTAAGCACCAATGTCAATTACACCTACTGTCTCCACCCCCTCCTGTAATCCTGTTTGTATCTACCCCACGAAGCCACCACCTGTCACAGAAGCGCAAAATCTTTCTCCCACCCTACACTAGATGCTAGAGCTCCTGTTACTGTTTCTTTTAACCAGGACACATTGGTTTAGATGACACCAGAATGCTGAACCTTTAACCCCCTGGGTCACAGTTGCACTTGGGACTCCTGTGCAGAAAGGCTGAGTACTACAGATCATCTGGGAAATGCACAATTACAACCTATTGTAGTCTAAGCCTGCTATGATTGGAAGGCATAATTTTTTTTCTTGTTGTTAAAGAAATCTCCACTCTACCAAGGAGAGAGGAAAAGCACTGCAAGGCAATTTTCAGCCATAATCAATCATTCCCATTGTTTCCTTACTTGCACTCACAAATTTGAGAAAGGGTGCGCATCAGATTTTAGCAGACAGGAAAGAAGTCTTTCTGAACCGCAACTTATTCAGGCACACCTGATAAAGCCCCGTCGTAATTAAAGTGATGATTGCTGGATTTTTCAGTTTCAAGAGAGCAGATATTTCCAACCTCTCGTTTCTTGGCATAAAAGCCACTCTGCTACTGAGGGAACTGAGAGTCAGCTTCATGAGACGGGCAGAGAAATGGAGGAGGAGGAGATGGTGTCTCTCCCTTTCAAAGGAAAGTTACTGTGAAAGAAGATGCTGATGAGAACTGCGCTAGCTAGAGATGCCTAGCACACTGAGGCAGGACCTCCACTGCTGGAGTGCTGCGGACCGGCCGTCCTCCCTTGCCCCTGCGGGAGGAGAGGGTGCAGACGCCCAGAAGGGAGCATGGAGGCCAGACTTGCAAAGGAAGGCAGGGAGATGGAGTGAAAGCCTGCAGTCTTCACAAGAAGAGGCTCCTGGTGTTCGAATGGGCGCCCATCTCCCACAGACAAGAGCACTACAGGCTCTGGCATTTGAAGACCCTGGCGAGGCGCTGCGGGATGCAGTTATCTTCCGGTGAAGCCAACAATGAAAAGTCCGATGACTAGCCTTCCAGCTGGCTTTCTAAAGAGCTCGCTTTTTAAAAAAATTAATTACTTTATTTATTTATTCACTCTATATCCTGGTCTTAGCCCATCCTTCCTCACCTCCCAGTCCGACCCTCCCTCTTTCTTCCCTCCTTCTCTCCTACGCCTCAGCAAAGGGGAGGCCCCTTCCCATCCACTCCAGCTCATCAGGTCCTATCAGAGCTGAGCATGTCCTCTTCCCCTGTGTCCTGGCAGGGCAGTCCCTCCAGAGAGAAGTCATTGAAAAGCTGGCAAGACAGTCCATGTCAGAGAGAACACCCGCTTCCCTTATTATGGCCCTTGGCTGGTGCTTCAGTTTCAGCAGGCCCTTCCTGGTCCTGCTTGGCTAGCTGGCTCTGTTGTTCTTCCGGTGAAGCTCCTATCACCTCCAGATCCTTTTCTTCCACAAGTCTCCCTATGCCTTGTCCAATGTTTGTGAGGCTCAGCATTCGTTTAGAGGTGATGCTGGGTTGAGTCTCTCAGAGGACAACTCTGCTTGACTCCTGTCTGCAAGCTTAGCAGAGTATCCTTAATAGTGTCAGGGGTTGGCACTCTCCCATGCGGTGGGCCTTGGGTTGGGCCAGGCATTGGTTGGGCATTCCCTCAATCTCTGCTCTATCTGCTCTGTCTTTATCCCTGCACATCTCGTAGGCAGGGTGAATTTTGAGTTGAAGTTTTTGTGGGTGGGTTGGTGTTCCCCTCCCTCAACTAGGAGATTTGCCTAGTGTGAGGGTTTCCTCTTCTATCACTATGGCCTCTGTTACTGGAAGTCTCTGCTACAGTCCCTCTCATGTCCCCCAGGAGCCTACCCTAATTTAGGTCTCAAGCTTGTTAGAGAGATGTCCCCACCCTCAATTACTCTTGTCTCTACAGGCCTTTGTCCTCCTGCCCCTGCTCTCCCCGGCTCTGGTCCACCCTCTTATCTCTCTGTGTTTCCTCTCCTACCTTGTTCCCTCTCTTCACCTATTACCTCTGTCTATTCTATTTCCTCTTCTGGATGAGATTTAAGCATCCTCCCTTGGATCCTCCTTGTTACTTACCTGCTTAGGGTCTGTGCATTGTTGTATGTTTGTCCTATACTATTCCTAAAAATCCATTTCTAAGTGAGTACATACTATGTCTTTCTGGATTACCTCGCTCAGGATGATCTTCTCTAGTTCCATCCATATGCCTGCAAATCTCATGATTTCTTTGTTTTTAAAAGCTAAGCAGTATCCCATTGTATAAATGCACCACAGTGTCTTTATCCATTCTTAGGTGAAGGGACATCTCAGTTGTTTCCAGTTTCTGGCTATTGTGAATAAAGCTGCCATCAACATAGTTGAGCAGGTGTTCTTGTTGTATGGTAGAGCATCTTTTGGGTATATACCCAGGAGGGGAAAAGCTGGATCTTGAAGTAGAGCTATTGCCAATTTTCTTAGAAAGTGACAGATTGATTTCCAAAGTAGTTGTACAGGTTTGCACTTCCACTAGCAATGGAGGAGGGTTCCCTTTCTCTACGTTCTCGCCAGCATGCGTTGTCACTAAAGTTTTTGAATCTTAGCTATTCTGACCAGTGTGAGATGAAATCTCAGAGTTGTTTTGATTTGCATTTCCCTGATGGCTAAGGAAATTGAGCATTTCTTTAATTGTTTCTCAGTCATTCAAGATTCCTCTGTTGAGAATTCTGTTTAGCTCTGTATCCCATTTTTTTATTGGGTTATTTTGTTTGTTGGTGTTTAATTTCTTAGGTTCTTTATATATTTTGTATACTAATCCTTTGTCAGATGTAGGATTGGTGAAGATCTAAAGAGCTATCTTTAAATATGAATGGACAGGCATTTTTGGAAAGGATGCAAGATTAAAGTAAGATAAACAAAAGGAGTTCATGCCAAATAGACATAATGCACAAAGAAAAAACAGAAGCTTCAAGATATTACAATCAATCTCAGAAAACCTGAAGTTCTTTTTCTCAGTTAATGCAGAGCCTTCTAACTATACAAAGTGGTGAGTTTTGCCCCACTTGGGACTTTGATACCACTCCCTCTGAGGCCTAGGAAACAGCTCAGAGGCACAGAACAGCAAAAGATAGGGCAGGTAGAGGATAGAGATGTTCAACAAAAAGACAGTTTCTGGATTCAACATGGCTGTTCTACTCATGAACCCAACTTATGTAGCCATGGTGACCTGCACAAGACCTATACAAGATTGGGCCCACCAATACTTCACCATTGATTCCTGAAGGACCCTTGGCAGCTAATGGTGACTGGAGGGGAGTTTGTCATTTTTTTCAGAGCCCACATTCTAGTAAATATCTTCTCAGCCATGCTCGTGCAGGTAACTAATTAAACTCACTGTGTCAAACATAAGAGGAAGGCATAAATGTAGGAGGGAGACCAGGGGGAAAGGAAATCTCAGTAGCAGGAGGAGGGATGACAGAGGCAATGGTGTTATGAATGACAAAAATTCATTATATACATGTATGAAACTGTCCAAAATAACTGTTCTCCTTGGCATGCTGGGAATATGTCACACTCTGGCACTACCTCTGCCCTTCTTCTGGAAAGGGAACACACTGACATCTTTACTACAGGAGAAATAGTAGGTAGTTTAATAACAACGGTTTTTTTTTATAATTATATAGTGAAACAGCAACATGGCACTTCAAGAATAAAGACTCCATAACAAAAGATTTCTTTAAACATTTCATATGAACTCAGTGGTTGTGACAGTGTGCACAAAGCCTGTGTGAGCTCCAAGCCATAACAAATGCAGCCATATTCCAACAGGAAGAAAGGAGCAGGGCATGAGGTTCCACCTTAGCCAAAGTTGGCAGTGTTGGCTTCAGGGAAAGGAAGGACCAGATTTCTCTAAGAAAGTAGCCTTGGTGCTTCAACCAGGAAGGCCACACACCCAAGAATATTTGGTCAGCACAAACTTGCCTTGATTGGAAAAAAAAAATGAAGTCCAGTAGTGGTAAGGGAAGAGAAAGGAGACAGTGAATATGAGTAAATTTCTGTATGAAATTCTCAGAGAAAGAACAAATAATTTCATTTAAATAATGCTAAAACTTAAATACAGCAAAAGGGAGAGGGCAGCAAGAGTGTGAAGTCACCCAGAAAGTCAAGCAAAATGTCAAAGAGATGAAAAATAGGACAGAAAACTTGAGAAAATGAGGTTCTATCTAACCAGTCAATGTTCCAGAAAGATCAAAGAGAGTATTGACAAAGAATTCTGAAAGAAAGACACCAAGGAAATTCAGCAAACTGAAAGATGCTGGGTTTTGCTGGAGGATAAATGATGAAAATTAATGAAAAAGTAACCCATGTTGTAATGATATGTAAAAATATATGAGTATCAGAGACACAAAGACTTTAAAGTTTGTGGCCTTGCAAATCTAGAATCAGAAACACAAGACAGTCAGTGTAACAGCCTCAGAATCCAAGAGAAGAGTATCTACAACTGGGAGTTCTAGGTGTAGTCCAATTATCCATAAAGTAGAAAGATAATAAGCAAATATGTAAAGCCTCAGAAAATTGATTTCTCCTGCTCTTTCAGTAAGGTGGCTAGATAAACCAGGAAATAAAGCAACCTGGGTGATAAAATATTCTGCTAAGTACATTCTCTATCGAAATGATCCAATCTAAACCAGATTATTTGAAGGCAAGTTTATTGGATGCAGCTCTTGGGCAGGTTCACTGGTCACTAGGCAAGGGGCCAGGGAAGTTGACAACGAAAGAAGAAGCGAAGGAGGGAGGGAAGAAGAAGAAGATGAAGAGGATGGAGAGCAAGAGAAAGAGAGAGAGGAGCAAAGAAAGAGAAGGGAACCAACATTCTAGATTGTATAGTGAAGTGAGAGGGAAAGCCCCTGCCCCTGGGCTGGCAAGTTCAGGGTAGAGAACCAGGTATGCTAGCCACACCCTGCAGCAGGTAGGGACCGAGGGATGCTAGGAGAACTTGGAGCTGATTGTCCCGGGTTTGAAGCACAACAGTGGGATCCTACACAGAGAAACTGAAGCAAACGGATCCAGCATAGGCCAGTTCTCCATCAGACCAGAGTGAGGCAGACAACAGAGGCTACAGACACCACAGAGGAAGGCTGGAGGTGGTGATGGAGATGAAGGTGGTAGGCTTAACTATCAGAACTATTTCAAGAAATGGTTTTCAAATGGAAGGTTGGGCAGAGCTGAGCTGGAGATGTGAAAGGAGTAAACTGGATCAAATCAATGAGCGAGTCAGTAGTTAATTAAAAAACAAATTGGGGAGGATGGTCATTAAACAAAACTAAAGCAACCACAGCCTGTTATTTGGCTCAGCAATAAAAAACATTTACAGGGTTAAAAAATCAATGTGAATGTATCAAAAAATAAGAACATATACTGAAAAATATGAAAATTCTGACTTCAAAATATAGACAGAGAAGAAGAAAGTAAAATGGCAAGTTGTTCATTGTCCCTGAACATTGGTTTACCTTAGCAGGGCCTCAATTACGTCTAAAAAATATCTACCTTAGCACTTTAATTTTTCTAGCTTTAGTGAGTTAGTAAGTTAGTTAGTTAGTTAGTTAGTTAGTTAGTTAGTTAGTTAGTTAGTTGGGAAGGGGTACATGTATGCTACAGTGCCATGTGGAAATCAGGAACAGTTTCCTGAAGACTGTTCTCTCCTTCCACCATGAGAATCCTGGGAACTGAGTCATCAGCCTTGGAGGCAACTGGCTTTGCCCACTGAACCCTCTTTCAGAACTTTGTGACTTTTAAACATTCAAGTAATAAGCTGAATTAAAAACATCTTTAAGAGAAAAGAATTGGGGAGGGGGGCTGGAGAGATGGCTCAGAGGTCAAGAGCACTGGCTACTCTTCTAGAGGACCTGAGTTCAATTCCCAGAAACCACATGGTGGCTCACAACCATTTATAATGAGATCGGGTGCCCTCTTGTAGCGTGTAGATGTACACGCAGACAGAACAATGTATATATAATATTTTTTTTAAATAGAGAAAAAATTCGATGAAATGGTAATACATTCATGCCTTCCTTTTTCTACCACTTAAGTATTTCTAAACTTAGCTGAGAAAATGAAAAAATAAAAAAGTTATCTCAATGACACTAAGCTACGTATTTATTCTGAACTATTTCATTTTAAAGATTTATTATAAGATATTAATCGCTTCCTTTCACAAATCCTGCTGACCCACAAATGTTGAAAGCACAGAGTATTAGGTAACTATCGTTTTTCTTTCATATCATCATTACCCTCTCATAACTGTGGGTGTTTCGACATGACTCCAAACACCGGGAATATCTTTATGACAGGAAGTCACAATAAACATACAGGAAGCCTCCTCCTCCTCCTTTTGCTCCATTTGCCATAACAGAAGCAATGTTGACATTATACAGAACAATCTACCATATAAGCCTATGACTTGCTGCAGGGACATTTATTTTAATCATGCTCTCACTAATTAAGATTTATTATAAACCCTAAGTGAGTCAATAAATAAATACTGGGAGTTAGTTTGCAGGGTGTCATGACTAATCTAAAATTAGAAAAAGATTCATCACAGTAGAGATGCTCTGGACTCTTGCTCCCAGCATGCCTAAGAGGAAGAGAATTCTCCAGGATTCAGAAGCCCACAAGCCACTTCCCCCTTGCCCTCAGAGGGCATATTAGCATCCCCATTGGTACAGAAAGAGAGATGAATGGCTTGGACAGAAGCTTCATAGATAAATCCAGCAGATCCCCAAGTCGCCTGCCTCTATCCAGAAATATTTCTCTTGCTACCTTACCCCTGCCATGCTATTCTGCTGCTCTCAAACCATTGGCCTCACTAGCTTAGGGACCAAATTAATAAAGGAAGAGAAGGGGGATTTTGAGGAGCTGGTGAAAGAACGGAGGCAAGAGGAAAGGGCAAGAGGATAGGAGGAGGAAGAGAGGAGGAGGTGATAGAGGAGGAGGAGGTGGTGATGGAGGAAGAGGTGGTGGTACAGGAGATGGTGATGGAGGAGGAGGTGGTGATGGAAGAGGAGGTAGTAATGGAGGAGGAGATGGTGGCAATGGAAGCATAGGAGGTGATGATGGAGGAGGAGGTGGTGATGGGGGAGGATTAGGTGAGGAGAGGAGGACGTGATGATGGAGGAAGAGAAGGATGTGATGGAGGAGGAAGAGGTAGTAATGGAGCAGGAGATGGCGATGAGAGGAGGTGGTAATAGGGAAAGAGGTGGTGATGGTAGTGAAGGAGGAGGTGGTGGTTATCAGTATAGTGCAGAAGAGCCCCTTGCCTCCACCACTTCTGGTTCCATGACTTATGCTGGATTTCCACAGTTAATGTGAGATTGTGGATGACAGAAAGATTAATTCTTCCCCAGAGGAGACACTTCTAGTCTTTGTGTCCCATTGTCGTCATCCTGAACATAGGACTCTCATTTCCCTTTATCAGCCCCATCTAAGTAGAGACTCAATACATTCTCGCCCTGCCTCACCCATGTACTTCCTGCATGCAAACTATACTGATTTCAGCACCTTGCTTAATAATGAGAAGAGTAATAACAGCCTACATTAAATGGACTCACAGAAACCCACCATTTTACAAAATAAATTTCACAGGTGACATTTGAAATGCTGTCCATATCATTTATATGGCTGAAGAGTAAAAGCATTTGGGAAGAAGCATTTTATACTCTTGTACTGATCTTGCACAGCCTAAGCTGAGCTGCATACAGTTTCACACAACTCTGGGGTTTTCACCCGGTAAATGAAGAGAAAGGCCATTGTCATGAGGCTCCCCGCATTTACCCCATCTGAGCTCATTTTATCCCTTGATGCCCCAGTTAGAGTCAACCTTACCTAATCAGATTGCACTGAGAGGCAAGATAAAATTCACTTGAACCGTCTTTGAGAGTGCTGGGTAATGTCCCTTCAGGTTCAGTCTTCTGATCTAGAAGTCAGGGCCAGGTTCTGAGAGCTTCATCCCCAGACAGCCTGGCCTCTTCCCTCATGCTGGGTTCAGTGTCCCCAAGATGCTGACATCCTGATCTGAGTGAGAAATGCCCACCCGTCCAAACTGCTGATCAAACAGCAAAGGGCCCTTCGCCAGGGCCTTACTCAGTGCCCTCCACGCCAGTTACCAGCACACCACTAAAGCTGCTGTCATCGTCGCTCGTGCCGTGCTCTCTGCCGTCTCTAAGGCTCTACTGACTTCTGCTGTTCCCGTGAGCAAACATGACCTCCTCTTTTCTGAATACTATTAGGATTTCTCTAGGCAATATAAATCACCCTTTCCATGCTCTCCTTATGAAAACTATCCCTTTAAAATATTTACTGTGCTAGGTTGCAAGTTCCAAGAGAATAGAAATCTACTCATATAGAATCTCTCATGTGGAACTTGGCACATAGCCACTCCCACTGTATGCCTTGATTGTCTATGTAACAGAAATCAAAGAATACACAGCCTATGCACTTCCTTGGTACAGAACCTGACCACCATCATAGGCATTGAGGAATCTCCCAAAAGCTCTATGATGGTAGTCATATCAGGTGCACACGGGTTCTAACCAACCTTCTCTTGCTCTTACATCTGATTCTATGGGGGACAGGGTGGACATCTGTATGAATTAGACGCACTTTGTGGTAACCACCTCTTCCTGAGGGAATATTCACCAATGGATGAGTCTAGAGCCTGCTGCTCCTATTATATATTTCATCACTCAAAGGCATCTAGGCAGACAGAGGATGGAAATGTTGACATTGGCTCAGAAATGGTGTCGCCACACAATAGCTCTCCTTTATTAGGTCAGTTTGTTGAAATCTCAGTATCTATAGATGTCGCTCCTAGGTGCTTATAGCTGGACTTTTAGACAGAGAACTATTCTCCAGGGATTGTCCACCATGAATGGCTGGCAATTGTGGTGGTATAAGACACTTACCAGCAGACAGGGCTTCTGAGGCACCAACCAGACTCCATAGTCCGCTATGCAGTCAAGAGGACTGAAATATCACCTCCGTTCCAGCTTTGCCCTGTTCCCTCACTTCCTTCCAGGCACTGCTCTTAATAAATCTCTCCACATCCTGCCTCTGGGAAATTCAAGTTCAGATAAAACCCATGTTTTATGACTTCAAGTCCAGAAGCGCCTTCACGACAGATCTCTGCCTGACTATGGAAATGTAGACAACACTCGATTCCAGTCTTGCCCCTCCAGAACTCACCATTGAAGTTTAATTGTCACTGAAATAATATTGAGAGACAGGACCTTCGGGGGATGACTACGTCATGAGGGCCCTGCCACGGGGTGGATTAATGCCGTTACTGGGGAGTTAGTTACCACAAGAGTGGGCCCCTGTCTCGGGCATGCTCACTTGTCCTTCTGCCATGTGGTGACAAGGCCCAAAGGCTCCCAAGACTCTAGAATCACACCTTGACTTCCCAGCCTGCGAAACTATTAGCCAAGTTAGTGTTTATAATTCCCCTAAGCTGGATGAGCACAAATCCCTTACCTGTCGTGCAGCTAATTGAGCCAGGAGACACAATTTTCTTGAAGTAGAAAAATCATGTGCACTTATTTCCCAGCCCATCTAAATATGCCTACCTCAAATACGGACAGAGGTGTTATGCTATTGCATATAAATGTTTAAGTATTTTCATTAATCTATTTTAGAGCTACTGCTTTATACCACATCGGATGCCTCCCCAATTATGAATGTTATAAATCCAAGGTAGACAACAGAGAACTTCATTGGTCCATGTAATTAACTTGTCTTGTTTTACAGCGGGACATAAAATAATTCATCAGCTTGTTGGTATACTGGTGGTATTGTTACAAATTGATAGCTATCATTTCCTCTTCCTTGAGGTCTAAAACGTGGTAAATCTTCTAAACTTTGACTTTACAGACTAAGTTTCAGAACTTTTTCACAAAGAGGCCGATTTGTTCTGTTGGAAAGCACCCCAGGAAATGATCTCTATACTGTCCAGGTTTAATTCGAACATCAGGAATCACATCGTACAGGTAACACAGCTCTTCAAAGGAATTGCTGCCAGGATGCCAAACAGAAACCAAGGCTGGCAAGAGCGCAGCCTCAGCGGAAAGCCACTAGTGTTACAGCTAATATACACGTTAGGATGAAAACAGCAAGGCCCAGAGCACTCAGGACACCCAGGGAGGTAAATGAGAGACTTGAAACTGGGTCTGAGCCAGCTAAGCTGACCAGATAATAGAAAAATGGAGCTGTACAAAAAAAAAAATCAACCAAAACTAATCTCAGCTGGCTCCAACTGACAGACAGGAAGCGCCCTCCTGATAATTCACATGATACTTTGTTGCCTGTATACATTCTTGTAACATATCAAATTATAGCAGATTTAATTGTGGGTAATGATGGCTTCTATGAAGGCTTCTGCTTATCCAGGAAGGGGACCATCCCAGACACCCTGTAGACAAGAGGCTAGATGAGAGATAACCAAAGAAAATTACATCTCGGTAGCTAAGTCTGCTGGCAGTCAGAATGCCCTTTCATGCTTCAAGACCTTTGAAACTGCAGTTAGGTTGGTCCCACTGTAAGCAGAGTCACCAGGGCTCCCTACACATGTGCAGGACCACAGGCTCAGCATCCTCACAAAACCTAGTGTCATTGTTATATCACTTGCAGGATGGCTCTGACATCCCTCCCCTTTTATGGGGATCTGGGGAAGATATGTCCTAAAAGGAAGATCCAGTCAATCTTATCGCCAAAGGGATAAGGAAGGAGACATCTGGGATTTCTCCATCCTCCATCCTTCCAGCACCTGAAGCATCTCTTGCTGCTCACTATTGCTAGAAACAAAAGTAGCAAGGGAGCCTTGGAGTTAATCCGCACAGCTGCAGGGAGAGTAAGGGAGGCAGGTCCAGCAGGGCAATCCAGCACAGCTGCAGCCAAGATCTTCAGAAACAAAGCCCCACCTGAGAAGCATCACACAGACATCACTGCCAGCCCGCCTGCCTGGCATCTTAACACCAGAGAACAAAACAAAGGGAAAACCGGCCTTTGATTTTGCAGCTAATGAAATTATAAATCAAAACCAGGGGGAAAGTCTTCGCACCCAGGCTTGCAACAGTGCCCACACATTCATGGAGCCTATGAGGAATCATTACAATTGGCCTTAGGAATAGGGCAGCTTTGCCTAGAGGGATGCACATATTTCCCAACAAGGAGAAGAAAAGGGCGCCTTGTTTTTGCTGCTGCTGCCTGTTGTCTCTCCAGACCTCCAAGCATTCCTGTAAGATCTAAATTCTGCTGCCCAGCTTCTGGGATAGGCTGAATTATAGATTACTAAATTTAAAAGATGTTTTCACATTTTGGGAGAGTGAAAATTACAATGGGAACGCTTGGCACTATAATTAATGTTTGCCATGATATTCCTCATTAAAACAAGTTGGGTTCAAACATAAATCTTTGAAGTAAAAAATTAAGCTTAGGTGAGAAGTCTATTGTGCAAACTGAACACACACTCATTAGTGTGGTAAGTCCAATAATTTCTGTAAGTTATTAGTTTTTTGCATTTTGTTTCAAAGATAATATAATCAGAAGCTGGAGTATAATTAGAAACCGAAATGAACTGTCAGGATTTGCAAAGAACAGAAAAGTTGGGAACTATTTTTTTAAACTCACGACAATATTTATGTTCTCGTCACAAATCATTAATTTTGAGGCCCAAATGGGCTAAGTCCGGTGCTGGAAAATGGACTATCTCAATTTGATGGTAAGCCTAAATCAAGGTCACAGATCTCAGTCTGGGAGTCTGGGGACAGACTATCCTCACCGTTCAGTGACACGGGAATCTGGATCTAAAGAAAGCCACCACATCTAAGGAGGGCACATACTATAACCCCCTGTCTGGGGTCCCAAGAGGGCTTCCTGGTCCCAACTAGCACCACAGAGAAGGAGGTCCCTACAGAGTGAGAACTAAAGATCTTTAGAGAACACTTCCTCAGCTCCTGACTTAAGTTCTGAGCCATTATCTTTAAGGTATGAATCGAGTTAAATGAGCCTTCTGATGGCAGGATGCAATCCCAAAGTGGGTCCCAAGACCCCAAACTTATGTCACATCATTTAAAACCATATAATTCTATATTGTTGTGCTATCTGATATTCATGCCTGCATGTTGCTTTCAGTGTTCAGGGGGACTGCAAATAGATGAACACCATCAGGTCTTTTATTATCTAATACCAAGCGCCTCATCTGTGCTCAAGGAGCATCTCTATGTGATGAGTTATGATTTAAAAGTAAAATTTACGTTATAATGAAAATTGCAGGTAATGTCTGGAACACAGATTGCCTGGTATTCACCCAGCTCCCTCCCCTTCTATCAAGGTATGTGCCCTTCAGATGCCCTTCACCTTTTCCATTCCTCCTCCCCCCAAACATACATGTGCAGTTCTGTGTTTGCACACAGGTGTGGGTACCTAGCCCCAAACCAGGTTACATGCTGAATGTGAATAAAGACAAGTCAATGCGTAAATGAATGAGAACACATATCTAAAAATATCTAAAAACACAAAAGCAAGAAATTGGGGTATAAAAATACCATTAAAATCTCTCTCTCATTTTCAAACAGTCAAATCCAGCAACCAGAGGCTAAAGGTCATTTTAAACTGAAGGAAAAACCTCTCCCTACTCCCAGAATTTGAAAAGTGGCAACTTAAAGTAGGAAGCCACACTTGTGGAAGGACATGAAAAAAAAAAGTGACAGCAAGCCAAAGCTGTCATCTGCAAATAGACTCCAAACAAGAGGGATGCTCACTCCTCGGCAGGAAAAATGAGCCACAGCTGTGTGTGGATGAGAGCAGAGGAACAAGAACAAGAAAATAGAGAACCAGTGAGTGTCTGGCCTCCTGGGTCTAGAACCAAGCACACAAAGTATGCCTGCACATGTTAACTATAGCAAATTGTCCAGGAAACAAGGACCATGGACACTCTATAAACACTAGACTTGGAGAGTTTGGAATCTTCCAAGAGTTGCTCAATGTAGACATCTCATTTAGCTACCACAATCATAACCATAACTGCCGTAGCTCAAAACAACACACATTTATCATTTTGTAACCTTAGAGGTCAGAGTCATAACCAAGGCTGTGTTTTTCCAGTTTGGGGAGGAGAACCCCTTATTGTCCTTTGCAGCTCCCAGAGGCTGATGGTATTCACGGATTCAACTCATGGCTCATGTCACTCCAACTTCTGTCTCTGTGATCATCATGTCTCCCTCCCCGAATCTGACTCTTACTCCCATCTTATGGGCACCATCTGCACTTGGCCACGTGGATAATCCTGTACCATCTCTTCACCTCAAGAGTCTCAATTTTATCAATGTCTGAAAATGCCATATGCTCTCTCTGGATTGGGATTGGGACATCTTTGGACAAGCCATTATTTATCACTGTCAACATTTGGGGAAATCACACCACCTTCTAGAACACTCTTCTCTTGTTGGTGTCATACTATATCCTCTGGAGTCCCATTGTCAGACATTCTATTTTTAAAAAGGTACAAAAAATATGATAACTTTGTATGTCTATAGTACAGTCTTGACAATTCCTTTTATTTGCTTAATTTAATTTCCTTTTATTTCTTCTTTGACACTTGGAGAACTTTTGTGTTATACATAAACAGGTGATATGCATGAGAATGGTAAATGGGTCATCACTACAGAATGTTAGGGAGGGATGTGGTAGGCCAGTGTGGCATTTGGAGTTAATGGCAAATTGGAGTGCGCATCTGAGCAGCGGAACTCGGCCTATAATCTAAAGCTTGATGTCTCAGAGACTGACCCTGGCAGTTGTACAGCAGAGGGCTCTGACCCCGAGAACTAGACAATAAATTCTATGCAACCATGGTAACCAGACAGCAGACTCTGTGTAACCTTGAGTGAGCCCACGTATGTTTTGGCCAAGTAAAGTTGCCTCCCTGAGAAGCTGCTTGTACTTTTCTGCTATATAAGTGTTGGTTTTGCTCTTATTAAACTGACACCTAGATCAGAGCCTAGACTTGGTGTCCTTCTTTGTGTCGCCCTGTCTCTCTGCCCCTAGCCCTCACTCAGGTGGTATTCAGGTGTCACTGGAGGTCAGTGTCAGGCCAGGGAGGGACATGGTAAGCCAAGCAGGTTGTCATTGTACTTGGGACCTGGAGGTTAGCCTCAGCTACACAGGGAGCTCAAGGCTAGCCTGAACTCTCTTCAAAATTAATTATTTTTAATGAGTTGACCATGCTGGGAAACCTACCACACACCAACCAGCTAAATGTGGTTTAGAAACCACAGCAAGTTGGTTCTCTATAAAATCTGCCAATGAAGCAGGCAGACATGCTTTGAGAGTGCTGCTGACATAACTGAGCCCCCTCTTTTCTCCTCTGCCCTTGCTCTCTCTCAGCTCCTTACCCGTGGACTCCCACCCTGCAGGCATGGATGGACCAATAGGTAATGAAGCCCTTGGACAGTCAGCTGAGGAATCCCAGACAGCAGGGCTCTTTACAGTTTCATGAAGCATCGCACAAGGAAAAATGTGGCTGCCGCTGATGAAAGGGCCACATTAAAGTGTAATGACGGCTACAGAGACAGAGTGGCCAGGAAGAGAGGGGAAGGCAGGGAATGGAAGGAGGGGAAACATATCAATTCAGACAAGTAAGAGGGAGTCCGGGAACGAGGCCCTGCTGGGCTTGCCTGGATTGCAGTAAACACCTCGGGCTGACTTTATTAAGATAAAGCTGTCAATTAAAACTAACTGTAAACTCTGTTAACAAGATCTGGGTGTTTAGGTAAGAGCAGGGGTGTACACTGAGCAAGGAAGCCAGAGAAGCAGGCCAGAGCTACCTCTGACATACTCGTTTCAATTCCAAACCCGCTGCAAGGTGCAGGCATAGTCTTGCTCCAGCTCTGGGCTTGCATTTCTGCTAAAGCAAGCTCACCCTCATTGATCTTGCCTTATTTTTTCAGTGTCTTCAGGACTCGGTCTCTGGGTGTCTCCGAACTCTGATTCTCACTCCCTTCTTCTCCTTCCATGCTTCATCTCTCTCTGCGACATTGGATTGGACAAAAGCATCTAATATAAGAAAACCAACAGGCAGTGTTTCCTACTAGTGATTCAATGCCCTCAAGCCAATCTATGCATATGGCTGATCTAAGGTCCTGAACTACTTTTAATCCAGCAGGCAGAGCCAAGCTTCACCATCAGCAGAGTGAGAGGCTACAGTGCCAAGCCCATTCTAGACACAAACCGCCTGTCCCTGGCTCTGTCTGTCATCGGCTATGATCTTAGTCTAGTTATCTATTGAACATTTTTAAGCCTCCATTTTCTTTGCCATTAAATGGCAAAGGTAGAAAAATAATCCTTACTAAACAGTTACTTTACGATATTAGTTTTGGAGATAACTGGACATTTGTGCCTTCCTTGCAGTTGCTTAGATACATCAGTTGTGATGGAGATGCTGAGGTTTAGATCCAGAGGCTCAGGCCTCAAAGAATCTGAGCATTGTCAGTTTTAGGCGTCCAGATTTCCCCCGCCTTACTCCTTTTGTGGACTTGCTTCTCCTTTCTATTTTCTGTCCCTAGCTTGCCTTGTGACTAGGGCATCAACGTTTGAAGACATGTTTTATCTGGAAAGGTTAGGGATTAGGATGAATTCTGAACTTGGGGATTGATGTTACTGTATTACGAAGGCAGTAATAAAGGCAGACTCCTGCCTTTCCTGCCTTTATTTTCATTTTAAAAGAAACGATTCTTAGCTTAAAAAATAAATGCGGACTCTGAGCTGCCAAGGCCCAATAATAGGAAGAGGGACGGTCTCTGACATGAACTCAGTGGCTGGTTCTTTGATCACCTCCACCTGAGGGAGAAGCAGCCTTACCAGGCCACAGAGGAAGACAATGCAGCCAGCCCTGATGAGACCTGATAAGACTAGGGTCAGAGGGAAGGGGAGGAGGACCTTCCCTATCAGTGGGCTGGGGGAGGGGCATGGGAGGAGATGAGGGAGGGAGATGGGATTGGAAGGGGATGGGAGAGGGGCTGCAGCTGGGATCAACATGAATAAACTGTAATTCATAAAAATACAAGCTTTAAAAAAAAAGTAAACTGCCACTTGGTAAACCCGGGGGTCTATGACGTTAATACTCATTGCTAACTTGACAGGGTCATCCGGGAACACACCTCTGCGTATCTCTGGAGAGGGAATTCCTACACTGGGTTTTAACTGAGGAGAGAAGAGCCACACTGAGTGTGTGTGGCACCGTTCCATGAGCTGGGGCACAGGACTGACCGCAAAGGAGAAAGTGAGCTGAACCCATCATTCACCTCTCCGTATCCTAACTGTGGATGCGATGAGACCAACACTTACCAACACCTCATGCTTCTGCTGCCATGCTTTCCCCACAAAGATGGAGGAACTGTCAAGAGAATCCCTTCCTGCCTTAGCTTGGTTTTTAAGGATTTCGTTGCAGCAATAAAAACAAAAACAAAAACAAAAAACTAACATAGGGTCTCATAGGAATTGTGATACCATGTGAAACTGAATTAGTGTTTACAAAAAAAAGTAAGTTTAACCCAAAATTATTCATATATATTCATTTATTCATAAATAAGTTATCGGTTGAAGCCAAACATCTTTCAAACTAAATATTAACCCCAGTTAATGAATTTGCTAAGAACATGTTTACAAAACAGCCTGGGTTTGATCTCAGCTAAAACATCCATAACAGCTATAATATCTATAAGTTATGACTTATAACTCAAGGGAAAATGCATCATACTATCCAAGGAAATAATACTAAAAAGCTCAGGTACCAGTAGAGGCCAGGAAAGCAAGAAAAGGACATGTTGCAGGCTGTCCTTAAGACAGCCAGGAAGGTGAGCCACAGTGACTGGGAGGCAGGTCCCCTGTGCAAAGAGGCAGTGGCCCTTCATCTTCAATTCAATACTGTCATTCTAAGATCCACACTAAAGTCTATATACCGAATTTTTCAGACAAGCTAGAAATACAGCTGCTTTTGTGGAAACACATCACAAAATATTAGCTTAATATTTTTCAGAACAACTCAATGGGCAAAATAAAACTAACTTGTGAAATTTTTATTGTTAGCATTTTAAATTTTCACCGTGCATACCCACTGCATATGTAACTGTGTGGAATAAGAACACTTTCATGAAACCAGCAAGTGTGCAAATAAGCTGATCTCCCCCATACCCTCTGCACCCCCAATCAACCTTCTTGTGAATTTTTAACCTCTGTATGTCTTTATTATAAGAAATCAGATGAGGGCTAGGAATATAATTCAGTTCAATATAGATTGCTTGCTTATCATGTGTGAGGTCCTAGGTTCAATTCTGCAACACGCGTGCGTGCGCATGCGCGCGCGCACACACACACATCCACTAATAAAAAATTTAAAATATATATGCTTTCATAAAAGATATGAACTTACATGAATTAACCCATCTTCTCTGTTTCAGCTAACCTAATAAAAAGCCACGTAGAGAAAACTGTGGACACATGTCCAAGTGTGGACTTGAGAAGAGTCTGACCCAGGGTCAGGGCTTTCTGGACTGAACCTCCCATTTGGCATTCATGGAGACTGCGGGACACTTCGCTTAAGAGATCCTCCATGGCATTTCCCAACAAAGCTTTCCCTAGTTGATCCCTCCCGTGGGATGGTTGGCATTCAAAAATGCTAGTTCAAAACTTGGTAGAGCATATCAGAGAAGCAGCTGCAGAATTCCTACAGAATTCAAGACCACCACAGAGGAACTGGCAGCTACCATGTGTAATGTCTAACAGGGAGAGATGCACTCAGAAATTCATCTTTCCTCTTCCCAGAGATAGAAAGCGAATGCTTCAGCAATATAGCCTGCACTCCCCTCCCATGAGACTTGAGGGCATATGAGACTTGATGGGAAATGTTCCTAAAACCTTGAGCCCACAGCAGCCTTGAAAACAGCTCTTCTGAGCCTGAAAGGTGAGGCTGGAACCCAACAAACATTATACCCTGAAGATACTGGGAATCAATATATAAAAATCATTTTCACTTTTAGAAAAAGAACAGTGGAAACAGCAACTTTGCCTAGGATCCACTGCTGTGAGCCTGTAGCGGTGGACTCCTGTTCCCTGCATTCTCCTCACGTTATTGTCACTGTTAATTCCAGATATAGCTTTCAGAAAGCTACTGGGCATCCTCCTCGGGCTGTGGGAAATAACACAGACTAAAGATAACACCACAGACACTACTCTAGGGAGTCTGATTCTCTTGCCATCTCCTGTCAAAACCTTCAAGGAGAATTGCCACTCCCCGGAGGCAGTAACTTTTAATTTTCCTTAAGCTAGATTCCATCCTCAGGCCCTTGCAATGACATGAAAGGCCCAAACGACTCGTTCTGAAGTCTGTGAGGCTCAATGACAGGGAATTAACTCTCCAAGCTATAAACTCCTCTTTTGGTTTCCACTTCTTGATTGTCTAAATATGGCCGCTATATTAACAATCTCTAAAATAATAAACATCCAAGATACAGTATGCCTTGTGTGGGTGTGGGTACGTGTAATTATCGTCAGTTAACAAATGCTACATGGTGTTTTGCTCTTTTCTTATATGCTTCCAAGCAGAATGTAAGCCATTCTTGAGGCTTAATTCAGGAACCAAGGAAGCAATATGTGTAAAACACAGGGTTGAAACATTGTATCTGAAGAAAATAGAAACACAGAAAGTGCAGTATAGGCTCTGAATCTATCACAGAAAATAATAAAAAAAAAATGGGGGGAAAAAGTTGAGACAGACCAAGCCTCAGAGGAAGACATCACAGCCAGTCCTGATGAGACCTGATAGGCTATGGTCAGAGGGAAGGGGAGGAGGACCTCCCCTATCAGTGGACTGGGGGAGGGGCATGGGAGGAGAGGAGGGAGGGTGGAATTGGGAAGAGACAAGGGAGGGCACTACAGCTGGGAGACAAAGTGAATAAGCTGTAATTTATAAAAACAAATGAATAAACAACAAAAAAAGTTGAGACAGTAATTGCTGAAGAGTAATTGTCCTCAAGTGAGCTGGGAACACAGCTCCACACAGAAACCTACACATGGCTATTTCTAGCAACCTAATCATAACCGCCAGAACTCTCTAGGCAGTCAAGGTGTTCTTCCAAACTGCTAGCCTGTGACACTCCAGCCCATGCAATGTTATTCATAATAAAAAGACGTGAGGCAGGAGTGCCATCGGCAACACTAGAGGTGCTACCACGCTTCCCAGCACACACAGAGAAGAACCAGCCAATGACACCAACGTCCCTGGAGGGTGCGTAGTGTGTGAAGCAGGCGCTGTGGTCAGTAGGGATACGGCAATGCTGCAGAGATATTAGAGTGCGGGGACATAGGGCGGCCTTTCACAGGGAGCGCTGGACACGCTGCATGAAACTGAACCAAGATGGGCTTGGCCAAGCGATGAAAGGTAAGAGGAAGCCCACGGCACTTCCTCCCGATGCTCCACCATTGAAACATATACTGCTAGAAAAGCTGATGGCCTATTAAGGCCTCACCCTGTTCCACCACATGCCTGGAGGAAGTGCCCAGCCCATGCTGCAGTGCCTTCCACCTGCCCTCCTGCTGCATGGGGCCATCTTCAGAACCTACTCACTGGGATCCTTATGCAGCAGACTAATACACAGCAGGGCAATCAAGCCATGAAAAGACAGAGGGAACTCGATGTTTATTACTTAAGGAAAGAGGCCAGAGAAAGCCTCAGGATTTCAGCCACAAAACACTGTACTGACTGGCATACAGACAATGAAGGCCAACCATTACCAAGCGTGGCAGCTTAAATGAGAGAGGGCCCCACAGGCTCATATGCTTGAATGCCTGGTTTCCAGTTCCTGGAACTGTTTGAGAAGGGTTAGGAGGTGTGGCCTTGTGCTGGCCATGTTGGAGGAGGTAAATCACAGGGGAGTTTCAAAAGATGCACTTGGCCGACCCAGCGTCTCTCTGCATGCTGCCTGCCATTCAGTGTACGGACCTCCCAACTACCGATCCAGCACCTGTTTGCTTCCGACAAAGATGGTCATGGACTAACACTCTTAAACAGTAAGCAAGCCCTCAATTAAATGTCAGTGTATGTGTGTGTGTGTGTGTGTTTGGTTTGTCAACACAGGCTTTTTCTGTGTAGCCCTGGTAGTCCTGGAGCTCACTCTGTAGACCAGCCTGGCAGCAAACTCAGAGATCGACCTGTCTATGCCTTCCAAGTGCTGGGTTTAAAGGCGCGCACCACTGCACCTGACTGAATGTTTACTTTTATAAGCACTGCCTTGGTTATGGTGTCCCCTCACAGCAATAAAGCAGGAGGGGGAGGGTAGTAGGCAGAGGACAAGAGGGTATTCAGGCATCAGTCAGCTCTGTGATAACCTGTGGCATAAGCCCCTGGCTTCTGTGGACATCTGCACTCGTGTGTACACAAACACACACACACACACACACACAGACACACACACATACATATACACACAGACACACCATTACAAACAATAAAAAGTAAATCTTTTAAAAAAGAAAATTATTCTTCTACCGACAACAAAAATTATGCCCTGTTTGCTAATGCCAGAAATTCTCCCTCTGCAATTCAATTTTATTGGCTTCTGCAACTTGTTAAAATGCAAACACCCCTAGGAGAGATTAGAGTTGAAGCCACATAATTCAAGTGTTACTTACTTGAATTTACTTGATTTGGACAGATTGTTCTGATAGGAGAAAGTATGAGTAAATTCAAGATCGTGGGAAAACAGAAACGATTTATGAATGGAAAACCAGGAATGTTTTAAACATTCTATTAACTTCAGCAAAGTAGTTCTTCTTTCTGATAGAATGAAACTACCAAAGGCTTTAATTCATGAAAGAAAGAGCTGATAAGCTGGACTTTATTAAGATTAAACTTTTTTCTGCTCTGCAAAAGACACTGTAAAGAGAATACAAAAACAAGACACAGAGGGGGCAAATATTTTCAAGCAAGTATATCTGTTGAGAGACTGAATAAATTGAATGTGATACCCAACAACCAAACTAAAATCTTAGCCAAAGGTTTTAACAGACACATCTCAAAACAAAACAAAGGAAAAAAAAACATAGATGACAAAGAAGCATGTGGGAGAAAAGATGTTCCACATCACATATCACCAGAGAAACAAAAATTAAAACAATGAGATGCTCCCCTCCCCCATTAAAATGGCCAAAATTCTGCAGTGAGGATGTGGAGGAGCGGGAAAGCAGAATGTGCAGCCACTGTGGGCAAGAGTCCCCAGTTCAACTACAAAAGTTCAGTTGGGAAAGCAGGCGCTGCATAAGCATGGGAACCCAGCACCCACGTAAACGCTGAGCATGGCAGTGTGTCTTTCTGTAACCCTAACCTCGACGGTGGAGTGAACAGTCGGATTCTGAGGTTCACTAGCCAGCCACTGTAGCTCACAAAACAGCTCCAAGCTCTGGGATAGACACTGGCTCAAGAGAGAGAGAGAGAGAGAGGAAGGAATTGAAAATCACAAGACATTCAGCATTGACATGTAGCCTATGTACACACACAAGACATGTGTACAACACATGCACACCTGCGCACACACACATTCACAAGTACATACTCACACTGATACACTACACACAGAGAAAACCCATTAAACACATCTTAACTATATGACTCAGGAGTCATACCGATTAACTTTACCAAAATAAGTTGAAATTATACATACACACATACACACACACACTCTTGGAAATTTACACTAGTTTTATTCCTAATTGCCAAAGTTCAGATGTAATTGGATGTGTTATTCCATAGTATATGGATGAATAAGCTGCAATTCATTCAAATGGTGGAATGTTATTCAGTATTAAAAAGAAACGAGCTATCAAGCCATGAAGGACACATCAAGAAAACATAAGTACATATTTTTTAAGTGAAAGAGGCCAACCTGGGAAGGTGACACACTGTATGATTTCAGCTTTGTGGCACTCTGTAAAGGAGAATGCAGTGAAGGTCTTTAAAGGGTCAGTAGCTGCCAGGGGAAGAAGGAGAAGAGCATGAGGGAGAGAGCTAAAGCAAGCAGTTTGATTCTATAATGGCACACACCTCACCTCACATTTGTCCAAGCCTGTGGGATCCCCAACACCCAGGGGGAACCCTGACTAAAGGTCTGGACTTTCGGGTGATCACAATGTCTCAGTGCAGCTGGCCAATAGTGGCAGGAATACCATCAGTAACATGCTGATAGCACAGAAGGCTAGCATGCCCTGGTAAGGGTACAGAAGGCATTATGGGAAATCTCTATATCTGTTCAATTAATGTGTGAGTTTAAAACTGCTCCCAGAAGTGAAGTCTGGTCTTAAAAAAGAATAACAATGAGCAGCGTGAAAACAGTGTAACTACCTAATATTTACAAAGCAAAGAGAATACTGAACCACATGTCTACTTCTTGTCTTGTTTTCCTTCGGGTTTTGGTTTCTTAAGACAGGATCTCACATAGTCCAGGCTGGCCCTGAACTTGCAATGTAAGCTGCAAATGCCCTTAAACTTCTGACCCACCTGCCTCTACTTCGAAGGTGCTGGATTCCAGACCTCTGTCACTACACCTGGCTCTGTATATTTACTGTTAATTATTATTAAATGTTGGGGAACAGCAAGTGTATTTCATAGGGAGACCAAAGATTCTTTGCTTTATCTCAGCCTCTCCCACTGACATCCTAAACTGAGATAACAGAACTTCCCAGTATCTGTCCGCCATGCATTTCTTTTCTGATTCCCCTGTGTCCTGGGATCAAGGACAAGTTTCATGTTTTAGAGACTATGTCTCAGTCTACTCTAGTCTCTAACATTCACCAAGATGACTAAGGAAGCCGGCAAGATCTAGTATGACCTTGACAATGTAGCCAGATTCAGGATGCCCTTGAAGAAACCTCAGGGGCATCCTGAATACCACCTGTGTGGCGTGGTTAAACACTTAAGGCTCAGGCTGCAGAACATCATTTCATACTGGCTTCTGAGGCAGCCTCTGCTTAAAACTCCAGCCAAGATAAAGAAAACCCTTCCCTACTTCTCTTAGGATCACTGCGGCTGTTGGCACTATCATCAAACAAAAGGAAAGAAGATACAGGAAGTGTCCTGGTTTGCACATGCTGTTTCTACCATGGCGAGCTGCTCTGTGCCTTGAAGGCTCTGACAAGACTGTTCTTCCCGGGAGGCAGCTGTACTGGAATCTCTTCTTCCTATGGACACAGCTGAACTCTATAGTAGGTTCAACTTGTGCTTTACCTACGTAATAGCCCTGTACTTATAAAACAACAGGCACGCAGGCACACACACCATACCTCTCAAAAAGAAGAGAGTGTGGGAAAAAACGGTCCAAGAGTGGAGTCACGTGAGAATTCTGAGTGCTTGTGGAAAAACAAGAGCCTTGGGACCTCAGTTTCTCCAAAAACATGGACTTATTCTCAAAATGTGGTTTTGTGCTGCAGCCAGGGATAGCAGACAGGAGTGAGTTTACTTGGAAAAAACATGTTTCTGCCCCGTGTGGCTGGCCGTTGAGGTGGCACACTTTTCTCGGTGACTCTTCTTAACCCCTGGAGTATAAATTGCCTGATGCTGTGAATAAAGTTAGACCTCAGCCCGCCTCATTTATCAGCTCCCAGGTCCCACCTCCTCTAGAGCGGTACACAGAGAAGAAGATGAAGCTCTTGGTTACACTGTGTCCCTCCACTAAATTATAATGAACAGCCAGGAGGGAAGGGTCAATACGCCAACGGTGATATCACCTCTGCCAGCCACTGACCTAACGTAATTAGGTGCCCTGTAAATACTTGTTGCCTTACAGGATAAGTGGACCAACTCACTGCTTTCCCCTGCTGCGTGAGGGCTGAAGGGAGAGACTAGCTCAGTGTTTAGACAAGCCCCTGATAAATTCCGATGCAAAGGCGCTGTTTCCAAAGCTACCCATGCAGTCAGTGAGGCAAAAAGGGGGTTCCCTACTCCAGATAAGACAAGCGTCGTTAACTAGCACGAGCTGGTGTTTACGAGACGCCATCGATATCTAGCATGACAGGAAGTATGACAGGTACCTCACGTATATATTCCAGCCAGTCCCTGTGCCTTAGTTAGGGTTACTGTCAACTGTGGTGGAAAGCCATGGCCAAAGTAACTTGGGCTAGGAAGGGTTTATTTTACTCTTAGTTCCACCTGTAATAGTTTAATCATCAAAATCAGTGAGGGCAGGAACAAAAGCAGAGCAGGAATTTGGAGGCAGGCTCGGCCACAGAGACCATGGAGGAGTACCTCTAACTGGCTTGCTCAGCCTGCTTTCTTGTGGAATCCGAAACCATCAACCCAGGGATAAGACCACCCACAATAGGCTAGATCCTCCCCTGTCAATCACCAATTAAGAAAATGCCCTTGCCAAAATGCCCTTTGGCAAGATTAGGCTTGCCAAAAGCCTGATCTGATGGAGGCATTTTCTTAGTTGAGGTTCCCTCCTTTCTGATGACTTTAGCTTGTGTCTCATTGACATAAAACTATACAGAGCACCTTAAAACTTCCCAGGCTGAGAGTTATCATCTCTGTGCCATAGATTTTTAAACTAGCACTCAGAGAAACATCTTTCTGAACGTGAAATCACACAGATTAAATCCCGACTCCTTCCTAGCTGTGTAGCTCCGGGCCAACACAGCTTAACACATAAGTTTACTGATTTCCTCACCTGAAAAATGGAGATTACAGTCTCTCATCTATCTCCAAGCTCACTCTCCTGCCACCAGCCTTATGACGCTGGAGTTGAGACTTGCAAAGCTGGCTTCTTCTCCTGCCATCCTCCTTGTTATAGCGCCCCCTACTGGAGAGTGTGGGGGCTAGCGCTAGGTTGCGGATTTAGTGGGAGACAGGCCATCTCCTTCCAGAGCATGTCAAGACCATCTCCGCGGGGGCAACATTCTCTTCTCCCCACAGAGCCACTGAGAGCGGCTTTTCCTGTCACAGACTCGGTAGCTTCATTGTGTGCCCTTCAAAGACAGCAGTATTCACAAGCTAGGACCCGGTCTCCGCGACCTGAGTTTCTGATCTTGGGGACTGGTGCTCTAAGTGCCTGGGGAGTTTTGTTCACCCACTCCGAAGGCTGCTTTCTGATCCAGGAGTTGGATTTCTTGCGGTTCTCCTTCTGCCCCTCCCATTACCTCGTTAATAAGCTGACGAGTGATCAGGGCTCTCCCCACTCTAGTCTCTGTTTAAATGGTTGGTGGGGTGACATCCTACTGACAGACCCTGGGGAAGGCAAGGTCTGTCAGAAGGTAGAGTGTATTAATGTGGCAATCATTGCTTAGTGAACCTACCTACCTAGAGCACAGGATTAGGCGTTATGATTCTCTACTGAAAACAGCAATACCATTCTACTGTTTTGCCTTAAAGGTATGGCAAGGACACTGGAAGAATAACATTTTAACTTTGACCCCTTCCACAATTGAACATAAATGCCTCCAAACTTTAAGAACCTATGCATACCATTTCCCCAAGTATCCACAATGAATTAACATATTGTGTATATATGTATGCACGTCTGAAGACTGAGTTATGAAATTTCAAGTTTCTGACTTGAAACTTGTTTATTTATTCTGGATGTAGGTGGGGGGGAGGGTTCCCAGTAGAGATCAGGAAGGGTGTCAGATTCCTTGGAGCTGGAATTACAGACACTTGTAAACTGCGTGTGTGCTATGATCAGAAACTTGGCCCCAGTAAGAGCAGCCAAGAGCTCTTAACCACTCCAGTTCTTCGTTCTTATCATTTCTAAGCTATCAATGAAATATAGAATTAAAAAATCATCAAGTGCTTATTGGTGCTAGGCACCGAGCTGTGTTTTCATACATCGTCCCATGTTTGCCCTGGAGATAGACTGCAGCAGGAGGTTGAATCCTCTTCCTTGCACAAATATGCCCAAGGTCACATAACAAAGCCACAGAACTGAAGCCAACTCTCTCAGACTCACAGAGCTCATGTTTTACAAATTCACTGCAGACCACAGGTAAAGGCCGCTCTCCACAGAAGATGCTGAGACAATAAATTTTAATAAAATATAAACTGAGATAGGCCCTTCCTTCACTGGGGAAGACATGGAAAAATAAAAACAGAATCAAGGAGTGTGCCCTCTGACCTTGCACTCAGAATTCCTTTAAGCCACGAGGAGACGCCAAGGCTCTGCCCCTGGGTTTGAGATTGACTCTCTAGTTCTGTTTCAGGTCAAGGCTATCAGCCTCACTTCAGTTTTATTGCTGTGAAAGCAAAGCCAATGAACATTAAAAAGTACCTTTCTCTAGGTATATCTTGGCCTTCCAAAGACAAATATTCCTGTTGGGAGAAGGGCACACTCAACAAAAATAGTTGCTTGTTAAATGAATAGAGCACAAGGGAACAAACATACCTTTTGCTTTGTGCTTGATTTCAGGCCGACTTGGGAATGGCTTTTGGACTAGAGGAAAAATAAGAGAGAGAGGGAGAGATCTATGAAGAATGCAGCATAGTTGTAGAATTTATGCTAAAGCCATTTCTTCTAGAAGGTGGAAGTTTTGAGTTAAAGCCTCTTCCCTTAGCTTTCCATTACAGCATCTAGAAATCGCAGAAACACAGCTTAGACACCACCCTGGATTTTCTTCACTGAAGGGGTCTGCGTAAGCCTGAGAGCTGACAGTGCCAGCCCAGCCTGCACTCTGTCAATGCCCTGCTCATAGTTACCAGTTCAGCATCTTTTCCTAGAGGACACGGCAGAAACCACCAAGTGCAGGACACGAAGAAACACTCGCCACTATGAGAGGGCAAAAGGGAAGAAGAGTGGGGATGAATAAAAACAGAGACAAGGAGGAAGCAGAGGAAGGACACAATGCCCTGGGAATGGGAGAAAGAGAAAAAGAGACACAATGAATAAATGGGCCCGTGCACAGCAATGCTTCCAAGCACGTTTCCAGAGGGTACATCTTGACCTCTGCTCATCAAAATGTGTCTGCATTAGATTGGAGCAAAGCTCTAAGGAATATGAACTTATATGGTATGGGAGGGATTATTTAAGGTTGTTCATGAGGATTAAATTGACTAGGGACTAGTAAAGGGAAAGTAAGCATTGAACTAAGCATAAAAATATTTTCACATAGAATATTATGAGTTTTCTCTCCATGAGAAAAAAAGGAAAAGTCAAAGTTTGTATACTTAGTATTCAGATAATGAACATATTTGACCTCAAGTGGATGAGGAATTTGTTAATTCAAAACCAAAGACTACAGTAGAGCTACAGAAATGTCTTCCAGAGTCAGCAATCTTAAGGGTTTTGGACTTTGGATTCTTTTATATTTTTTAAAACTCCTGGCTCTCACAAAGTGATTCCATATCTAATTATATTTATGTTTTAACAACTGGAAGTGATAATTTTTTCAATATATATTTATTAGTTTGTTTTAAAATAACAGTAGTAGGCCCATTATACATTACCTAGAGTAAGTTGATAGAATCTGTGTGTTTGTGAAGCAGAAGGATATTGATGAGAAAACAGCATTTACATTTTTCCAAATACTCTCAACATTTGGGTTGAGTAGAAAGTATTAGGTTATTGGGTCTTCCTTTGCATTTAACCTCCTTTGTTTGCTATGAAGCTTATTCTTACCCAGATATACAGTTGGCAAACCCATGTCCAGAAATTCTAAATCAATATGTGTTAGTCAACTTTCTGTTGCTGAGAACACCTATGCTAAACAACCTACCAAGAGAAAAGGCTGAGTTTGGCACAAGGTTTCAGAGGGATCAGCTGTAGCTGCTTGTCCTCATCACTTGGGGCCATAAGCAGAGCCAATAGCACAGTGGGTAGGACAGTGCTATTCACCTGCTCTCAGTATGGTTGGGGAAGGAGAGGGAGAGGGAGAAAGGTACAAACAAATCATACACTGCCTTGCACAGCTCTGGTACGAGGGTTTGCGCCTGGTCTTATTGTATCTTGTTATATTTGGCTGTTATTCTTGGGAGGCCTGTTCTTTTCTCAAGGGGAATGGAAGAAGAGTAGATCTGGGGAAGAGAGTAGGTGTCGGGGAGGAACTGGGAGAAGAGGAGGGGAAACTGTGATCAGGATGTAATAAATGAAAGAAGAAGAAGAAAGAAGAAAGCCATGCCCCAAGGAACCTACATCCTGCAGTTAGGCCCCACCTTCTGAGGTTTGTGCCGTGTTCCAATAAGGTGTATGAATCATTCCGGGGGATAAAGGAAGAGGTCTCATGCTCCAATCACTTTCCAGGGGCCTTACCTCTGAACACTGCTCTGTTAGTTCCAAGCCTTCAGCGCACGGGCTTTGGGGAGCGTTTTAGTTATCTAAGATCCAAACCATAACTTGGCGGGGGTGGGAGAAGCCTAAGCTGGTTCCCAGGAGTGAGCATTTGATAATGCTGATGCTTCGTCATAATCTGAGACCCACTTGTCTGAGGATGACAAGTGTGAAAATACAGGGAGCTGATGCTTCTATCCCTCTCCTCTTCGAGGAACCTCTTTTTCTTTCCCCATTAAATGCCTATGAACAATCCTAATTTGATTGAACTGTGTGAGTGACCAGGAAGAGCTAAAACAGGCTAAAGGTTGGCAGATTACTCAAACTAGTCTAAACCAGACTTGAAATCCTTCCTTAACATTGCTAACCTACAAAAATAGACATATAAATTCTGTTTTTGTTTATTTTGGGAAATTTAATTGTGTTTATCATATTAAACACCATAAATCAATAAATAGGACCTCTGTGTACAAGCGAACGTCATAATAAATAGTTAGCATGACTTCAAGAAAAAGCTTTTCGTTGATAAAAAGGAGATTAAAATCCAAGCTCCTTCCAGGAAAATACCATTTTCACTTGACATTGAGTTCTTGGGTCTCTCACAGTAAAGGTCTGATCTAACTAGAATGCATATTGGGTTTAGTTACAGATCACCCATGCCACATACATTGTCCCGCAGTCAGTCCCCTCAAAGTGAGATGGTAGCCTTTGAAAAATTTCCTTCACAAATTAAGCATTATAGTTTTTTTTTTCTTCTGTTAAAGTAGATGTTGGGGGGAGATGGTCTTGTGCACTGTGTATTCGGATGCTGATTTCTGTGCTCTGAGATCTGGTGGCAGTCTGGATGTGGGCATTGTCATTTCTACAAAGAATCTCCTGTGTCAGTGTTGTGTAAATATTGTTCTCCATCATCTCTGATTGGTTAATAGCGAGCTGAACAGCCAATAGCTGGGCAAGAGAGGAGAGGAGTAGGACTTCCAATCCCAGTCATGGTAGGGTCCTGAGAAGGTGGAAGAAAAAGAGAAGGTTGGTGTGCCATGAGGGGGTCACCATGAGGGAGCCACCATGAGGACAAAGATGGAGCAGGAATTGCCAGGGTGAGACCAGAGGACAGGTAACAGGACACATGGCTGGGAAATAGTCCATACCAGCATAGACAGGTTAGAATAAATGAGTATCTGCCCAGCTTAGTGCTTTAAAGCTTATTAATAAGTCTAATAGACCTCCACATCTTTATTTGGGAGCTACAACAGGCATATAAAAACTACTTATATTATTTTACAAATAGTTTTGTAGGCTATATTACAAAGGCCTATTTAATCTTCAATATCATTGAAGTGCTATGAAACTGCTAAAAAAAATCTGATCAAAATATAAACAATTGAAGTAGAAAATAATAAAATTATCCCACGGACTAGCCTCTTTTTCCACGTATGGCTTTTCTTGCAATAGCATCTGCAAAAGGCATATTTAATTTGAAGAGGATAGAGACAATGGTGGAAATGCAGCATTCTGAATTTCAAGGCATTGGATTTATTGTTGATACGTCCCCATCTTTCTCTCTCACATGAAGGCCTTTGCTTTCCTTACTCAAGGACATCTCCAAGTCAACATGACCTTCAGCAGCTATGGCCAGGGTCACTTAAGACTCCCGCTGATAAAGAGAGAGTCACAGAGCCACTCCCCAGGCATGCCCCCCTCCCAGGCTCTCCCAGGAATCCCTGAACACTGCTTACTGTCACCCTCCCTCTCTTAGTTACGGTTACTGTTGCTATGATGAAACTCCATGACCAAAAGCAAGTTGGGGCGGAAAGGGTTTATTTGCCTTACACTTCCACATCATAGTCCATCACTGAAGTCAGGATAAGAAGTCAAGCAGGGCAGGAAATGGAGGCAGGAGCTGAAGCAGAGGTCATGGAGGTGTGCTGCTTCCTGGCTTGCTCAGCCTGTTTCTTACAGAACCCCAGATCACCTGCCCAGGAATGATCCTGCCCACAGTGGACTGGGCCCTCCCACACCAATCAGTAATTAAGAAAATGCTCAGTCTTATGTGGGCATTTTCTCAATTGGGGATCCCTCCTCTCAGATGACTTTAGCCTGTGACAAATTGACGTAAAATTAGCCAGCACCCTACCCTTACAGAAAAACCACACAAATGAGGAGAAAATCATAAGAAAAAAGACAGCTTTTTTAAAACAGTTGAGTAAAATTTAGAGAAGATGAGACAGGGAAGAAATATCTTTAAAATCTAAAATGTAATTTTTAAACACTCGAATTTGGGGCGCTCACAGTGTGTGCTTGCCGCACCGTCCATCTGAGATTCTTTGCTGCATGTAACCCTCGGGCATGCATGGCTAAGAGGCAGTGTAACTGCATTGCTGTACTAGTTTTATGAATGAGAAGGCCGAAGCATAGGAAGCTCAGTAATTTACACAAATCCAAACTGCCCAGAAATGTTAGAACCAGATTCGAACCAGCCTAGCCAGCCTAAAGCCTGGGGGTTTTAAATCACCATGCAAGTTATATGAGAAGAGTTACCTGTGGAAAAAGTAGCTGAGCTCAGAGAAGAAGACCTGTGCTGTATGAAGAGCTGCCTCAAAGGAAGGAAAGCAGTGGTCAGACAAGAGATAGTGGACGAGAACTTTACCAACAAATTATCCCAGCAAAACTTGGGCTGGCACCAGTGGCCAGAGCTCTGGCAGGTTTCCCTGCAGTGAGCTCATGAAGAAGCAACAGGGAATGGAGAGCAGGGGGCTCAGGAGGAAACAGGTAGAGGGAAAGCATTATAAGTGAACCACATACAGCAGCAACGTCCATAAGGTGGGTGTGCTTAATTCGAACTTCATAACATTTACACACACACACACATGCGCATGCACGCTCAACGGAAAGGCAGCAGCAGAAAAATAACTTATAAAAGAAACCAATTGTTTTCTTCTATAATCAAATTATATCAAACTGCTGCAGCATTCTGACACTCTTACTGAGTGGTGGTAATTAAAGCGGTGTGTTCTCGATTTCAGTGCTCCAAATAGCAAGGAGTGAACGTGATTGTGTTTTCTGAACTGGCTTATGGAAACGGGTGTTCTGACACCCACTTCTGCAGCTGGGGTCAAGGTCACTGCACGCATGACTTTAATGGAAACCAAGAGGCCACCTAAGTGACCTCTTTCAGCAAATAACACTCGATTTCCCTGCCAAGGATCCTGACCACATAGGCAAAGAGAACACAAACCTGCGATTTCTCTGTTCTTTTAGCAGAACTAGGCAGGGTTTCAGTTTGCTCTACCAACATTAGAGAATCCAATTTAAATCCCGAGATGGAACTGACAAAGGCGAGTTCTTAAATACAAGCTCTGGTCTAAGCTCCCTTAATTGAAAGCTGAGGGGAAATGGAACAGGGTCGTCCTGCCAATGCGATGGTTACTAACTCGTGGAAGCAGTAGATTGCTTTCTGAGCAGCATATACTTTGAAGTGTCACCCTGTGTTCACCAAAGACACCTCAGCTCACAGAACATGAAGAAAGCCTCACCATTATGCATGGCCTTCTGTTGCTTGTTTTCCAAAACAGCACAAAAGCAAATGGCTGAATGGAAAGTTCTAGAAATAAGTGTCAGCCAACTAATGACTTGTGGGATACTAACACTGCAGTCAACCTTGGAGAAATGGAAGAACACATTCACCGGCTGCTGAGCATTATTTTTTTTTAATCACATCTTCTTTCAAAGAAATCACAAAGTCAATTGAATCTGAAAGATCAATAATGTTTTGAATAATGTTTTGAACAGAGCAGTGTCTGTGTAAATGGCTGAGACAGTACCTCACTGTGGTCCACCTGGGTGGCCGTCAGGCCTTTCTAGATTCCCTTTTTCAATTTCATTCTCTTCTATACTTTTAGTCACAAGCCAACCTGTAGCTCTGCTCTGTCAGAGGTGAGGGGATGCTAACCTGGGAAGAGCAGCGGGCCCATCTTTGTTCCTGACAGACACCTATTATTGACAGCTCTGTACCCAGTGTCTTCTTTCTGGAACTTGTGCTTCCATCAGTGGGAGTACAGAGGAGATGGAGGGTAGAGGAAAAGTTCAAAGAAGTGACTGCTCACCTGGGATACAGACAGGATTAAGGAGAGCCAGTTGGGGATGGAGGCATAGCTCAGGATAACTAACAATGAGGAGAAGGCTTCCCACGCCCAGGGAGAGCTGCAGGGCAGACCTGGGAAACTGCCAGAAACACGGTAGCAGCCGGAATGCAGCCCAGTGGGCAAGGAGTCAACGCAGACTGCCCCTTCTTACCTGGTCATCACCTGCTACCTCTGTCCATCATCCAGAGCACTATGGCAGGCGGAGGACGAGAAGCTGAGTCAGCAGCATGATCCTACCTTGTCTTAGCAGCTTCCCGTTTATGTCCGTTTAAACTCATCTTTTTCTGTTTTATTCAGCAAGCTATACCCTCTTAATCACCATTTATTTCTGAAGGTGAAAATTGTAATGCCACAGCCAGCGAGGTGCCGTCAAACTGTTATCAGGTCTCTTTGACTCATCTCTGTCAGTCTTTGGTCCCTTTCTTACATCTCTGCACGACATTTTCAGCTCATCCCATAGCTTCCCAGCACCAACCCTTTCCTTACTCAATCATTTCTTCAAGGTTCCTGGGTTCCTCGCAGTCAAGAATGGTATCTAAAAACATCCATCAAGAGAAAGCGATCTCTACCATGAAAGCATCTATTTGCATTCACATTTATTTCTCTATCCATCTATCCCTCATCTAGAAAAATCATAAGTTCATATGAATACCTCCAATTCCAATCCAATACCACAAAGTTGATCTTCCTCGTCTGTAACACGTTGCTCTTAACTGTGAAAAACTTGTCTTCCCTTATCCTTAAAGTACTTACTATCAACCAGTCTCCATTCCAACAGCCACCCCAGTTCCTCAGGAACGCTCTGCACACCCTGCCAGGTTCTGATGCCTCTCAAAGAACTTCCCCATCATGTGGACACAGCCCTCACCCCTTCCAAGCTGAAATTCTGCTACCACTGTCACAGACCCTCACCTCACTCCGGCTCCCACACTACATGCCACCCACTCTCCATCATGAACATTTTCCTCATCCTTCATGGCCTCCTACAGCCCATACTGGGCTGGCCTTCTGTTATATAGCACCTTTTCATGAGATAGAAAAACTCCACCCCGCAGGAAAGCTCATTAAGACAGGACGTAAACTACTCAAAACAGCTTCAGGAAGTCCCTGAAGCTGACCAGACTCACCACTCCCCTTCCTCAGCTGTTGAGGATCACACAGAGATGAGCCAACCAGCAAAAAAGGACCCAGCCCAGCCACATGGAGGAAACAGAGACCAGGCAAATTGCCAAAGGAAACAAAGACCAGCTAAGTTCTCCTAAAGGCTCAGATCACCTGAGGGCCACCTGTTAAGCTGCCTTCAGGTTGCACAGTGTGATCCATGTTTTGAGCTTTGTGACCCATCATCCATGCTCTGATGGGTGGGCTTTGATGCTGTTGCTCTCCTTGAGCTATTTCTGCTCCTGTAAGTAACCCCTGGACCTATATTCATGCATGCAATCCCAGTAAAACTTACTGGTTCACCAATGTGGACTGTCATAGAAATCACTTTCTGGGTTGAGAAAATGTGTGTGTGTGTGTGTGTGTGTGTGTGTGTTGTCGTTGTCTCCCCAGGAGGAGTCTGCCATAAAACACATTCAGTTGGACACTCTCCTTCCTCATCTCCCTTGGGACGGCCAAGGATACTCTGACATCCTGCATCAGACCACCTCATTCAGCGATGCCTGCCTCACCCCAAATGGACTGTAGCACCTCCTGCCAGCCCCTCTCCAGTGCACTCCTACCTTGCTTAGTTCAACACACTGTGTTTTTGGGCGCTACTGTTTGTGAAGGGAAAAAAAAGAAAGAAGGAAAAGAATTTAAAGTTCCATACAGGAATGTCAGCTTGATGGGACATAAACTGGAGGGCATTAGGGGCCATATCGTTAAGATCTGACTAAAGCCTGTGCCAATGCAGCTGACTGCAGGGTCCAAGAGCTGCTGGGGACAGATCCCTGCCATCATTCAAATACTCAAACCCAGCCTTGCCAAGGCTCGTACATATTATGTAAAGCTACGATAAAATTTTGTGCTCAAGCCAGTTCCACTTGGGATTTCTGTCACTGACACTTGGCACAGCCTTAATGGAGTCTCTCTAGTCATTAACACGATTCTTAGCCTGTGTCACAATGCTAATGATTGGATTGCACGATATAGACCTAATACTAAAAACCTATCATGTACTCCAAATCAGATAATGGGATTTTCATCCTAATGATGAAACTCCCCCTGCCATGCTGTAACCACAGAGCTCATAGTTATTGTCTCTTTGCCCCTTGCAACAGCGCCTGTCAGCTCCTGTGTACCCCGTTTAGAGACTTTGCCATGAAGACCCACCTGGCTTTTTGACGGTTTCACTAAGAACTGAGGTCCAGTCACTCTCTATGAACTAGTGGTCGGGACCCTAGGCTGATAGGCACTCTGCGTGCCTAGACTCTTGAGTGGTTACATCTTCTCCCAACAATGGTGAAAAAAACCAAATGGACATTTTTCTAGTCCATTAGATAGAAAAGCAAAGGTTAGAGATGGGCCCCCTGACTCACCTAAGGATACACATATTCAGAATATGCCTGGGTTTGAACTCAGGTAGCTGTTTTCAAAGATGCTCCAACCTCATTTTTTTAAATCTCTGGTTAAAATAATGATTATTACTTTAGTGAAATATATAAAACCTGAAATTTAGCATCTTGACCATATTAAGTGTATAAAGTATGTTCAGCCTCCAAAACCTTTCCCCCTCACACTGAGACTCCGTAGTTAATTCCTTATATATGCTTCCCTTTGGTCTCTGGCACCCACCATGCTACTTGCTATCTCTGCAAGTTTAAAGGCACTGGGAAATTTATATAAATGCAGTCCTGCAGCGTTTGCCTATAACTGGCTTGTGTCATTTCTCACAATGTCCTCGAGGGTTTTTCTCTGCTACGCCCTTTCCTGCCTTGGTGGGTCACCCGGGTGAGCATCGCTGCCTTCCGGGTTCTCTTGCTTTCTGAGCAGCGTGTCCCACTGCACACACAGAACACGGGTTGTTCCACCGCCTGTCTGGCCATAGGCTCTGGAGCTGCTTCTGGAGGTCGCCTCTCTTCACCGCTCTCTTAAGCATTTTCCGTTTGCCTTGATGCCTGCTCTCTGCATTCTCATCCTCCATTCTTTCAGGACTGTCCCGAGCCTCATTTGGAGCTGTGGTGTGCCTGCCTGCCTTTTTGTTCTTCCCAGTTGCAGCTATTCCTTCTTCCCATATGGTGGGCCTAAGCTCTGGTCTCCACTGTCTGTGCTGACTGTCTTCATTCACTCCTCTACACCCCTATCACAAACCATGCCAGCTACAAAGAGAAGAATTTCTAAGGAGTGGTCCTCCCAGCATACAAATGAATGGGGAGAAGAATCCTTGCCATCTCTTTAGAGCATCCCTCTCCAGCACGTGGCTGACGGAAGCTAGGAAGCTCGTGTTGCTATTAATAGCTCTGTAGTGCAGAGGGGAAGAAGCAGGCACACTCAAAATAAAACAATGATGAACTCAGCTCACAAATGAGGCCAAGACTAATGACTACAATGTATTCTGCATCCTTATATCTCTAAGGTTAATTCCCCTAGAAATTGCATACTGAGCATTCTATGAAAACAATGCAACAACTATAATGTTAATAGAAACCAGATAGTCTCACCTGATAAACTCTAAATCAAGGGTTATGCCTTAGAATTCAGAGAGCAGAAGGCTCTCTGAAGATGAGAAATAAGCATGTATTCATCCTTCCATAAAGCTCTACTCTAAAATAGACATGGGCTGCCCGTGAAAGAAAGGGTGAGCCAGGTAGACCCAGTTCAAGAAGCCACCAGCTGTGACTGCAATGTTTGAGGCCACCAAGCCCTGAAGGAAGCAGAAGGGAATGAATAAAAATCCAAATGGAAGGACTCCTTTCCCAGACCACAGCTCTATGCTAACATTCTAGCTAGACATAAAGCATGGGAAACAACCCTTTTATTTGCCACCACAAAAAAAGAGAACAGTGGCTATTGCTTAAAGAGCACTTAGAAAGGACTCTCTGGGCCTGTGTCCTTGAAAGAGCTTTACAGTCATCTCTTTAGGTTCCAAGAGCTCATCCTCCTGTGCTTTCTCTCCAGTGATACACGAAACACAGCCCTGCAGTGTGAGAGAGAGATGGTCCATGGTCTGCAAGGTTTTGTAGCTTCTCCATCCAGGGTTCAAAGCAAAGCAAAGCATACACATGCCAGAGGACCTCACAGCCCGGCAGATCAAAGGGTACACACATCCTCTAGTGCATGCACATCTGCTACCCGGTCATGACATGCCCACTGTGTGTCAGGTGTCATAAGCACACGGAGCTGCCCAGGGTCAGTGAGGGCGCTGTCGGGCATCGGGTGTCCTGACGCTGACCAGCAGCCCTCTTTTACACCCCCAAGCACGTAAGAGTGTGCCTTCCCTAGAGTCTGATAAGACTTCAGGTTGGGTCCTTTGTGGTTTAGTTTTTATACTTAATTGTGCAATCCATTCGCTGTTTATTTTACTAGCTGGTGTAAATGGATTTCCCTCCCAAATTGCTAACTAGTCCTTTCTACAGAATTGATAGGAGCAGCAGCCCTTTGCCGCTGCGTGGCATTCTCTCCGGGATCCTGTAATTAACTTTTTATGTGAGGTGCCATTGTTCTTTAAAAATTATTTCCCAACGCCTTTTCTTACAGGCTAATCTAGTTTCTTTCCCTGCCGTCCTTGGAAGGGAGGAGGGAAGGATATATTAAGGCCTTTTAGACTCAGCGACAATGAAGACCGCGGGTGAGATGAGACAGTTCGCCAACATTATATTATACGACATCTATATTATACCCCAGTAGGAGATGGTCACATGCACTTGAAGCAATAAATGGATTACATCTTTTCCAATTTATGGATGAGTACCAAAACATGTTCATTATCACACTTCTTCACAGTTTAAGATGTAATAGGGAGCACATCTCACAACACGGCGTTCAGAATTACCTTTGTAAATGCCGACTATTCCTGCAGATTAACCACTTGTCCCAACCAGGCTGTATTACTATTGTATTAGCTCTGTGAATCAGCTTGGGGAAATCTGTACATATCTAATCTTCTTGTCTGGGGGTTACTCCTTTCCAGTGGACTTCGATCATAAAGCTTTCCAAGGTCACCCTTCAATTCCAGAATCTCCGATCACAGCCAGTCTGACCTATGCTGTGATCAGATGACTTACACCATGAAAGAAAATACTCCCAGCAGAAGCTAGAACCAAATGTAAGAGAGGAATTAGGGGAAGCTAGGAGTGCTGTGTGTGTGATTGTGTATGTGTGTGTGTGTGTGTGTGTTACCGCTGCCATGATTAGTAACGTGGATAATATCCTCCCAGGCGCTGGCCAACACTAAGGCTCTCTGCAGAGTTTGACATTGAAGACGCAGCTCCTACCCTCAAGAGCTTATTGCTGGGATAAGCACTGTGACCAAAGGCAACTCAGGCAGGAAGAGGTTTCTTCGGCTCTCACATCCACCACAGTCAGTCATTGGGGGAAGTCAGGGAAGGAAGTTGAGCAAAAACAGATGGGAACCAGTGAGGAACACTGCTTCCTTTCTTGCTCTTCACAGCTTGCTCAGCCTGTCTGTCTGTCTGTCTGTCTGTCTGTTTCAACCCAGGATCACACAACCAGGGTTATTAGCACCCACAGTAGGATGAGCACCTCCACCATGTTGTCATTAATCAAGAAAATGTCCCTACTACTTATCTATAGGTCAGTCTGACCGAAGCACCTGTTATTTGATGTTTCCTCTTCCCAGAGAGAAAGCCCAGTGCCAGGTGTGAGATAACCTACCCTCAAGGTGCTGGTAAGAGGGTCTCAGAGGCCCCTCGAAACAAAGAAGCCTATGGCCCTGGTTCCTGGTTGCCCACAGAACCTCATGATGAGACCCTGTTGCTGAGGATACTGTACACTTTTGTCACAGGACTTGGACAAGGCAAGCTGGTACCGACTGACCAGGAAGCTTCTGCTTGCTTCTTAGCTTTCACAGTGCCAGAACATACTACCAGGCAGGCTGCTGGGAGAGAAAAGTCATCAGTGCAATAGTGACACAAATGTTACTATCATTTTCTGACTGGATTCAAGGTCCATTCCACAGGGCACTCCTGCCTGAAACTGTAAAACCTGGAAATGAGCCTGTCTGGGGTTTTCATAGGACCTAGGTGTTTATTTACTATTGTTATTTGCCGAATGGTCATAATATCAAACTTCCTTCTAAATTCACATCTTTCTGCCTGTAGATTGTATTGGAGATGTGGTGAAGTGCTTGCTTAGCGTGTGTGAGGCATCAGGGCCAAGCCCTAGGCCCCCAAATATGTAAATGACCAAATAAATACGTGAATATTAAATAGATGAGGAGAATGCCCATGCCAGGAAAAGGCGGTGCCATGGCCCAGGATATGCTGAGAGGAACAGATGCCTGTGGTGTTTCTAGGGAATAAGAAGCTGATCAGTCCTCTTGTAAGAGTTTAAAGACGAAGCAAAAACACAGACCAACTAGGCAAGTTTCAAAAGGGTAAACGCTCACCTAAATTGTGCTCTAAGGTTCACAACTACCAAGGGTTTGTGTGTGTGTGTGTGTGTGTGTGTGATTAACGATTTCAATTCCATAAGCAGCTGTCCAGCATCTATATATTCCCTGCTTGGTGTGCGCAACAAGTGAAAATAAGTGAGGCATTCTCTCTGCACTCAAGTCAAACACAGACAGTCAATGAGCAGTTAAGCATGGGGGAGGAGGTTGGGGAATCCCAGAAATAGATCATGAAAAGGTGCAGGAGGACGTGAGTCTCTAGGACTGACATGAGCGGGTGCGGGAAAGGCAGAGCTAGGGCCGAGGGGTGGAGATATGTGAGCAGAGACGAGCTGAAGCTCACAGGAGTCTGGCCTTCCCTCCTTAGGAGTGTTAAATAAAGCTGGTAGAGAAGTTAGGGCACCTGCTAGGGTCTTCCTCATGTGGCTTTTATTGCTAGTGATGTGGGGTTTTGTCCTACAAGCACCTTAAACTCTATACTTTCCCAACCACCGACACTAACAGTTGCACACCTTGGACAAACCATATCCCCTGTGTAGCTGTTACTTTCCTGGCTGTAAGACGAAGACCCTGTGTTCCATGTTCTCCGAGCTTGCAGGCCCTCTTACTCCCAAGGAAGACTGGGTGTGTAGGAGGCTGGGTGCTGTTCAGCGTCCACATCCAGAGATGGCTAACTTAAACGAGCATGCTCTTGAGGATTTGCATCTCTGCTCTACCCACCTTCTAAGAAGGTTTTTAATTCCCTGGAAGCCTCCGCCTTCTGCACTGCCCACGTTTGCAGAGCCTTTCAATTAAACTGCGCTTACGAAGCCCCTGTGAGCTCTTTGGATTAAATACTAAACTTCAGTCCTAAAAAACCCTGTCAGTGCAGTGTGCCCAGAGGAGCATTCACACTCTCCAGTTGCTGCTTCCACCTCCCAGTCACGGCTAAACCCAGCTTCGTTAAAACTTCTATTAGCGCAGTGCAGTTATGATGAAATATTCTCCATACTTTCAGAAGAAGAACAGAGCGGAGCTAGCACTGCATAGTCTGTGTCAACCAAGAACACAGGCCACAGAAACAAGCTCAATCCACAAGGGATCCAGAACCTTCACTTAAGCTGAGCTGCAAGCCCCCTTTGAAAACACTTTCTGAGAGCAGCTAACATATTCTGCTTGCCCCAAGACCCCTTCAGGAAGGGGCAGCTGTGGGGGGGGGGGATTGGAATGGAGCTCCCCATTGCTCTCTACCCCACAACTCCTATTGTGTCTTTGTTCTGAATCCTGCTCATAAGATACCTCTCACATCCACATCGCAGTCTTCCTTTCACCTGGCCATTTTGTAGGTCCTGAACCTGATGCTCTCTGAGAGTCTACTCCTGGCCACCATCTTTGTTCTCTCTAAATCTCCTCTACTTTTCTAATAATACTGTTTTGGGAAAATCATTTACGTTCCATTCTTAAATAGGATGTATTTTTTTAAGGAGAAAACTCAAGATGGTTGTGACTGCTGGTACATGGCTGTAATCCTAAACATTTGGAAGACTATTAAGTTCAAGGTCACAACCTGGGCTGCCAGCCTAGGTAACATAGTAAGAGCCTGTCTCAGGATTGCTGGTGGAAAGAGGGCTGGTGATAGAGCTCAATGGTAGAGCAGTCAGGTTCAGTCCTCATTACTTCAGAAATAAACAGAAGCCGCCAGGCTGAAGAAAGGCGGTCTATGGCATTGTACAAACCCCAGGTCGGCATGCTGGGTAAGTTACTCCAGTGAGGCATTTTATAAAATGAATCCACCTTTCCACCCGCATCACATTTTAACTCTAGAGAAGTTTATCTCTATTCCCAACTGACGTTCCACTGACAATAACTCCTAAGTCTCTGCATTTAGTCACTCTGAAATAATCTATATAAATTTGTACTTTATTTTCATGTCCAAGTAACAGCCCTGCATTAAACAACTCTACAGTGAGGGGCTATAAAATGGCTCAGTGATGGAAAGCCTGCTAGGTAAGCCTGAGGACCTGGACTCAGAACCACAGCGCCCACATAACAAGCCAGCACATCTGGAGCTCCAGTGCTGGGAGGGAGAGACGGGCAGAACTTAGGGGTGCTAGCTAGTCAGTCTAGCTGAACTGGTGAGCCCTGGGTTAACGAGAATGTCTAGAAAAGCAAAGTAGAGAAACAATTGAGGAGGACATCCTGACATCAGCCTTTGGCCTCCACATGCACTTGATGGAATGCACATAAACGCTCAACTTATCTCTCTCACACACACACATCCATGCACACACACACTCACAGTTCTACAGTGAATCTATTCTTCTAAATACAGAATCTCTTGAAGTATAGATATTGATCTTCTAATTTTCCCATTTAATTAGTTGGAGGATGCCTCTGTTTGAGAGACACAGAGCAATCATTGTCTGAGGTTCAGGCATCCATTACAGTTGCAAGAATAGCGTTCTTGTGTTTTCTGTCTGACTGACTGTGCCAGCCAACAGTGAAGGGCAAATACAGAAGAAAATGAGAAGCAAAAGGATTCATAACTCAGACGCACACTTGTAAGCCAGTGAAGAACCTGCATTCTCAAAAGGAGAATCTAGAATCTCCATCTAAAAACTGAATTGGAGAGTCCAATATAATTACCAAATAACCAACCTACACTGTCTAAAATGGTTGATGCCATAAAATGGACTTAAGACCTCGGGTCCACCTTTTACCCTTCAGGATAATAAACAGGTCTGGTCTAATAAATAGACCAGGAAAGAGTCCAGCAAAACCCTTCTTAAAGGCTCCCTAAGGGGTTCTTCTAAATGGAGAAGTCCCATTACTTCCTAGGTAGAGTTTAAAGCCACTTAGAGTGAGGTCCAGCCCCTTCTACACTGCCTTCTCTGTCACAGAGCTTCTATTCAGATTCTCCAACCATATCTTAGTGTCCCAAGTCCTTCACTTACTGTACACAGGATTCTGCTTCCCACAGTTCCAAGGGACCGTGTTGGCTTTAGGACGGCAGCTGACCCATCCATTCCCATTCAAAAGTCTTGCTTATTAAAGAGCTCTCAGGGGAATTTACCTACTGTCAGGAGGGTTCCCAGTAATATATATATATATATATATATATATATATATATATATATATATGTATATATATATATGTATATATATATATGTATATATATATATTAAGAGCTTCCCTTTCTCAGATGCCCTGTGATACCACTAAAACCACGGGTTGCGTCTGGTCTTGGAGCCCTGCAGTTGCCAAGCTAGTGACTTCCAATGTCAGGTCTCTTAGGGGATACTACCACATCCAATCCCTTGAGTGATTAAAGTGAAGTTTTATTAGCATATTTTGTTGAGTCAGAGATCTCCTTCGTCAAACCTGAGCTCTGCCGCACTTCTGTTTACATGTCATTGGCTTCATTATTGAAGGTTTCTAAACATTAGTTTCTTCATCTGCAAATAAAAAACCAGTAACAACCATGTCAGCCAGGCACTGAAGCCCATTCACGGGGTTGCTATAACGTTGAGTGAGAAAAATCCATAAACCACTTAGCACAGTTCCTGGCATAATACACAAGACAGGAAATGCTGGCTGGCATTTACAGTGGGAGCATTAGCTGTAGAGGTCACCTGTAGCGTCCTCCTCATGTGGTGTGTCCTCGGCCCCTTCTCCAATACAGTTCTCAGATAACTCAGCCCAGGATGGGTTTACCTAAGAACACATCAAAGTATAACACTATTCTCTGATGTGATTCGATACCTGCCTCTATGTGGGCTTTATACTAAAGGAAGAAGACTGGCCCAGGGCCTTGGTCTTCTCTGATTCAATGCTGCATGAGGAAAACATCTTACTATACCTTTCTCTGTTCTTTGTTTGCTCTCTCTTACCCCTCTCTAACCATCAATCACACTTCCTAAATAATATCAGCATAGAAATGGAAGTCCTTCCAGTTTCAAAGGACATGAACAAGGAGTCTGCAAGGTTTGCAAGTCCTTGGACTGACACTCCTGCTATGTGAAGGAACCGGTCTGGCCAGGAGCAGTGGGGTGTGGGAGCATGTGACCCCTATGGAAGGCACAGGCCTCACCAGAATATTTATCTTCAGTCAGAGGAAAGGGGAAAGAGCTCTGGACAATTGTTTTTGTAATATGTGTTCAGCCTGACACATTTTTATAAAATCCAAATTAACCAGAAGCATAAGTGAATTCTCAAGGGAAAATTTATTTCATTTTTCTGAGAGAGAAGCTCCTGCATAGACAGGTAGCTGTTTGTTAAAGGGATGTGTGTCCCAAAGCTGTATGCTTTTCACAGACTGTGAAACTGTATTTGTTTAGTTGCTTATTGATTGAGCTGCAGATCTCCCTAAAGATCTTGATACAAGTTTCTCCATGTGGTACCAAACTTCTGATGGCTGTTACCAAAATGCTATAGCTCTGTCTGTCAGTCCTGTTGGGGTGCTTTGACCAGAACCAGATCATGTATAACGGCCAATCATCAGCACAAGAACATCTCACCGTGGCGAGCTGGCGCCTGCTTTCACCAAGAGCCCACACTCTGCTTCCAAAAGAGAAAACCTGAACCCAGGACAGGATCTAAGACCAAAAGGGCTCAGGATTCCTCTGTTTCTCACGACATCTTTGATCGGGCTTTTATCCAAAGGGACCGCCTCTGCTGCCCTTTACGGAGGGAAGAGGCCCAAACACTCTGTGAAGCAGGCTGCTCTTCCCAGTAGGTTTCCTCTCTGCTGATTTCTTCACAGACAACAACTTCCAGAGCACCGGCAGCATCAAGAGCGTAGAACACGCCAGGCAGATGGACTCAATACGGCTGCCTGTTACGTGACACCGGCCTCTGGAGGGGAACGTGCGCTTTTCTAGACGAATTCTATATTTAAATCTTTGCCAGTTTCCCTCTTTCCTTAATGATACGACACTTAAAAGATCTAAGGCAGCAAACAAATAAAACTGGACAGGGCTACTGTCTGTGGCTCTTCATATTCAGCACAACATTGAACCCCTGGCTTCAACAGCTGCCCTCTTAGCTTCTGGCTAGAGATCAGATCTCACACTCTAATCACAATCTTTCTCTCCCTGTTTTTTGCCACAGTGTTCAGAAGTGCGAGGCCTCCAGAGTTTTAAGTGTCACCATTCAGTCTCTATTTTATCAAGGGACCTAATGAATGACTTATCACACACACACACACACACACACAAACAAACACTCACACACAGTAAGTCAGTCAGTCAGAAAAACTTGAACCTTTAGACATAGAAATGACCACTTCAAACACGTCCACGTACCTATGATTCCTAAAGGACCAGCAGAGACCTGGAATGATTACACTCCCTGATAGAAACAATCTATCTTTCATTTCAGGCTGCAGAATGGCTGAAGGAGGCGGTCTACACTAATACCACTTATTATTACATTCTATTGTCCTCATTAGGAAAACATTGCTGAAGCAAATAACTTGGTCGTCTATTCCAAAAGTTAAAGGTGGGGGTGAAGAAATAGCTTAGTTGGTAAAGTACTTGTCACATAAGCAGGTGGACCTGAGTTTAATCCCCGGAAGCCACATTTTAAAAGTCAAGATCCAAACCTATGAGAGACCCCACCTCAAAAAAGCAAGGAGAAGGACACCTAAAGAACATACCCAAGACTGACCTATATCCTTCACAGACACACATATGTGTACATACTCTCACACATCCGAATGTGTGGACACATGCACACGTGAAAACAAAACAATTCCTTCACTAGGAATTAATGCTGAAGGGCTGGGGAGATTGCTCAGAAGCTAAGAGCATATACTGTGGTTTAGAGACCATAATCTTCTTCCAGAGGGCTCAAGTTCAGCAGCTCAGAAGTGTCTGGAACTTCTGAGCTCCAGGGGATCTGATGCCCTCTTCTAGCCTCCAAAGGCACCTGCACTCAAGTACACATCACACACACACACAAAATTAAAAATAAAACAACATTAAAGAAGAAACACTGTTCAAAAACCTCACAAAGCCTGAATTATTCTATAGCCATCTTTACTCAGTCCTAACCAAGTGTCTACATGGAAAGATACACCATAAACCAAACTGCCTTCTCTTAATAAAATCCAGCTTTGTGCTCTCCACTGCAAAGGTTGGCTGGGCTGTGTGGAGGGTGCTTGGTGTTGCTGCTGCTGCAATAAGCCACACACCTAGCTGTCTTGTGAAGCAGGTAGACGGTAACACTGTGAGTCAGCCTTAGACATAAGTAAGAGATCCAAAGAGGAATCATAAACTTGGCGTCCTAACCTGGCCACCCACTAGCCAACATGCTAAACACTGGAGTTTGAACACTGAGTTTCTGTGTTTGTATATTCATGATCAAAACAAAACAAATTCCTCACAGGAGCAAGCATTAGTTACATATATGCATCACAGTTCTTTGGACGTGTTAAAACTGTGTAGAAACATTTGTTCTTGCTTATTATTCATCAAACTGGCTGTCCATCAAGGCTTCCATTATCTGTGCTCAGCTCTGTGGCTACCACACATCCCATGACTGCAAATACATACTTAATTAACCCAGTCCTCTCCATATCCTGAAAAGGGCAAAAATAACACAATAGCACCCCATTTTAATGCAAAAAAACTTTAATAAACTTACATAAAAACTAAGAGACAAGATCACTATAGCTAAAAAGCCTTAATGGTTTTCCAATTTTATCTTATAGTAAGTTATTATAGAAATTGAGAGCTAAGGACCGGTGAAACGGCTCAGCAGCCAGTAAACCTGATTGCTTGAGACTGATCCTTATAACCTACACAGTGGAAGGAGAGAATCAACTCCCACAAGTACTCTCCTGATCTCCACGCTGACACCATGACATGCATGTACATACACACATACACACACAAATACACATACAAACATACACATACACTCTATACTCACATACACACATACATATATACACACATTTACACACATACATACACACATACACATATATACAACACAAACACACATACATAGTTATACACATACATACACACACATTCACATATACACACATTTGTATACACATACTTACACACATACACACACTGAGTAAGTCTTAAAAGAAAATAGAAAGCTAAATTTTTTATAAAAGTAATTTCTACTGAAGGCATTCCACATCAATGACTTTTGAAAGAAAGCTGAAGTAGTTGAATAAGCAGTGAGGAGTTCACTACATCAACGCTATATATAATTCAGATAGACTGGAAAACACTATAATTAGCTCTCATGAATCAGGTATCTATGGAAATAACCACATTTCAATATAAAACAGGCCATCATTTATTCAGTTATGTGTCTGTTCACAAAGAGGATCATTTTCCTCCCAGCATTTTGGCACCTTGACACATGTGCTAGAAAGCAATTTTCTTGTCTTTTTTTTTTTGGAAACAGCTACGTTTTTGACACTGCAAAATACTACCAAATCTACCTGGCTTAAAGACCATTTTAAAGATGAGAATTCATTTCTTCTAACCACAATAGTTGTTAGAAAAGCAACTCCAAAAATAAAAGAACACCCTGTACAGGGAAGGCAAAATAAGACATCGTTACTGAAAGCCAAAGTCGGACCGGAACCTGACAGAAACAGAGACAAGATGTTCTCTCGGAACTGTAGAATATGAGAAATGGATGCTCATCAAAATGTTAAATGGGCGATAAGTACTGAACAATGTTATCTGGGGCTACTGAGGCCTTCCAGCTGGACCTATATGCTCCCTAGATTCTGAGGAATACTGACATACCACCCATGACACTGTATGTGGTGAGCTCAGGGGCATCAGGGTCCCTTCTATTTGTCCCTAAGCTCTGCCAGCGCCAGCGCTCAGAACCTGGAGTGGTAGCCCTGAGTCTCACTCCTGTAGCTCCTCCCTGCTCCATCCCACTTTGTATCCGAGGACTCTGGGCCACATCATCTGCCTCAGTGGCTCCTATGCCCTCTGGCTTCTGGTGGGATCCAGTCGTTAGGAAGCACCAGCAGCATGGCAAGGGGTCTAAGAGAGTGAGGCTTGGTGTTCTGCCCGGATCGCAACCCTTTAATGGGGCCCTGTCTATGTAGCTGTGAGTTCAGGAACTGTAGCTTCCTCCGTTCCAGGGGTTCGGACTGACTCACAGTACTGCCAACTCTTCACGGTTTCCCAAACCCTTCCAGCACTCTCCTTTAACAAATTCTCCTCCACTGGGAAGGGTGGTGTCACACGCCTGTAAACCCCAGCACTCAGAAGGTGAAATCAGGAGGACCCCAAAGTCAAGGCCTGCCTGGGCTTTCTAGTAAGACCTTGTCTCAAAATAAATCTTTAGAAAACGCCTCTAATACCCAGTTTGAATGCGGCCCTCAACAGGACCTTGACTGATCTACTTAGGTAAGCCATCTCATTTCTCTGAACTCTGGGGTGAGCAGCTGTAAAGCTTGTCAAGTAAGGGGGTTTTCACTACTGGGCACACAGGAAGCATTTGATTCCCTTCAGCTCCGTGTCTGTTACCTCTCCTGCCATTATTCAAACAGTGCAGATTCTTTGTCTGAAATAAAAATGAAACCTGCTTCTCAGCCTATTTAGCAAAAGTCCAGTAGTCATAGTTCTTGATAGCCTTGGACGTCTTTCTGGTAGCCCCTTAGTGATCAGCTTCAGTTCTCTGTTTTAACAGCAAATTAAGTTGCCTTCTGAGTTCAAAACAAGATATCAACAGAAAGCGAGATGAAATAAAACAAGGCTTACCATTAAATAATCAATCTCTTAAACAGGCTATGGGGAGAGAGAAGAGAGAAACAGATTTTAACAATGCCTAAACATGTTTCCTGAGGGACACACGCCCGCCCATTAGAAAGGCTTTATTGGCATTGTGAAAGTTCCATCCATGAAAAATAATGATCATTAGCCTTTCCATGACAACTGTGTTCGCCTCCATTATCCATCATGTTCCCAGGGTCCATGGTGTCTTCACAATTCCCATCCCTTGGTGGAAGACATTAGTGTGTATTGATGCTATTTTAATTGTTTCTCACATAAAGTCCATTGCTGCTTGTCACAAGTAAAAATCATTATTGAACTTTTGGGAGCTCAGCATGGAAGAAGCAATTCTGAACTTGCCCTGTAATTTTAGCCAAGGTTATTCAAATGAAATCCTAGGCAATTTGGTCTGATTAACAAGGTCAATTTGAGTGAGATCTCAGATCCTATTCAGTTTTTTTTTTTTATTTTTCAGGTGGTAGACTTCTACTAAAATGTCTGCAAAAAAATAATCAAAATAAAATAAGGACACGTCATAGAGTACCTACTTGACATGAACACCCAAGTACTTTTTGCTTCACTTGCAATGTTCTTGGTTAACTAAAGATAATTAATTTCAAAGTCAGAATGAGTACTATTTGGGGAACCTAGAATAGCTTAATGATGCTAACAGTGGAGTTCTGTTTCAATCATTTCCAACACTTAAAATTGGCCTAAAAATGCCACTTATAGTCTCAGACTCTAATTTTAGAGACCAGGAAAAAAAAACCACATCATTTCGTATAGTCTAGCTAAAGCATTCCAATCTAGCCTATACACCTCTCAGACATTAATTTGCTTATATTCTACACGTGCACATATATACATAACTATGCAAGGTAATAATGCAATTGTAAAAAGATTCTTTCATGGTAACATGTTTCAAGTTGTCATAATCTAATAACATACATAAAGCAACCGTGAATATTATAATGCATATGTGTATGTGGTGAGCATGGTGAGATGGCACAGCTTAGATTCTGTGGCATTTTAGGTTGTGTGTACACCTTACTCCTGTTCCTGTTGCCCTTTTTCCTTTGAGTTCTACTAGCTTTTCATCATAAACAAATCTGTACATTTATCTGTGTGCTGTCTGTGTGTCACACATGTGCCACATGTGTATGTGGAAGTCTGAGGACAGTTTGCAGGAGTCAGGTCCCTCCTTTGCTCATGTGGGCTCTAGAGATCAAACATGGTTACAGAGCTTGCCGGAAACCACTCTTACCTGCCAAGACCTCTTGCTGGCCCATAGTTTAAAATTTGTTATCTGAGATTATTTCAGAATTACAGTTTGGCAGGCCGAGCAAGTGAGGAAACATCTTGGGAAGAGAAGAAGAACAACTTCCTTAATGAAATACCTAGGCCATACCTGCCACACAGAAATCAAACATTAAACCTTGAGTTTGAATGGAATGTAGTGGAACCAAGCCTCAGGAACAAAGCTATGAGAGGAGAAACAGCCAATGTGCCAAAACATCTCTGTAGTAGAAAATAATAGCCTGTGAAACTAACCAAAGATTATTTGGCTCATACTTCACAGATGCATTATCGTACTTACAAATAATTAAAATGATTTCTCAGTGCATGGATGCATAGAGCTAAATTTTGAGTAATACTAACACACGTGGGAAGTGCCTGCTTTAACATCCACGCTACTAAAGTAAAAATGCTCAAGTTAACCTCAGCTTCATCAGTGGCTTCCAGCCCATCTCATTAATCTTTCCATTTCCCATGTAGGCTTTGCCTTCCCTTTATTTAAGTCAAGTTAGAACATGCTGGAGTTGAAGATACAATTTTAAGAATCATCCTTTCTCATCACTTGTTCCAGGCATTTTTTTTTCTTAGAGAATCCTCCATCTGGTAAGAAAATTTTCACTCAAAGCTTTCGACAGGGAGGTAAAATGTCACTCACAGGTAGAGACTGTACCCACATCACATCCTGGACTAGTCATCCACACAGCACCAGTAGAAAAGAAAAGAGTGAACATGAAGCGGGCATCCTCGCTTCTTTAACACCTTGGCCAGAAATATCCTTTCCTACCCATCCCGGTAGCGTCGAAAAAGGAGATCTGCCCCTGCCATGTAGCCGCTAGTCAGTAGTGAGCAAGTAGTTGGGCATCCATTCCCTGCTATCACTCCAATCATGTATGGCATCCCTACCCAGGGAGCCCGATGGGAAAGACAATAGGACATTTTGCCCAGTTCTTCTCTATCCCTGATGACTGGGGCCGGGGCTGCCGGCAGTGCCAGATAGGGAGACACACAGACAAACCAACATTTCCTAAACTTGTTGGGAAAGATAAGATTGACCTGACATGGTCAAGTTCCCATGTGATTAAAATGTGCTAAGCTGAATGAAGACTGTGGGTTTCCGCTCTTTAAAATCAGCACTTTTCAGAATAGCAGATAAAGGCTCTGATATGTTTTTGAAAAGTGTGATTCTTATGGAAACTATGACTGTATATATGGCCAGCATAGAGAAGAAGCTGACCTTAAAAAATGTATTTCAATGAGGCAGGAAATAAAGAAGCAACTTCAAATACTCATTTTACTCCCACAAAGGATTCTCATTACTGTCCTCTAAGGTAGACTAAGAACGCATGGGGAATTCTTTTCTAGCCTAGTGAATGGATTTGCAAAGTTAGATTTAAATGTCAAACACAGGGCTCTGGACACTTCTCTGCCTTATTTATACCATTAGATGATAAAACTTCAATTGCATTAAATGCTTCAAGCTTTAGGAAGATAGCAAGTGTATACCTTCAAGCAAATCAGAATTCTGCTGAGTAAATGCACATATTTCAGAGGAAAAACTGTAATGAAGAGAAAGACCGGAAATGCCCATCATTTTGTATAAGACTTGGTGCTGATAATGGTCCTCCAAAGCTCTACACTAAGAAACCTTTTAAAAACCAGGGGCTCAGTCAGGAAGATCCCCAGTGATTGCAAAAGCTCCTTATCTGCCAGAACGATCTCTATTTATGTGGGAAATAAGTATGCCTCCCAGAGGAAGTATAGTCTGGTATCCCTCCATGCCTGTTCTGCTTTCTGCCCGCTGCTGGCCAGGATCACATGAGGCCTTGCATGAGCAGCCTTCCAAAATGGTCCTTTTCTGCCTAAGTTGGTGATAGGTAGATTCTGTTGCCCACAGAAGAAAAATTCACACAAAGTTACTTCTTTGCACCTGAGGACGTGGGCTCAAGACATTTCTATGAAGTGTCATAGGACTGAAAATTCACTGGTAATAGAGGAAAGGGTACAGAGTGATGTGGTGCTGGCTTTGCTTTCCTCTGTAAAGTCACTTCCAAGAATTCTCCAATACAGATATTTCCCTGTATTTTTAGGGAACCTGCACTGATCTGGGATGGTTTCACAGAAGTACTGTGTTCACTTCGTCCCTTTGTCCTTCATGGCTTGTAGCAGTGATTATGATGCCCCATATCTTAGCACTCCCTTGACTACAGCCATGAGCCCTCAAAGCACTAGCCTATGCTACCCTCAAGGTCAGGCTTGTCAAACAAGCCATATGTACATTCTGGATATGTACAGAATATGAACTGATTGGGCAACAAGACAGCATTATTACTTCTTTCTAAGTATCCAGCCATAACTGAGAAGTGGCTCACTCTAGAAACATCATAAACAAAAGCCACCACTGGCCTGAATGAGAATTTTGCCAATTTACTTTCTTCCAGCACTGACAACTTCAGGACACAATTCTAAAGAGCAGAGCTATGCAGCAGAAGAGTTGCCATAAGCACAGTTGCTTCTAGAAGTTCTGCTCCCTCCCAGCTTTGACTTGAAGAAGGAAAGAGGCCAGCTCCTTCCCATCCTCCCTTCCTCAGGAGAAATTAACACTGTAGAAATATATCCCTGCATCAGTATGCCTGATGAGGAAGGGATTAAGAGGTGATGCAGAAAAGCAAAGTAACAGAATGGGAAAACATAAGTTTGCTCTTTCACTCATCCCAAAGGCTTCTTTTCCTTCAAGCAAACCAGAGAAATAAATGTCATAACCAATAAGGGAAAGCCTACCTTGGATCTCCAAAAGGCTTCCAAGAATACTGGCCTCCCTAAAGTAAGGCTTCAAACTAAGCTGTATTTGACTCCCTGGGAGACTGTTTCTCTTTACAGGGATTCTCATAAGTTACAAGCCACTTCTTTGAAAGCTCTGCTGCTGTTGGTGGCCTCCACAGGTAATAAGTGACACTGCACAGAAACATCTTGAGCCTCAGGAGCTAAGATGCCATCCCTTGATGTCTCTTCCTTGCCAGAATCTGTGCTACTGGACGTGGAGATGGTACAGGAAAACGGTGTCTGCACAGGTAAATGTCCCCTTGGCTAAGAAGGTTTTTCTTCCATAGAAGTATGAGAATGTTTGCCTCCTGTACAACTTAATGTCATCATAAGAATTTGCAGATGTCAAATCTCAACAAACTGCAATGCATAAAATATATTTTGTCTTTCATCAGCTGTACCTCAGTAAAACTGTTTTAAAAGTCAACTGTGAGGGAAAAGTCTTCATTTAGACAACTCTGTATTTCTACTCTCCAACCTATCCCAGGCCACCTCACTCAGCTGGGTAGTAATAATTGTAAATTACACTCCCCAAACCCCTTCTCATCCTCCAGGATTATTCAAGTTAACTTAAACCACATAAATACAGCATAAAGTGGCCAAGGGGTTTCTGTCTTAAAGACACAACAAACCTCCAAGAGACAGCAAGCTATGTGTCTCTACCATGAAAGACCCTGGGCCGAAATATTTCTTCTCAAAATTTCTGGGAGCCTGAGAAGCTAGAACCAGGCATGACAAAAACATTCCATTTTTACTCCTTCCTTGTTTGTCTGGTATTTTTTTTCCTCAATATTAAATTCACATCCTAGTTTCTAGATGAAGTTATGGACATCACAGCTCTCTGACTAAATCTTGTTCTTCTAAAGGCTTTCTTCTCACGCCCATCCTTCACATGCTTGGCTCACAACTCAGCTTGGTTCCAAGTTCAGCTTGGCTTCCACTTCCTCTCCAGCCATTCTCCTTGGAGTTTAACTTATGTGGTTTGAATAGGAAATGCATTCAAGTGATATAAAAGGCTATAGGTGTAAAAATGCAAGAGAATCGAGAGATCTTCATTCCAGTCACAAGCAACAGAACTTTCCACCTCAGCGCAGCCCACCAGTGTTGGCAGAGCTTCGCTACAACGTGCTCTGTGTTTTATTTGTAAAATGCGTTTAGGTAGCAAAGACAGCTTCCACAGTGTGCACTGCACTAAGGACTAAATCCAAATCATCACCACAATGACGGAGCACTTAACTAAGCACTAAGCGCTAGGGAACATAGTTCACATGTGTATCCCTGTTAGTCATCACGATACCACTATGGGTTGGTTTGACATACTCTAATGTAGTAAATAAGGAAAGTGAAAGGAACTAAATAATTTGACCAAAAGGGCTTAAAACAACCATTAGTAATAGTCACAAGAGGTGTACACAGGTACTTCACAAAAGTCTATGCACAAGCCCAGTAGCTAAGCAAAAGCTGCTTTACTTCTTTAGTCGTCATGAAAATCAAAACCACAAGGACTTGCCATTACACAACTACAGAAGGGTGAAAAGGATACACAGCTCTCTGCCACTAGGAGGAGGAGCCTAAATCAGCACCTCACTTTGGAGATCTGGCAACATCTACTGACCTTGAATGCTGCAGTTCCAGAGCCAAGCATGCTTGTACCAGAACTGCTTCAAGACACAGGCATATAATAGAATATTCGTAATAGTTACTACCCATAATAGCCTCAAACTCAGACAACCCAAATTCTAATTTACAGTAGAAAGGATAAAGTATTGTATAGACCTACAAAAAAAATACCATACCAAAATGAACAATCCACACGACCCAGAATGATAAGCATTGATAAGAAGAAGCCAGGCACGAAAGAATATTCATCACATCACTCTATTTCCATAAATAAAAAACAAGGCAGTTCATGGCTAGGTTATTAGACACCAAGATAATGGTTTCCCTCAGGGCACATGGGATAGCAGAAGGAGGACTTGGGGAGGTTTCTAGGATGATGGTAATGGCCAATGTATTCATTCATGAAAATTCATCAAGCTATACATGTAGGATGTATGTTCTGTGAGGGTTTATTTTCAACAAGTTTTCAAAAATTCATGTTCTCATGGTGTTTCTATTCTAGTACAACAAGGATACAGGATGTGACTATAGCAAAGGGCAAATGCCTCATGTCTTAGCCATAAAGTTCTAGGTCCTTGAGACCATGATACAGCAATAGCTTTATCACTGTGAAGGAGCAGGCTCATCCATACTGTTGCCCTTTCACACACCAGTCTCTCATCACCACTCACTGATTTAACAACATCTGCACTCACATTTCAGATAAGCATCGTGTGTATATGTATGTGTGTGCATATGTGTGTGTGTATATACATGTATGTGTATATATGTGTATGTGTGCATGTATGTATGCATGTATGTGTGTGTGTTGTTTCTCAGGACAGCCGTTAGCCTTGTCTCTGGGACCTGGGACTCCTTAGCCAAGGAGCCCCAGGGATGCCCTGTCTCTACATTTCCAGCACTGGTATTGTAAGCACAGGCCCCAGTATTTTACATGGGTGCTTGGATTTAAACTTGGGTCCTGATGCTTGTGTGGCAAGCATCGTCTGATCTATCTCTCCTATAAAACAAGTGTCTCTAATGTGGAGTTCTCAAACCCCTAAGGAGCTGTTGAATAGCATTCAGGGGTCCATGAAATTAAATGGGAGAAATCGTAGCTTCTTTAGTAAGTAATCTCTGAGATTTATTCTGTTCCTCAACTAGGAAGGTAGGCGGTGATGCATAGCAGTCATGACGGTACCTAAGACCCAATAAAAACATCCTAGATGATTTCATGTATACTCCAGTAACAGATATCTTGAAATACCATTCGCACAAGCAATAGTAGAAAATTTGGTCAAGATGAATCTGGAAAAAGATACCTAAATGGGGCCCAGAAACTGCCTAAACAAAAGTCTTTTCTCCGGCCTCCCAAGTCCCTGAAAAGGCTCTGCCTAGTGTAGGATGTAAAACCAGGCATGGAACATTGAGAAAAGGTCATGCCTGAGCTAAGTATGTAAATAATCAGCAGGAGTTGGCAGGGGACATCAGGGACAAGGCACAGACAGATGTAGCAGCATTATCTTAGGCACAAGGATGAGAGGGCTGCCTCCCTGTATCTGTCACGAGTCAGCATCACCTGCAGACATAGCCCAGCAGCACAGGAAAACAAAGCAAGCCTTTTTCTGAGCACACACAAGGTAAGAGCTGGTCAGCTTTAAGCAGACCAGCCACCAAGAGAGGCACAACAAGGCCGTTCCCTGTACACACCACAGCCTCTCCTAGGAGTCTCTGGCTTCCTAAGGTTTAGCAGACAGCAGAAAAAGAAACTGATAAAGTTCTGCCTGCCAGGAAGATCATTTCTCCTAAGATATTTCTAGGCACTTCCCCTCCCCACTAATTCCCCTGGACAATGCTGGCTGACAGCCCTCTGATATGGAAGAGTGAGCGGAGACTGGCCAGGCAGGGAAGGAAGAAAGGAAGGAAGCCTGCCAGGAGCACACATCCATATATCAGTATGAGCTCAAGATAAATAATCCCAGCCAGCCCGCGAAGCTATCAAACCAAAGGGCATGTTGCAGGTAGCAAGATAAATCGTTCCTGTCAAAGATGTCTTTGTTTGTTCCCGACAGCCTCTTACTGTATCTCTCTCTCCTGACAAAGCGACTCCAGGAACAGGATCCTAACATGCATTGCCCTCTGGAAATGATAGTGCTAAAGGGAGAGAAAAATGAGCCCGAGAACCTGGGTCCAGAAACCGATATGCGATTGGCGGTGGGACTGCTCCACTAAACACAGGTTAGAAGCCAAATTCATCAGAAACAATAGCTGTGTGTTATTTTCACCAAAATCATCCCAGCTGGCCACCAGCAAATACAAATTGCCAGCACTCCGCCGACTGGCTCATACTGTGAATCGTACCCATCCTGACCTTTCACAGGCTACTTCCCAACCCATCACAGGTGCCTTGGTCATGAGGGACATGGCCCAGCAAGGCTGCCGCTCTAGAGCTTGTAACAAAGCATGGTGGTCAGGTTCTTAATTTAAATGTAGAGACAGTCTGCATACCGTTCCAGGAAAAAAAAAGGCAAATCTTTTATTTGTGGTAGTAATTACAGCTGTATTTGTTCCAACTTTTCATAGTTCAGTAGGATAGCAGTTGGCTAGGATGCACCAGGACCTGGGTTTGATCTCTAAAACTACACATGTACGTGTGCACGCTCGGGAGTGTGTGCCACACACATACATATATACACACACACACACACATGCGCACCTTTGAAGTATGTATTTCAAGCTCTCATCAGGTAACTGGGGGAAAGAAGCCAGAAGTTACCGCTGTCCAGTCTCTCCTTCTTCCTAAAACAGTTACAGAGATTATTTGAGGATTCTACATGTGTCAGAAGCAACACGGAGCAAAAGTAACAGTCTTGACGTTAGTAGCGGGCGGCTCTGCACACACAAGTTGCCTCAAGGAAAGTGAATCTCCAAAGGGCTGAACTAGAAGATGTGTCTGTCCCTCTCCCCTTCTACTCATTCTGACTTTTCACACGCAGCATCACGTCGTAAGAGGGTGAGTGAGACAAGCTCCCTTTGCTCTCTATTGAATGCAACAGGACACAGCTGGTTATCTTGTCACGCTATGAGGTTATGTGCTCTTGGTAGGCATCTCTGTGCCCTGGTGTAAAAACACCCTTCTGGGAAAGCACAGGAGCCTTGTGCCTTCCCACCTGGAACAAACATATTCCGAGCTTCTCTCTTGTTCATTGTGATGGCTTGTCTTGGTTGTCAACTTGACTGTGCTTGGCGATCAAGATGTGAGCACTCAGCTGTTCTTTGCTGTGCGATCGTGGGTTTTAACCTCCGGAACTGTGAGCCTAATGAAATGCTTTGTTTTATGAGCTGTCCTGGTCATGAGTGTTTTACCACAACAACAGAAAAGTAACTAATACAAATCCTGTTTTAAACTTATTTAGATGTGTTTAATTTTATGCATGACTGTTTTTTTCTCCTAGATGCACCCATCTGAGTGTCTTCCTGTCTGTGGAGGTCAGAAGAGAGCACTGAGACTCCTGGAACTAGAATGGGGATGGTTGTGAACCATCATTTGGATTCTGGGATTCGAACCTGGATCCTCTGCAAGAGCAGCAAGTGCTCTACAGCACTGATACAGCCCTCCAGGTGCTGCGCTCACCCTTTAGCTCATCCAGTCAACAGAGAGTTTTCATGGAGAGTCCTGTGCTGGATGTTGACAGTGGGTCTGGAGGAAAACTCCTGGGAGGCCGTGATGCAGTGATAGGTGTGCTGACTGAATGCTGTATCTGATCCAAGAACAGCGCAGGCACTCTGCAAATTAATATATAATTCCATGCAGAGACGTGGCGGGGGGGGGGGGGAGGTTAACCTGTCTCGTTCTGGACCCAGCTGGCTGAGATCCCCTCTAACCTGCTTCATCTGCAGCCCATGTAAGCATGCAGAGCACAGCACCGCTGTCCCTGGCCCATTGCTGGGCCTGTTCAGAGATCCATAGGGCCCTTTCCAGAAGGCAGTGACGAGAACAGTGCCCCAGACAAAGGCCAAGGATCAAAAAAAAAAAAAAAAAGGAAGTTTAACCAAACAAAATAGAGTAGATTTTCCATTTCTTAGGGAAACACTGAAATACTGACTCTCTGCCACCAGCAATAAGGCAAAAGCCCACTCAGGGGTTGAAGCATGACGGGACTTAGACACAACGGTGCCTCAGGCCTTTCCCACAGACTGCAGTGACACCAGCGCTGGATTTATCTTCTCCTGAAGATGATCGTTTTCAAGTTACTGAGCGTAAGCCCCGGAGGTGAGTCAATATGGCTGGCATCTGATTTGTTAAGAGACACGGCACATAGGGCATTGAATTTGTACATTCGTACAAATTTAGGCCAGGAAAATGTAAACATAAAAGAAACCCTTCAGTGAGAGAAGAAGAGTGAACGCAGAGCTGAAGGGCACAGGCAGAGGCGTTGGCGTGGCCGAAGGAGCTAGGCAGAGACGTTGCTTTACTGCTGTGTTTGCCCAGAACCCTGAGAAGGGAAAACACCAAAGATTGCCAGAAGCACATTGGGGAACAATGAGGCAGTTTTACAGAGAAACCACTGGGGTTTTGATCAGATAATCTGGATTTCAGTCTTGTTTCTTTTATTTAGCTGAGCGACTTTAAGGATCATTGTTTTTCCCTCAGTTTCTGCCAACAACGAATGGGAACAATACTTCCTGTTTGAGCTATATCTCTTCCTTGCCATGATGAAATCTGTAATAGACGTGTAAGTCCTCAGAAGGGGGCCTGGCCTACAGTGAGACATGGTAGATGTTTTGTTTGTACTTTTCAAGCTGGAAGAAAATAAATCACTAATCCCGTGATTGGTTTATGAGTTTCTGATGGGAACCATGATAAACTATGCCAGATGTGAGATTTTCCCTGTCACTTTTAAACACAATCATCACGAGGTTAGCTTTTACAGTGAGCATTCATAATGCAGAGCCTTGTTACATGCTCAGTCTCTATATTTTTCTTTTTAAATTTTTTGAGAATTTCATATACAAGTTCACTTGTATTTACATTTTTATCATTCCCTTCTAACTCCTGCCATGTCCTCCACACTTCCTCTTGAATTCATGACCTCTTCTTCTATAATTATTATTGCTATACAGGTGCATATATATATATGTATATAATCTACAGATTCTAATTAGTACTATATATATATTTATCTACATATATATACATACATGTGTATATATTATACATTTATACACATATATAGATATACACATACACATGTGTGTATGTGTGTGTGTGTGTTTAGGACTGACCATGGCCCAGTCTCTAAGAAAAGCTGACTCTCACTTCTTCGGCAAGCACTTACTGCCTGAAGCTGTCCATCTAAGGGCAGTACAGACTTTGTGCCTTAAAGGCCAGCTCGCTCTACATAGTAAGCATTTGGACCCCATCCAAAACAATTCTTTCCGGGAAGAACCCAAGGCTAGGTCCCAGTAGTTCACCCTGAATGCTAATTTATTTAGATGCCTCACGATGGAACGCTATACCTTGAACAAATGCCCCTGGGAGTAAGGAAAGAAAACTCCCTCAAAGGACTGAAAGGCATGAGGCCACCTTGTTCACCCCTAGAGGCTTTCTTGCTCTCTCTCTCTTACATTATCTCAGTGTTTCCTCCACCAGAGTCCATGGATGATGCTTTAGGGCCTCAAGGGACTTCCCAGATCCTAACGACCATTTGTCTCTGACTACAGATTCCATTTGCCCCTGCAATGAGCACCTTGCAATGAGGCCAGTTCCACTAACTACTTGGTAAGCCTTAATACTTTCATAGTACCAAAAGGCTACATGTCTGGATTTTAATTTTGATGCCTTCATAGTTTCCTAACAATGGGAAAACAGAGTTTTAGCCTTGCGGTTTTGTACTGGAGTGGTGAGGTGTGTGGGTGGGTGAATGTGAGTTCCTGCCTGGCATTAACAGCCTTGGGTAACAAATGCTTGGTCAGCCCCTGCTGCTACCCAAGAGTACCACAGACAAGACTGCTTAGGCTACAAGCAGTGCTTCTTCTGGATCTTAAGTGTGATTTAGCCACAGATGGCCTGGAGAGAGCTGAGACTTGGGCAACTAGAAGGAAATATGAATGCAGGAGAGCCAACGGGACACAATTTAGAGCGAGGCAAAGGAAAGCAGGCAGACCTGAAAGGCAGTAATCCACTGCTTGGGCTCTGAGACAGGCCCATTCCAGCCTGTGGCCAGGATGAGCCATACAAGTGGGCTGCACTCTCTACACAACCCGCCACTGTGCTGGAGACGGATAAGGGTGTCTACACATGCTCAAAAGGTGATTCCTACTGAGCTACACCCTACAAAAGACTTAGAAATTAGTCAGTACAAATGTAAACACTCGGCAGAGATGGTCCCTGTTAGTGGGTGGCCATTGGGTTGTGGTTTCCTTTTCCCAGCTATGACTCTGGCGAAGGTATCCACCACAAACCAACCACAGAAACCACATAAGTGGCATGGTGGTGAATGTCTTTAATCCCAGCACTCAGGAGGCAGAAGCAGGAGGATCTCTGTGAGTTTGAGGCCAGCCTGGTTTACAAGGGGAGTCCCAGGTCAGCCAGAGCCACACAGAAAAACCCTGTCTCAAACAAAACAAAATAAAAACCAACCAGTTATCCTCCAACACGCAGAGCCATAACAGGTTTCCATGCTCTTGAGGAGAAACAGGTGCCATCAACATAAGAGGTCCATCAAAAAGACCCCCCCTTCTCAGCCACACTGAGAATACCTCTCACTCTCCTCCCCGAACTCATGAAATCTATTGTCCCAGGGCCTCAGAGTAAGAAACACTGCAGAGATGAAGAAATGAATTTGAAAATCTAGTGGAAAACATCAGGAAGGTCAAGTGTGTGGCCATATCCTACAGGCGTGCCTATAAAACACAAAACAGCTAGTAGAATCACTTTTGGCACACCACATCCACAGCGTTCACAGATCCCTTCTCTGTGGACGCTGCACACACCCGGAACTATATAGACACAGGTTTGCCAGCCAGGGCACTAGAAAATGTAGCTTATAAAATTTAGGCTCAGAACGGCTCTGGGATCTGAACAATGAAACCTCTCCATGCCTCTGGGGACATCCCACTTTATGTCAACAAATGTTATGTCATTTCTAGCCATGCCAATTTCCATTTTAAGAGCTTCCAATTATTCATGTGGCTAGGGGGTAAATTCCAGTTTTCTGGTTACAGTTTCATTACCTCCTCCCTCACTCCTCATCTTCCATCCCCACATCCCACCCAGCCCCAAGAAAAAGACACCGTAGCTTTTTCTGTGAGCAATAATAATAATAATAATAATCTTAAGTAAACTGCATTAACTTTCAGTACCACAAAGCTGAGTGCTATTTCCCATGGCTTCAAATGGTATCTTCAGCACCACATGAAATACACATGTTTTGTTTTCAAACACATCATTGTTTCCCTGCAGGTAATAAGTATTTTTAGTTGGTCACCGGTTGTTCTGTGTGACTGCAAATTTTTCCTTCAGAGTCTAACCAGTAGGGTGTTGTAGCTTTGCATAGGGAGAAGGGGAAAGAGAGCAGGGTATATAGAAAAATTTTAAAGGAAATTAGAAGATAAAATCTAATCTGCAATCTCACGGGTCACCACTGCAGGTGGAATCTGCACGACTGGGGTCCCCTGCATTACAGAGAGGCAGCGACGTCAGCTTGACAATTAGACAGATCATACAACTAGCTACCCAGGCACCTGACGTGCATAAATTAACATCTCATTCCCTGCAGTCAGTGGCTTGGAGACATGATTGATCGAACGTTTGGCCTCTCTGGGAAGAGAACGTTCATAGTCTCTTCTAGCACTCTCCAGCCTGTGATCTCAGCTTTTCACCACCAACAAATATTTGGGCTTGGGAATTGGGTACATCAGACAGTGGGCATTTAGCTGGGTGGTTCATTTACTTCTGTCTGTGTAACACTTCTGTCTCCATTAACTGACAAGCGAGGCTGGTGATTACACAGCCAGTAGACTCCAGAGCATCAGAGGCCACATCCTGTCCAGTTACTAGCCTTCCTCACCAACGAGGGCTTCGTTAGTACTCTCTGTGTTATCTTGCACATATCAGTGCAACGTACCCTTGGTCTGCAGGCAGGATCAGCTTAAATCCATTTGGCTCGTCTGCCCTGAAATAACTTCCTGGGTTTGGTTTGGTTCTTTACATAACATCACCCTTCAACCAACAATGATATCTGAGACCTTACCTGTTTCTAAAAGCTTGTTATCTTGTTAGTAGTTTGTCCTGGGAGATGAGCCTCTGAAGGGGCCTGGTGGAGAAGAAGGGGAACTGTATCGAGGGAGGAATTTCTCTAGGGAACCCTCAGAGGAGACATCTTTACCTTTCTCAGGCCTTCCCACATATGGGCAGCAACCTGAGTATTGCCACCGTGGCACTTCTACAAACTCCGTCCTGTGTTCTCCCAGAGGTTAAAGAAGGGGGTCGGGGTGGGGGAATGTGTGTGAGTGCAAAAAAAAGAAAGAAAACGTGATTTTCCTCTTTTATGGAAGAGGAAGGAGAGGAAGAGCTAAAATAATCCTTCCTGTGCTTCTGGTGGTCAAAAGGATGGATCACTTTGTGAAAAATTAAATCATCCCTAAACAAGTTTTTTTTTTCTAATGAGGGCTAAGATGGGATGAAATAATACAGGATAACAGAAAAACACTGTTTTTCCAGAATGGGATCATACTACATAAATATTCTATGGGATTTACTGGGATATGTTCACCCATTTAGCAAATGCACCTTTAGCCTTTGCTTTGTACTAGGCACTAAGAGAGTATATTGAGTGGCTGTGAAGGAGGGGGTTGCCTGAGCCTGCCACTCAAGATGGTCAGCCATCTACAGACCAAGAAGACAGAGCCAAGATTTCCAGAAAGTGAGTGATCTCAAGAAATGGGGAATGGGGACATCGGGAAGGCAGAGACAAGGAGCAATGACAACTGCATTCAAGTGTGTGAAGACATCATATTGCTTCTGCTTGGCCCTTAACACAGGGCCCTCAGGGTGTGCTGAAGGGGAAGAGTTGGGTCTTGGTGGAAAAAAGACCCCGAGGAACCATTATTACTAATTAATACTGACTGTTTTTTAATTCCAGTGAGTATTCATGCAGACTTGGGCAAATACTTTTCATTCGTGTTAAAGTAGAAATTCAAACAATCCAAAGAGGATCAAGTGAGCTAAAAGTTCCTTGTGGTTCTGCAACATTCCAGAAAGGGGAATCTGTGGACCCTTTCATGTCAGTTCTGTCGAACCAACTCTTTCAAATAGTAACCAACTCTATCAGGTACTAAACTTGTTTAGTTTTAATAAAAAATACGTCATTAATCATGCAAACTGTTTGACTTTTGCTGTACCCTAACACTTGTGAAGTGTTTGATTCAGCCTTTCTGTTTATTTCATTTTATAAATAAGAAAACTGACAATGTTTGGATTAAATAATACAAGAATTAAAGAAGGGTTTGCTGCCTCATAACGTCTCTTTTCCTGAGCTCCACATGATTGCAGATGCTCATTTTATCCACCCACCTATCTATCTATCTAAGTGGAAAGCAGCAACTGAATTATAAAAAATATATATTAAAATTAGAACGCCTAGGCTCTGCCTTTCTACTTCAGATCTCAAACCTATGTAAGAATAATAAAAATAACCTTAAGCTAATGATTTTTTTCATTTGGCCTCTGGATTTTTATTTTTACCTCCTGAATAGTATATAATTATTACTAACATTGCCATCAGATACTCCACATTTTTCAATGTCCAGCTCTTGTCTCTGTGACTGCCTATTTCGCCATGTCCATTCTCTATGCCAGTCAGGGTATTAAAAATTGAAAGCAAGCAACAGTTAAGCTTCAGATACAATCAAACAAACCATCCTTCTCAAGCTGCCCGTCTTCTTTGTCTTCCTTCTACCAAGACTCACCAGACCCCCTTTAATGCCTGTGTGCACACGCAGAAACACATAGAAACCCACACGTTCCGCTGGAAACTTTGCTGCCCAGTGTCTACAGGCACTGACCACTGGGAAATTACACAGCATCAGAGAACCTTTATCTATTCCAACACCTAGCGGTGAACGAGACCTTCCTATGGACTTCGGTGAGATGGCCCCCGAGAATCAGAATAACACTTATTCAAAACACTTAAAACTCATCAGACAAAGTTCCAGGAATGTGATATGAAGATCAATTTTCCAGAAAAAAAAATTCACTGGGTGATTTAATGTGCTTTTCCCATTGCTAATTTCAGTGATCTGGAGATTAATTTAAATGCAGATATAATTTGTTTGAATAATGTCTCAAGAAAAGAGCTTGGTTGCTATTTCAATAGGTGGCAGGGTGTGAAATTTTACTGTCATAATTATAGTAACTGGAATTAAGCTTGTAAAAATATTTTGCAGAATATTAAACAGTTCCATAGTGACTAGGACCTCACAGACACACACAGAGACACATACACCATAGTCTTTTTATAGTCTTCTTAGAGTGGAAAAAAAAAAAAAAGGTTGTACAAGATGCTGTTGGGTTAGAATTACCTTAGACTAGCTCAGCCTGGCTTATTGTTATATAAGATGTATGTATATGTGTGTGTGTGTATACATATATATGATATATATATATCATATATATCATAACACTGCTTTTGTCTGGAAGATGACTGAAAGCTAAAACAAATTCTCACAATTACAGCCCTGAGGTCACAGTAGGACAGGAGTACCTCTTAAGTACTGCATTCTAGAACACTTGGATGTTCACAGACAGAGGTTTGCAGAACGTTTAGTAACAATTTCTTGAAAGTTAGAATAAAATCTTCTAGTTCCTGTAAATACATGGTTCGGTTTTTGTGCACATTTTGCCACAAAGGTTTTAAAATGGCAACACAGCCAGAAAACAGAGATGCAACAAAGCAATGAAGTGCAGTAACATAAAAGAAATCGTATCAAAATGGGTCTATGTCTTATTTTCCAATCACCAATAAAAAATGTAGTAATGCCATGCACACTTGGTTGTGTATCTACTACATAATTCTGTATTTTATGAACATTGTATACAGTCCTCGTTAAAACTGTATGGCAGAATCATAACCTGTGCAACAGAGGTGAAGAAAGAGAATCAGGGCTGTTCATCATCTTCACCAGACAATTAAATGACAGAATAAAATTAATTAAATACTTAAATAGGTCAAACGTCTCAGGATCCACGTGAATGTCTGCAAGACAGTTTGCCCCTGTTGGGAAATTGTGAATGAGTCTGTGTTTTTAAGGTTCATGGTTTTGGGTGGACACCATTTTTCTCTCACGTCATTCTGTAATTCTAAGCTCAATGTAACACCTCTAGGAGAGCGGACCATCTCTTAATCTTGCTGAACAAAAGACTGACACTTGTTTAAATGTAATGTCTCAACTCACAGGTGCAGATAAATGCTATGGCCATTCCAGACAGGTGAGCGGGAGTGTGGCGTCATAGCCTAGGACTCTTGAAGTGCATCCTACAGAGGTTGCAAAGGCAGAGCCTTCCTCATTTAGATGCTGGCCAGCCCACTTAGGACATATCTGTGTCACCGTTTTACTATTGTCATCAGCTTATCCAGTGACTACAACAGACTGCAGTGTCAGTCAGATCGGCTTTCAGACACAGCCCCCAGAAATCTCCTAAAGCGGCTGTTCACGTACCAGCGCACGCTAACCAACTCACGGACACAAACCAGGTACCTACGACACACCTGAGGAGAAGACCAAGAGGCAGATGGGGATCTTGTCTGGACACTCTGCAAGCCGCAAGCCGGTTGGGACTTTAAAAGGACAGGCAGTGAGAGAATAAGTGACAAGTGACAGCTCTGCTCTGGATCCAGCCCAGGAAGGAACCTCCTCTTAGGTAGAAGGGAGACAGAACCTGTCCTTGGCACACAGCAGATGCACATGGACAGTGCTTCCTTCTCTTCCCTCTGTGGCTCATGATTCCAGAGAACTTGCAGCTCATCCAAGCTTCACCGGTCCTCTCCAGGCCCGAGAAGACGATTTTTCTGTCTTTTTGGATGCCAGTATCCGCCAATAGCCTGGTTCTGTCCTGATAATCTGCCCTCAGCCCATTACCTTAACAACTGAGTAGCTCAGCTTCATGCTTTGTTTTCACTTGCCATGCTCCAAATAGCAAGTGTCACCGTCCAGTGAGTGGCTAGGCACCTGCTCCATTGATGGGCTTGGCCCGGTTGTTGTTGCTGCTCTTCCAGATAGAGCCTGCTCCATGACTGCTGACTGCCTAGATCTATCTGCTCTTTGAGTTAGCCAGCTAGGTAACAAAGGATCGAGTCATTGCTGCGTATTGTCTGCCTGGAGTAACTGCAGTGAAGAAGCCCACAGCCGTGTCCGGGTTCTAGGGAAAGGATGACATGATCAGCTAGTGGTGGCTGTCCCTGGGAGAGAAGGTGGGCCTGGTGCGAGGAGAGATGTGTGCTTCCATCCCTGTCTCGTGCTCTGTTGTTTCTTAGCTACCCTCCTCGCTGAGTTCTGTGTTGAATCGCCACAGTTCCCAACTTCGCAGCACTTGTCTCAGATCTATCCCCCTGACCCCACACCAAGACCAGGGATGGATTCCAATTCAGATCTAAATCTCTGGTAGTGCATGGCTGGAGAGATGGCTCAGAGGTTAAGAGCACTGGCTGTTCTTCCAAAGGTCCTGAGTCCAACTCCCAGCGGCTGCGTGGTAGCTCATAACCATCTATAGTGAAATCTGGTGCCCTCTTCTGGCCTGCAGGCAGAATGCTTAGTACAGAGGAGAGCACCCAGTGAAATATGAAAAAGAGAACAGAAAAATGTCCAGTGCACACGACGAGAGATACAAAGATGTGGCACCCAGGAAGAATAGAAGGGCAAGCACAAGCAGCCTGGCATGAGCGACAGGAACCCGTTCATTCAAATCTGCCTTCACAACAGTGTACATCGGAATTTGAAGGCTGTTTTTTTCCTAGGATCGATAACCGCTGAGTTGTTGGCAATCTTTGTTAGAGATATTAATTTGCCACTTGGGTTTAGCAATATAGAAATTCAGGTATATTTGCAGCCTCTACAGGCCTCTCGCGCGTGTGTTCTCCCGCTGCCCTTAGCTAATTAAGAACTGTCATTTCCAGGAATATTTTACTTTGCAGGCTAGTTAGGAAGGTTAATTGTCTAGTCTTTTTATTTAGCTTTTCCACCTTAATGAAACAAGACATCAGATTGTCTGAAAACACAAAATCACCAAGAAGAAAAATCCAGACTTAACAATGGGCTTTTAAGGTGTCATAAGGTTTGTTTGGTCTACAGGACAGACAGCATTTGCCACAGAAAATCAGTGAGAAATGTAAAACAAAGAGCTATATAGACGTTTCTGGAATTTTCTGCCCTGCATTTTCCTAGTCTTCCTTTCAGTTTATTTTTTAAGGGAAACAAAGTTTACATACCAGAAATTCGGTATCTCTCCATTTAGACAGTCCTAAAGTTTAATCCATCACAATGACCCCCAAAACACATCCTTATTTAACCAGACTGTCTCCTCTCTGGCTAGATTCCAGGAGTGTGCTCTTCTACTGTTTGCAAGTCTGTGCCACATGGGCTGGGGGGAGCTGCCTTTTCTGTGTATTTTAAGAGACTCTTGGGTAGGGCAGAGTAAGAGTGTCCTATCATTAGAAAGAACATTTGAAATCTTAAAATTTAGGGACAAGCATTTTCCTCAATGCTATTTTGTTACAGCATAATGTTATCAAGCTGTTAGAATCAACTGGAATTTAACTGCTAATCGTAATTGGACAGTCAGGGCCCAGGGTGAGCAGCCATCATGTATTATTTGGAAGTAGTTACCACAAATTTTTAACTGTTTTTGAATTATACCAGAGGCTTTGTCAATGGACTTATTAAATACTGAGGTTTCCTTTGCCAAATAAGATATTTCATAATTAGCATAACTAAAGCAACAAATGAGTCACCATTGGTGGAAGTAAAGGTGTCCAATAGACAGATTGAGATGGTTCCTGCTGTTACACTGTTTCCACTGTTTCCTGCTGTTATACTGTCACACTGTTCATGTAACAGGATAATGAACCATGTCATGGCGGCCTCATCCCTAAACATCCTGAGACCATCAAGGGAGTCAACCTCTTCTTTTTTTTTTTTTTAAGGGGTTTAATTTTATGTGTGTGTGTGTATGTGTGTGTGTGTGTTACTGGTGTCCTAGAAAGCCAGAGGCAGCAGAACTCTCTAGGAATAAAACTCAAGTCCTCTCCAAGAGCAGTAGATGCCCTTCACCGCTGAGCCATCTCCCTAGCCTATCAGTAGGTTCTTGGTTTCATACTAATTCCCTGATGCTGGAACACTGCTATATGGCCTTAGAAAGACACAGGGGATTTGGGGTTAAAGGAGAGGCTGGAGCTCTGTCCACTCACAGAACAAGCTATGTGATTGTGTGTGCTCACCTGCATCAGTTGAGCAGATGTCTTAGTCCACACCCTGCTCTCAGGTATGGGTTGCACAGGTTTGGGGGTCAGTAACCAATCCTCAGACCCTCAGTCTGGGGGATTGACACTGAGATCTACCCAGGAGCATAGCCAGATTGGTTCAGGCCTACTCACAAAGGCTCCCACTTGGGCGTGGTGCATGTTGCCAGTCAGTTTTAGAGTCTCTAATCTCCAGAGCCCATCCTATGCCAGTGGGGTCAGAATAAGGAACAAAATTGATGTTCACGAGTTATGAAGCAGATACTGAGGAGATGGGGGCCCTGAGTGTCTAAATGAGCTGTGTGATTAGACAATGATACTAGGTGATGATTTTACCTGTTACACCACTACTAACGCTGCAACCAAACCGAGAAAACCCGAGACTTTCATCTGTGCAATGAAAAAGGAAAAGTGAAGCTGGGAAGATGACCTAGTCAGGCAACTGCTCGCCACATAAATATGAGAATCTGAGTTCAAAGTCCCTGCATGCCTGCAAATGCCAGACACAGCACTGAGATCCCAGCGCTGGGAGGTGGAGACAGAAGATTCCTGGAGCACACTGGCCACCAGCCTAGCAAATCAGTTCATTTTCTGAGGATCCTGCCTCTAAGACAAAGGTGTCACCTGTCCTCTATGTGCATGCTTTCTCTCTCTCTCTCTCTCTCTCTCTCTCTCTCTCTCTCTCACACACACACACACACACACACACAGAGAGAGAGAGAGAGAGGGAGAGGGAGAGGGAGAGGGAGAGAGGGAGAGGGAGAGGGAGAGGGAGAGGGAGAGGGAGAGGGAGAGGGAGAGGGAGAGGGAGAGGGAGAGAAGTAAAAATCAAGTCAAATTGTTATGCAGACCCAAATAGGGTTGCTCTCTTGCATTGGCCTTTGCACTGGGGCCCTGATTGGAGGTAGGCACAGGGTTGTGTATTTCTTGCCACTGCACTGATTCTTAGTCCTTTGTAGCGCATGGATGAAGAAGGTGGATGTCTGCACATTTCTAAAGCACATTGTTGGCTCTTCACACTGCAGAGGGAGGAGATGTCTGGAACTGGCAGTGTGGTGAACGGAGAAAAACAGACGATAAGATGGGAGGGCTTTCTGAAGTATCTGGAGCCAGTAAAGAATTGAGAAGTGGAAAACTGAAGAAAGTACTGGAAAGCTCATGGCTGCAGGAAACAGCCGTGAGGATCCTTGTGACTAGAATTCTAAGGGAAACAGGAATTTGAGGCTACTAATGCTGCTTTGGAATATAAGCCCCTATGAGTCTCTCTTATAGAGTGTACCCCAGACAGTAAGATTTCTGGTGACAGGAGAAGGAATTGTCGACAGGAGGCAAGAAACTACCAAGAAAAGCTGTTTTTGTTTCCCACTTGTTTGCCTCTTCAGTGCTGGACTAACGTTCAAGAGTGAGCTAGTTCCAGAGGTGACCAAGGAACAACCTCCTTTAGCAGACACCTGAGTTACGGTCGATACTAACATGGACACATTAAGTGTGAATGTTAATAAACAGTAGTGTTTTCTCAAAGAACCTTTTTGCCTAAATCAATGAGACAGTTCCCTGTCTAAGACCATCTGTTTCTCTGTGTGCAGTTATGTTCTCAGAGAACAGGACCACAGTGTGTCCAGGAGCCTTAAGAGGGATTGCAAAGGACCGTGTGATCCTTCCTCAGGCTTCGTGGCTCATGACACGCTTGGTTCAGCCAGACTAGGCTTTCACTGGCATGTGGGCAGGCAAGGAGATGCTCTCCCAGCTGAAGAAGTCCATGAACATGTTCCTGATTCTGGGTCACAGGCTCCAGACTCGGGGCTCCCACATGGGTGTATGAATGAGCAGCGCCTGCTGATAATCCTCCACTCCCATCAACCACCATTCAGTCTGCCATGTTCTATCCCTCTAGGCCAACACCCTATCTTGTGATAGCTTCTACTTACTCTTGGAGTACTTCCCCAGTCAAATACTATCTTAGCCCCATCTGGTGTGCCCTCACAGCCGTTCATTACCTTAAGTGACTTGAATTTACATTAAGCAAACTGAAATTACGTAAGTACAAATATGTAGTGAGTATAATTTCTACCCTTTGATTTTCGCACGAAACGGCCCCATATTCATAAACAATATTTCCACCAAATTTCTCAGTTGGATGAAACTACTTCAAAAGCTGGAGTTGGCATACCAGGGTGAGAGTGTTTAGCCACAGAAATTGGAAAGTGCTATAAATTGTAGCCTTTAGTACAAAGGCTGGTCAACAGGTAGCACTCAAGAAATGTAAACTGTTCATAGAAAAGATAGAGAGAGAGAGAGAGAGAGCGCCTGGGGCTATGGCTAAGCAGTTAATAGTACTGGCTGCTCATCCAGAATGCCAGGCTTCTATTCCCAGCAGCCACACAGCAGCTCACAACTGTCTGAAACTCCGGTTTCAAGGCATCCTTTTCTGGCCTCTGAGGGCACAAGGCGCTGAAGTGTTCAGACATACATGCAGGAAAACAGTCAAACACATAAAAAAAATGTTTCTTTTAAAGAAACAAAAGGTAAAATGTTCTCCAATTTCCCTCAACAAAAGCAAAACCAAACAAAGACCATATTTCAATTACACTGAGAAAACTAAAGAGTCAAACTATTCTTCATGCTAAGGGAGCTTAAATTAAACATACTCCGAACTTTTCCATCCACAGCAGGCTTTAACAATGAACATTTTTAGCCAGAATCATCTTGCACACTTCAACCTATGGCAAGACAGGTGCCTCACAGAAAATACATGATACATTTCTCCTTTTGCATTTGCCCAGTGGTCCTGCCAAACTCAAGGACATGTGAGCTACCTATTTCTATTTAAGTGTGCAAATGAGTGGACGCTCGGGAATCAGTTCAAGGACCAAACAAATAACTCTGTTATACAAATATCTCAAAGGTATAATTTAAAAGAAATGGCTAATAGACTCCTTCATCCCCTCCCCCACCATGGAAGAAATCAATGGACTAGACTCTTCCGAGTATTCAGTTTTTGTCTGTGGAGCAGGTGGATGCAGAGTGAGAGAAATCAGTCAAACATGGCTCCCCCTTCCGTTTTCACATTTATTGATAGAATTTTAAATCAAGTTAAGTTTCCTGCAGGCCTCACTGTGGTGTCTCCTTAGGTGGGGTGAAAAAGGAGCAAATGGATTTTCACTGTCTTCCTGAATGTATTCTACTTTTCAGTATTAGTAGGAGATTAGAGAGGATTGAAAAGGTCCAATTCAAATTACCAAAGATTATAAACGAATCAAAGACCCAGAGATATGACAGCGTACTTTGGGAAATCCTAAGTATTTCAGAAACATTACTAACAATGTTCTAAAACTGCCTTTCGCATCCCACCCTCAAAGACTCCTTGTTGTAACCCTGGCCCACAGCATGCAATGAGACAATGAATGACCACAGGTCCTGCAAGTCTCTGCCAGTCATTCCCACACCAGGGACTTCAGGCTTATCTACACTTCTATATAAGGTGTTTATTGTTTTTATATTATCCATAGAATTCAGGGGAAAAAAAGAAAATTAGTCACAATTAATGTACCAGCACCCCCACCTCTCTAGAATAGCCACTGCCAGTTCTTCTTGGCACAGAAAGAACATGTCTCGGCAGAGGTCACAGTCGACCCGATGACTCTCTCAAGCGCTTTGCCCTGGTGGAATTAAATCACACCGCACCTCAGCATTTCCATCAATAGTTTGGGAGTGGGTACAGCTGGGTAGAACACATGGCTCTGCCAGAAAGAAGAGGAAGGTCTGCAGCACTGTGCACCAAGATAGAAATGAAGGAATTGTGTTGCCCCGGAGAGAACCTGGTAGCCTTGGCAGCAGGAGTATGTAGACACAGTTTCACCAAGAAACACAGATGTCTGCCTGCCCTTTTCTATCCCCTCTATTCCCAGCCAAAAAAACTCCACTTGTGGACCACAGAGCTATGGGATTCTTATCGGTGGGGCTTGTCAGGAGCGCGACTCCTGTATCCTCTAGGGCTCAGGAAGATGCAAGTGGAGAGCGAAGGGAATCTCCTGGAGACTCAGGACTCCCATGAAAAGACAAAGCAAGCCTTTCCCAAGCCCATGTCCCACGATGCATAGACAAAGAAGAGTTACCCCAGAAGCCCGGCAGCTCCCTCTCTCCCCAGTTGACTAGGGTGAAGAGGCAGCTACGAGAACAGGGAGGAGGGGTCCTGTTCTTCCTGCTTGCTTTCTTTCCTGAGTGCTCGAAGCCCAGACATGTTTGCCCCTGCTCCTCTCCCATCAGAGACTGTGTGCCCCGCTTGTGGCGGGTGTGTCGCACTTCTGCTTCATGCCTGTCCTTGCTCACTGCTGAGACTGCCGAGGAATGGTTCTTGAGGCCAGCAGAGCAGCTAGGCTTTGGGGGAAAAGGGATGGGAGAGCGGGTCCTGTTTTCACAATCTACTGTCTCTTTCCCTCTGGGAGAAGCATCCTCCCTTTGAGAGACAGTTTTTGCATCTACAGATGAGGAAAAATCCTTTTCCTGTGCCTGCAGATTAAACAGGATGATAGGTACACAGGGACTGGCATGTGAGAAGCTAAAATCCTGCTGAGCATTACATATGGGATTAATTACAGCTAACCAATTTTAAATACGTCGAGAAGAGGAGCTCAAGAGGTGTTAACCCAGGGATAGGTCAATGTGACTGAGGAAGCTCAAGAGGAAAAGAGGGGACAGTTGGGAAGAGAGGAGTCCTGTGGCTGTTTTGAATTCAAGCGCTGTTTGATTGGCAGGACAGTTGAGAGCAGGTATTAAATTGCACATCCGGCTAAGCTGTCAGCGGTTAACAGGAACGTGGGTCTACCCTTGAGGCCTTCTATGTGGAAGAAGCATGCTTACTGTCACACCCATGATTGCTAAGACTGCCTTGGCTGATGGCTACCCATGAGGAATAAACAGAGCACACCCAGATCAGCCCTTCCCTGTTTTCTTCTTCAGATTTTGTTCTCTCCAAGGGAGGCAGAGACTTACCTCACTCCACTCTCCTCCTCCTCCTCAGGACGAAGGCAGAAAACTGGCCTTCGTCTAGCTCAGCCAATGACTGTGAAGAGAATCTGACTAAATGTATCCTCTAGGGGAGCCCTTCTGAGTAACACAAGGCAGCACTTTGAACTCTCCTGTGTTGTACTATCATTTTATTTATTCAGTTATATTAGACAGAGTCTCTTTATGTAGCTCAGGCTGGCTTTGAATTCACAATCCCCCTGCCTTAGACCCTCAAGCTCTAGGATTCTGGTGTAGACCACAACACTGGACTTCTACTCTTGTTTTAAGTCTTATCTTGCTAGGCTCGAGGCAGCATGAATGTGCTATTTATTGGGCCCTTCAAAGATCCCTCTTTGTCTTACAGGTATTTATAGATACTAGGAAACTAATAAAAAGCTGGAAAACTCAAACCAGTGCAGTATAATTAGTATTAACTATAACAGTAAATAATACTGTGGCTAAGTCATACATACAGGAACAAACAAAAATATCATTAGTGTAGACCATCCTGGTTTTTTGTGATAACTTCTAGGATTAAAACACTGAATACGTTCTAGAGTACTGAGGCCTCCTCTGTTCTTCTAGAATGCAAGTATTACAAGATAAAAAAGAGAGGGGTAAATAACCACTCCGGTGGATACAGCTTAAGTAACTTAGTTTAACCTTCGTTTTTGTCCTCAGCCAAGACCTGCACTTCTGAGGCTTCCCGCTCTGACCTCAAGGAGGTTCTCGCCACTTAAGTTAATTTCATATGCACCAGGGGATCTGCACCTTCCACCCTGGGGAGGTGGATATTTAGAGAGAAAGCAGTAAAAAATGTGAAGTTCATCAACAGCAGAAGCTCTCTGGGTGACCCAGAGGGCCCACTTCTGGAAGAGAAAATAGGATTTTAATTGACAGGTTCGATCCCGGGTCCCTCTCCAGGGCCTCGACACAGGTCATGAACCTCGGAACTGACTGGCTTCAAACTACTTTTGATGCAGCTCCCCCTTGACCTCCCAGAATGCATTTCAGGCTGCAAAGTCATCCCACGGCCCAGTCTCAATCGCTCCACCCATCTCTTAGCCTACCTACGCTTCTGACTTGAATTTGAGAAGCATACATTGTGCCGGTCTTCCTAACGGAGCTTACCTTTCCTCCAGCCCTTTCCAAATGCATCTGCCCTGTCCTCAGCACTGGCTCCTGCCCCTCAGGCACAGACTTAGCTTTGGCCCAGTTACAGTCAGACTAGGACCGATAAATCCTAGAACCCAACTAAGGATGCTGCAAGTTCTGTTCAGGGGTAAAACCATTACCTTTGGGCTTTGTTCACTCCTCTATCCCCCATGCTCAGAAGAGCAGCTGGTGTGAATGTCTGAGAGACATTTGCAAATTAATCAGTGAAGTACTGAAAACTGCAAGCGCCAATCACCACTTTGAAACTCTCAGGAAACCCTCCATGAATGAGAAAGATGATGATGCTTAAAGGGCCCTGCTTATAATGCGGGGGAAAACATTCCCACTCTGCTATACTGTACCACTCAGAAAAGCATTTCTTCACTGGCACCCAGCGGAGCTGACATGTTTTTGTAATTACTGCGTTTTGATGCTGAGAATAAACCACTCCCTGATGCCACCTCCGCTCTCCGGTCATCCTATATTTTATCAGGCACACACATGAGCCAGAAATAAATGTTAATGAGTGAAATTGATCAGCACCTTGCTTCCCGTTGGCTACTGAGATTGGCTCTGGGGTAACCCAGAAGGCCAAGGCTCAGACTAAAGCCATGAGATATCAAGAGCTGCTTTGTCACATCTTGAAGAAACTGTTCTTCATGCTTCAGGGTCAGCCGCTTAGAGTCAGGCCTCACCTCCCAGCCTGCAAGACAGAAGCTAGAACCTGCCAGTGGATCTTGTGACCATGAGAAAAGATATCCCTGGAGGAAAGCAGACACAACAGAAACAGAAGAGAAATGAGAAAAGCGGAGAAAAGGGCACAGCGCCAACCAGCCGGTGGCCACTTGACCTGAGTCTGCGACTTCTCAGCTGCCTGCGCTCATAAAGACCTCACTGTTTCAGCCAGCTCCAGGCCCAGTTTTGGTTACAGTCACATGACTAAGATCAGAAAGTCAGTGAACTGAGCAAGGCGACTTTGAATAAGTGGCAAGTGACCTCTGCTGGAAGCAGGGACAGAAGACGAAGCTGCTCTCCAGTTACTAGGTCACCTGTGGTCATTTCAGCATCCTTGAGCTCATTCTGCCCTGGCCCTTCATTCGGTGCACGCTAATTACATTCAAGCCAGTGTCCACACGGTGGATCTACTCTCGAGAAGCTCATAAATGACCACAGAACATACAAAACAAAGATGTAGAATATTGCATAATTATGCTGTGTTGGTAGACTACCAAACTTTCCTCGTGTGTGTGTGTGTGTGTGTATGTGTGTAAATTTTGGTTTGGGGGGTACTGTTTTGTTTTTCATTTGAGACAGAGCCTTACATTACAAGCCATGGACTGACCGCAGACCGCACAGGAGGAAAACAGAGGGGCAGGTTACAGCAGCATGGGTGCAGACCTGGACCTCTTGCTGAAAGACTTCACAGCGTGGAAGACTATCCTCCCGAAGATGCCCATGCCTTCAGCCCCAGAACCTGTGACTGTTAAACATCACATCAAAAGGGATTTGAGGTGATTAATCATCTAACCTTGACACAGGACCCTGGACTTCTGAAGGGGTCCAGCGGAATCACAGACTTTAAATGCAGATGAGATTGCTCAGTGGATAGCAGGACTTGCTTTGTGGGTATGAGGATCTGACTACAAACTCCCAGGACGCATGTAAATATTGGGTGTGGTCATAAGCACCTGTAACTCCAGAGTTAAGGGATGCAGAGGCAGGAGGAAGGCTAAGGCCACCAGCCTAGCCCCAGCTTCAGCGAGAGACCCAATCTCAAGAGAATAAGGTATAATGACAGAGAAGGACACCTGGTGACACCTTCTAGCCACTGCACACATGTACACAGACACACACATACACACACACACACACACACACGTGTGCATACACCACATACACTACACTCACACAAACACACTCTCTCATACACACTCACCCCCCCACACACACCATAAAGATTTAAAACCTCAAGTAAAAGGGGAGAGAAAGAGAGACGAGACAGAGTCAGAAAAGCAGGTCTGACAGAAGCAGACGCCAGATGATGTGATATGGGAGCACTTCAACAATGAATGAAGTGACCTTGATGATAAAGGCAGGCCATGAGGTAGGAGAACACATTCTCAGCTACAGCATCAGATGAACCCTCAAGCCTGCTGGCACCCTGATTTCAGCTCAGGGATGCCCCTCTTGGACTTCTAACTTCCAGAAAAGAAAACTGTAATTGTGGTGTGTTTTTTTTTTTAAGGCACTGAATTTGTGGCACTTTATTATAACAGCAGAGAAAAATCTTACACAGAAAGCCGCGTGCATTCTCCTGTCCGGAATGGTAAGGGGGGGGGGGGGGGGAATAAATTTATTCTACCCATCTTAAGCTCAGGGTGGGAGGGACTCCAGAAACACATGATAGGTCATTTACAGTGAAAAGCAGAAGCTTATTGATATATATGACATTCGGGGAACCAGGACTTTTCAAGAAGGGGCTTAGAACCCCAACTTACAAAACATGCTCAAGGAAGAGAAAAGTCTTAGAGATGGAGGGAGATGAAGGAGTCTCTAGGAGCAGGGAGCTGTGGGAGGAGGAACCTGTTGTGTAGGTTCCTCTGGTGCCACCTCCCGGCAGACGAAGATCCAGAGATGTCTTCATATTTAGCCTGTGTCCTCCTGGTAGGGACCGGGTCGGGGAGGAAACAGCACCTTTACCCATGTATCTCCTGCTTGTAGGCAAAAAGAGGGAGAAGAGGGAGCCTTCCCTAGCTCCTCTCTTTTTGACCCTCAGCTCAAACTAATTTTTAGGACAAGAAGTATATTTAGCATATTCTGATTTTCTTTAGTAGATGAAAAGTGGATAAAAGGAGCTGATCCCGAGATACCACTGGAAAGCATTATTAAACAACATAGGCACCTCTAAACACTAAGAAATGTTCAGTGTCCTCAGTTATCAGTGAAATGTAAATCAAAATGTAAGAGATTCCATCTTACAGCCATCAGAATGGCTAAGATCAAAAACTCAAGTGACAGCACATGCTGGCAAAAATGTAGAAAAAGGGGAACTCTCCTCCATTGCTGATGGGAGTACAAATTTGTACAACCACTGTGGAAATCAATCTGGAGGTTTTTCATAAATTCGGGAATAGATGTACCTCAAGATACCACTCCTAGGCATATTCCCAAAAGAAGTTTCACCTTAACCATAAGGATACTTGCTCAACTATGTTCATAGCAGCTTTATTTTTAATAGCCAGAAGCTGAAAACGACCCAAATATCCATCAACCAAAGAATGGATAAAGAAGTTGTGGTACATTTTCACAATGGACTACTACTCAGCTATTAAAAACAAAGACATCATGCAAATTTCAGGCCTGATGCTGTAGCTCTCAGGTGTGGAGAGAGCAGAGGTTAGGGGCAAGGGGACCATTGGGACAGAGAACAGAAATTGGTGGGCTGGGAGCATCTCTGGGACGGGGAGCTCCCAGGAGTCTACGGGATGATCATAGCTGAGACTCCTAGTAGTGGGGGACATGGATCCTGAAGTAGCCACTTCCTGTAGACAGGTGGGACTTCCAGTGGAGAGAAGGGGACATCAACCCACCCATAAAGCCTCTGATCCAAAATTTGTGCTGCCGACAAAAAGTGTGGAAATAAAAATGGAGCAGAGACTGACACAATGGCCAACCAACTGGCCCAATGACTGGCCCAACTTGAGACCCACCCATTGGGTGAGACCCAAACCCTGACACTGTTAATGACACTCTGCTGTGCCTGCAGATGGGAACCTAGCATAATTGTCTTCTGAGGGGCTTCATACAGCAGCTGACAGATGCAGAGACTCACAGCCAGACAATAGGCTGAGCTTGGGGAGTTTTGTGGAAGAGGAGGGAAAAGGATTGAGGGATTTGGAAGGGCCAAGGACACCACATGGAGACCTACAGAGTAAACTAACCTGGGCCCGTGGGGAATCACAGGGACTGAACCACCAACCAAAGAATTTACGTACATGGACCTGACCTAGGCCCCCTATACATATGCAGCAGATGTGCAGCATGGTCAACATATGGGGCCCCTAACAATGAGGGCACGGGCTGTCTCTGACTCTGTTGCCTGCCTTTGGATCCCTTTCCCTTATCTGGGCTGCCTTGTCAGGCCTCAGTGGGAGAGGATGCACTTAGTCCTGCTGAGACTTGAGGTGCCAGGGTGGGTTGGTACCCCTTAGGGGGCCTCCCCTTCTCTGAGAAGGAAAGTGTGGATGGGGGAAGGAGGGTGTGAGGGTGGGGCCAGGAAGAGAAGAGGGAAGGGGCTGGGATCAGGCTTAAATGAAAAACAATTCAACTCCTTGGAAACATCAACATTGGCCTAAGATGACAGAATTTGGTTCAGACCAGAAAGTAAATACCCTAGCTCTCTGATTTTCTTCCTCTGTAAACTGGACACAGGGCTGTAGCAAAACTAAAAGTGGTGCATGTGTGTATGTGTGCGTGTGTATGTGTGCGTGCGTGCGTGCGTGCGTGCGTGCGTGTCACACTCACTAGCCCCTCAGGCCTGCTGTGGAGGTGAGAGAACAATATGTGGGTTCTAGGAATGAAACTCGGGTCATCAAACCTAATGGCAAATGCCTTCACCCACTGAAACATCTCGGCAACCTTAAATGAGTGTTTTCAAGATCAGCTAACACAGCGCTGATCACTGGACTTGAGAGTCTCCCTTATGTTTCTTTTTACAAACTCCCAAAGGAACACTGAAAAACAAAAAAAACTAACTAATAAGGTCTGGTAGGAAAAGCTTTTGGCTCGCACAGTGCTTGCCTGGCATGCACGCAGACCTGAGCCCAGTCGGCCGGCTCCCAGCACTGCGTAAAAGCAGGTGTAATCCCATCGCTAGAGCTGTGAAAGCAGATGAACCAGAAATTCACTTATCATCAGCTACACAGTAAACCTGAAGCCAGTCTGGGCTCACTGAGACCCTGTCCCCCCGCTGCCCCCAAAATTCCATAGAAATTTATACCACATCAATGGCATTTGATAAGTGGAAATTAGACACTATATTAAAGAGAGAGACTAGGAGCCACTCTATAGTTTTAGTTCTCTGACGACTGCATCCAAGCCAGGTGTCATGATGCAGGGATCAAGTTCAGCTTATAGTGGAATGGTATTCAAGCAAAAAGACAGAAACACGTTGATCTGTGTTCGTTTGGCTAAGCAAGAACCAGTCCCGCATCTGTTACACGTGCCACTTCCCGGGAGGAGCATATGCTCTTTGGGGTTCGATTCTGATCTGCATATCAAGGTTTTACGCCTTTCCCCCAATGACCCATTTGTCTGAGGGAGGCATTCAATTAGACCGCCGGAGCGAATTGATTCGGTATCGACCAGGAAAGGCTTCTCACTTGACAGACGGATGGTGCAGAGGTGGGCAGTTGCTGTAAGAGTCGGTCCCCCAAGGGTAAGGGCCCGGATGTTGTGAGAGTGTGAGATGGGAGTGTGAGATGTTGGTGGGGCTTTGGGGGCCAAAGAAAGGTTCCTCTTGCTGTTACAGGATAGGGAAGGAGCGGGAAGCTGCTTAAAAATGAGCTTCCCAACCTCTGCACGCAGGAATGGGAGGGAAAATAATGCAATGGTTTCTTTGCTTCAGGAGCCAACGCTGGGACTGGGAACATCAGTAGCTTCCTCCATCAAGGCCAATGCTTTTCAGGGAAATAGCGCCCCCCTTTACAAGCACCTTGCCCACAAGCCTTTGCTGCGGGCCTGCTTTTCCTTCCTCTCCAGACTGCAGAAGCAGAGCCCAAACTCATTAAAGCTCTGGCTTCATTCCTCCCCACACTGTGTTTACCTTTACAGACAAGAGAGTTCGGTTATGTTAAACATGAAATTGAGAGCTCCATTCCTCAAGTATCAAAAAGCAGAGTGCAGCCAATGCGATTGAAAAAGTGCTACTCAGAGATAAATGTGGTTTATTGAACTTTATAACTGGTACTTACACCAACAGGCAGGAAAGGCACAGGCTTGTGGGTACCCAGCCCTGGCTTTTCATTTTTGTCATTTTTGAAATAATGCTTTTATTTGTTGAAATGTTTTGTGGCCTTCAATACCTGACAAAATAAATTAAATCCTTCATACCAGCCTTCTCTTGATCAGCACAAGTGCCCACTGCAGGTAAGACTGTCCTTTCTCTCCAGTCTGAAAAAAAATCATACAATCGGTTCCCTTAAATAATTACCCTCACCACCCCCGCCCCTGCCCCCACCACACACCTTCATTTTGAGGTTTCCTAAACAATTATAAAACTGCTCTTTTACTTATATGGTCACACTGTTGGGACAGGGAGACACATGTCATCTTGACATTGAGTCTCCAAATGTCCCTAGTGAGAGCTGAAATCCATTATCAGTTACACAAATGAACCCCACCACGCTATTCACTTGGAGAAAAGAATTAAGAGGTTTAAGCTCAAATCTGCATAATCCCAGGTAGAGGGGGAGAGAAACTGTCATGAATGATATGCAAGAACCGCATATATTACCAAGCTGACTTCTGGATGCAGAGAAGCTAGGGAAATGCTTAAACAAATACACACAGTGCCAGGAAAGAGTCCAAAGCACCCACAGCATTTGTGAAGTTCTTTGGTGAAGTCCTCTCCCCACTAACCCTCCCCCCAACACACACACACACACACACACACACACACACACACACACACACACACACACACGCACACAAGTATGTGTACAAGTCTGCAGTTAGCAGATTACAGCTGCAGCTCCCTCTGCTTTCATTTGGAATGAAGGGTCAGATAAACTTTAAAGCTCTGCCTCTAATGTTATCTAAAGAGAGTCTCCTCAAAGAACACTTTTTTTTGGTTGTTTTTCATTATTGCTTTTCATATACTACTCAGACCTCTAGGCGAGAATGTATTTTGAGTGTCATATATAAAGGTATACACATATCAATATGTGAACACGTGTCCAAAGATGAAGAGAAAATGACCTATAGATTCTAGAACTTCCCCTAAATAAAAAGGAACAATCTTTCTCAAAGAAAATATGAGTGTAAGGAATTAGAATACGTCTTCCCCTAATATGCCTCTGTGACATAGGGAATATTTTAAGATGTTGTTTTGAGAAAACACACACACACAGTGGTAGTCCTGAAAAGCTGCACTTTTGTAAAAAGAAGTTTGTGCCCACAAAGGAAGGTTCCATTTGTGAGGGTTTCTCTCTGTCTCTGAGAGATAAATGATACTGAGTCGTTCAGAAAAACGAAGATGTTCAAGCCTGAAATCTGAGCCACCGCTTTGAGGTCTACTAGAGGTTGTTCTAGGTTACTCTCACATACACAGTTCGCACACGTGCTAAGAAGCGCTCTTTTGTTTGTCTCTTATCAATCTGTCTTTCCTTATAGGATTCTCTCCCAACTAGAACTATGGACATTAGGAAGATAATTATTCATAATTATTCCCCCTGCCCAACCACACAAAACTGGATCTCAAGGTTTGTGGTTTTTGTTTTTTGGTTTTTTGTTTTTTTTTTTTTGTATGAGAAATTATTTTTCCCAAAATGCTGAATGTTAGTATTCTGAAACAACTTGCTTCTGGGTTACCTAGCAATTTATGATGTCATCTTGTATCTCCCAGCCAGGTGGCCACACCTGGGGGCGTGGTTAGTGGTTACCTGACCTTAAAAGGGACAACCGGACACGTGTTCTCTCTCTTACTCTTTCTCTCTTACTCCTCTCTTGGTCTCTCTCTATATATCGCCCCCCCCCTTTCCTCATCTCCTCTTATCTCTCTCTTCCCCCTATCATGGCCCACTCTCCCTGTTTTCCTTCTCTCCTAATAAACCCCTTTCATAGAAAACCTGTTGTAAGCCTCATCTTATTTATAACACTGAATCCGTAAGTTTTGAAGCTAACAAAAAAGCACCACCGTCAAGGTTTGGTATGCCTGCAATTCAGTACTTGTTCATTATGAAATTCTGAAACAGACAAAGACCATGCCAGCTTTGATATGAGAGAACCCAAGAGGAGGAACGACAGACTGAGCTATGACCACTGAGCTTTCCTGGGCGCCTTGCGGTGTTGTGAGCCAAACATTAGCCGACCAGCCCAGGTCCAAACCGCATTAGGAGAATATTGAAGCAATCCATAGGTAGGACTCACACTAGACTAATGTGGCTTCCTTCCTTCTGATCAGTGTTCAAGCTCAGTGAGACATCAGTGTCCTAGAGAAAAGACTACCGCTGGTGTGTCAGCAACTGGATAGTGTGAGCAAATGTCTGGGACTGGTTTCTGCTGCTATGATTGAAAACAGTAATGAAAACCAACTTGGGGAGAAAGGGTTTATCACATCTTATGTCAGAGTCCATCCACAACAGAAGCCAGGGTAAGAGCTCAAGGGAACCTAAAGTCAAGGACTGAAGAAAACCACAGAAGAATTCTGCCTGCTGACTTGCTCTTCTGGCTTGCTCTGCATGATTCCTTACAAAACACACGACTGAGTCCAAGATGGTGGTGACCAGCACGCACCTTATCTGAGGGGCACAGGATCCCAAACTCCAAAATGGGTGAGTGGAAAGGCAGCTGAAGCCAGAACATCGACATTGAGGCTTTCTGGGCGAGAGGAAACAACCTGTGAGCTGGGTCAGTTTGGATCCAGGTCATCTGTGGACGTCTCCGGGGACTGAGAGTGGTGAATATTCAACTCCCCTGCACTTCCCCTTGCCCCAAGAATGGGCCTCCCTGCTCAGCAGAAGCAGCAGTGGATGCCCCAAGCACGAGCCTCTATACTCCATGACTGAGATGGCAGAGGCAGAGGTCTTACTGGCCTCCCAGGTCTGCAGGTGTGGCAAGGGTAGTGCCTAGACTAAGCAGGAGCCTCTCTGCTAGGTGACAGAGACTGCAGAGGCAGCTGCCAAAACTACAGGTCTCCTGCCCAGAGACCAAACAGTGGACACCACTGAGCCGATGGATCTCATGCACTCTCAGTTGCTCCTATGGGCCCAAATCTGAGAATACAGAACAGGGAATCCCCTGTGCTTTCTAATTAGGCCTGCAAGCTAGTGAGTGTGCCTTCAAGCGAGTGCATGCAGAGCCCCAGATCCAGCAACCCTCTACGCCAGCAGCCAGACATAGGATCCCTCCCACCCACACCCACACTGGGGGCAACATAGGGATCTTTGGGACAGTGTTCTCAACATTGAAGGCCTTGTTCTGTGGGTCTACCAGTGGAGTCCAGGCAAACAACTCCTGGAGCCCAGACAGATCTGAATACCAGGAGGACAGTACGACAGACTTGTAGGCCACTGAGGTATTCAATGTACCTGCGCATGCACATTGTGCCCGTGAACAGCACCAGCACCCTCTCTTATGCTTAAGCTTCATTCTTCTAGGCATCCACATGCTCTAGCATCCTGTCCTTCAAGGCATACTTCCACAAACACAACCGTGCTTGCGCACATGCGCCTGCGACCTTCCTCCCTTAGCTACAGCTGAAACATCAACAACCACTCTCAAATGGGTGGACCTCTTACATCTCCCTGAAGAATACTCCAGACACCAAAGAATACTCCAGACACTTCAGACCCAGTCTGAAGTAGAGACTCCAAGAACAAACAGCAAAGTTTGCAGACAAGCAGAGGGCTAGAGGTTAGCATAAGAACACATCCAACAAAAATCAGGACATTATGGCTTCACCAGCAACCCCCCCAAAATCACTGTATATTCTAATTCATTGAAAACACAGGAAAATAATCTCAAATCTATGCTTATCCAGTTATTAGAGGCACATAAAGAGGAAACGAACAAAGCTCTCAAAGAAATACAGGCAAATACAGCCAAACAAGTAGGAGCACAAGTAGAGACATGTAGAGAGGAAATGAACAACAAAAAAATAGAGGCCATCATAGAAATACAGGAATCCATATTCAATCATATGAAGGAAATGGTGCAAGACATGAAGACAGAATTAGAATCAATAAAGAAAACCCTGGAGCTCGAGAACTTAGAGAAAAGATCAGGAACCACAAAGGTAAGCATCACCAACAGAATACAAGACATGGAAGAGAGAATCTCAGGCACTGAAGATACAATTGTAGAAATTGATACATCTCTCAAAGAAAAAGTAAAATCAGAAAAGTTACAAATGCAAAACACCCAAGAAATCAAGGATGCCATGAAAAGACAAAATCTAAGACTAATAGGAATAGATGAAAAAGAAGATTCCAAGCTCCAAGGTCCAGAAAATACATAGAAAATAAAAGCCTTTTCCAACTTACAGAGATGTCCATAAACATAAAAGAGGCCTACAGGACACCAAATAGACTAGACCAGAAAAGAAGCTCCTAACATCACATAATAGTCTAAACACTAAATCTAAGAACAAAGAAAAATTATTAAAATCAGCAAGGGAAAAAGGCCAAGAAACATATAAAGGTAGACCTATCAGAATCACACCAGATTTCTCAACAGAAACTAGGAAAGCCAGAAGGGTCATGCAGAAGAAACCACAGATGCCAACTCAGACTACTATACCCAGCAAAGCTTTCAATCAATATAGATGGAGAAAACAAAATATTCCATGGCAAAACCAAACTTAAACAATATCTACACAGCAACCCAGTCCTACAGAAGATACTAGAAGGAAAACTCCAGTTCAACGAAATCAACTACACCCAAGAAAACACAGGATATAGATAACTTCACAACAAAAAAATGAAAAGAAAACAAGCATAGAAACACAGTAACACCACCAACTCCACAATAAAAGGAACTAACATTCATTGTTCACTATTATCTATCAACATCAACAGAATCAACTCTCCAATAAAAAGATACAGACTAACAGAATGGTTAAGGAAACAGGATCCAACATTCTGCTGCATCCTCTGCAGCAAATATAAACACTACCTCAGAGTAAAAAGGCTGGAAAAATATTTTTCAAGCAAATGGAGCCAGAAAACAAGCTGACTTAGCTATCCTAATAGCTAATAAAATAGACTTTCAACCGAAATTAATTAAAAAAGATGAGGAGGGGCACTTCATTCTCATCAAAGGAAAGATCCACCAGGAAGACATCACAATCCTTAACATCTATGCCCCAAATACAACAGCATCTGCATTTTTAAATGAAACATTATTAAAGCTTAAATCACACATCAATCCCAACACCTTAATAGTGGGAGACCTCAACATTATACTCTCACCAAGGGACAGACCATGTACACAGAAACTAAATAGAGAAATAATGACACTTACAGAGGTCCTAAATCAAATGGACCTAATAGATGTCTGCAGAACTTTTCATCCAAACTCAAAAGAGTATACCTTCTTTTCAGCACCTCCTGGAACCTACTTAAAAACTGACTGTATAGTCAGGCACAAAGCAAGCCTCAACAGATACAAGAAGATCGAAACAATCCCTTGTATCCTATCAAACTACCATGGCCTAGACCTCAACAACAACAGAAATAACAAAAAGCCTATATACATATGGTAACTAAACAACTCTCTACTCAATGACACCTTGGTCAGGGAAGAAATGAAAAAAGAAATTAGAGACTTCCTAAAATTCAATGAAAATGAAGGCACAACTTACCCAAACTTATGGGACACAATGAAAGCAGTGCTAAGAGGAAAGTTCATAGCACTAAGTGCTTTGAGAAAGAAGTTTGAGACAGCTTATATAAGCAACCTAATGGCACACCTAAAATCCCTAGAGGAAAAAAAAAGAAGCAGACACACTCAAGAAGAGTAGACAATTGGAAATAATCAAACTCTGAGCTGAAAGCAATGAATTAGAAACAACAACAACAAAAACCCAATTCAAAGAATCAATGAGACTAAGAGCTGGTTCTTTGAGAAAATCAACAAGATAGAGGAACTGTTAGCCAAACTAACTAAAAGGCAGAGAGAAACTATCCAAATCAGCAAAATCAGAAACAAAAAGGGTCATAATGACAGATACTGAGGAAATCCAAACAATCATTAGGTCTTACTACAAAAGCCTACATGCCACAAAATTTGAAAATCTAAATGAAGTGGACAATTTTCTTGATAGATTCCATTTATAAAACATAAATCAAGATCAGGTAAATAGATTAAATAGTCCTATATCCCCCAAGGAAATAGAAGCAGTCATCAAAAGTCTCTCTTCCAAAAAAAAAACCCAGGGTCAGTCAGCACAGAATTCTACCAGACCTTGAAAGAAGTGCTAACTCCAAGTCTCCTCAAACTATTCCACAAAATAGAAACAGGATCAATACCAAACTCATTCTATGAAGCCACAGTCACCTTGATACCTAAACCACACAAAGATCCCCTCTCCAAAAAAAAGGGGGGGGGGACTTCAGACCTATCTCTCTTATGAACATTGATGCAAAATACTTAATAAAATACTTGAAAACCAAATCCAAGAACACATAAAAGATATCATCCACCAAGTAGGCTTCATCCCAGGCATGCAGGGGTGGTTCAATACATGGAAATCCATCAATGTAATCAGCCATATAAACAAACTGAAGGAGAAAAAAACACATGATCATCTTCTTAGATGCCATAAAAGCATTTGAGAAAATCCAACACCCATTCATGTTTAAAGTCTTGGAGAGATCAGGGATACAAGGCACATATCTAAACACAGTAAAGACAATATACAGCAAGCCTATAGCCAACATCAAACTAAACAGAGAGAAATTTAAATCAATTCCACTTAAATCAGCAACAAGGCAAGGCTGCCCACTCTCTCCATATCTCTTCAACATAGTTCTTGAAGTCCTTGCTAGAGTAATAAGACAATTAAAGGAGATCAAGGGGATACAAATTGGAAAGGAAGAAGTCAAAGTATCACTATTTGCAGATGACATGTTAGTATACCTAAGTGACCCCAAAAATTCTACCAGGGAACTCCTACAGCTGATAAACACCTTCAGAAAAATGGCTGGATACAAAATCAACTCAGAAAAATCAGAAGCCCTCCTGTACACCAAAGACAAAAGGGCCGAGAAAGAAATTAGGGAAACAACACCCTTCACAATAGTCACTAATAGCATAAAGTACCTTGGGTGTGACTCTAACTAAGCAAGTGAAAGACCTGTTTGAAAAAAACTTCAAATCTCTGAAGAAAGAAATTGAAGAAGATATCAGAAGATGGAAAGATCTCCCATGCTCACGGATTGGTAGGGCTAACATAGTAAAAATGGCTATTCTGCCAAAAGCAATCTACAGATTCAATGCAGTTCCTATCAATATTCCAACACAATTCTTTACAGACTTTGAAAGAACAATTCTCAACTTAATATGAAAAAAAAACAGAATTGCTAAAAACAATCCTGTACAACAACAGATCATCTAGAGGTATCTCCATCCCTGATCTCAAGCAGTACTACAAAGCAATAGTAATAAAAACTGCTTGGTACTGGCATAGAAACAAAATGGTGAATCAATGGAATCAAGTAGAAGACCCAGAAATAAACCCACACACCTACAGACACTTGATTTTTGACAAAGAAGCCAACACCATACAATGAAGAAAAAAGCAGTATCTTCAACAAATGGTGTTGGTCTAACTGGATGTCTACATGTAGAAAAATGCAAATAGATCTATATTTCTTACCCTGCACAAAACTAAAGTCCAAGTGGATCAAAGACCTCAACATAAAACCATACACACTAAATCTGTTAGAAGAAAAAGTGGATCTATACACCTAAAGAAGATAAACAAGAAAGAGGACCTGGGGTAAGAGGATTAATCCTCACTTAGAAAGTCAAATGGAATGGACATTGGATGTAGGAGAAAACAAGTAGCAGGACAAGAGCCTACCACAGAGGGCCTCAGAAAGACTACTTAGCAGGGTATCAAAGCAAATATTAAGAAACATAATCAACCCTTTGGCAGAGTGCAGGTATCATGAAAGAAGGGGGAGTTAGTATGACCTGGAGAGGACAGGAGTCTGCAAGGACCAAATATATCAGGGCATAGCAGTCTTTTATGAGACTGTCTCTCCAACCAAGGACCATTATGGATATAACCTAGAACCCCTGCTTGTATGTAGCAAATGGTAGCTCAATATCCAAGTGGGTACCATAGTAAGGGGAACAGGGACTATTTTGGACATGAACTCAATGGCTGGCTCTTCGACACCCTCCTATGCCCCCCGCCCCGAGGGAGGATCAGCCTTGATAGGCCACAGAAGAGAACATTGCAGCCATTCCTGAAGAGACCTGATAAGCTATAGTTAGATGGAAGGGGAGGAGGTCCTCCCCTATCAGTGGACTTGGAAAGGTGCAGGGAAGAGATGAAGGAGGGAAGAGGGGTACAAGGAGAGAATGCGGGAGGGGGCTACGGCTGGGATACAAAGTACATAACCTGTGATTAAAATAAAATAAAAATGAAAACTAAGAGATAAAAAAGCTATCCAAAAAAAAAAGAAAGAAAGAAAGAAAAGAAAAAGTGGGAAAGACCCTTGAATTCATTGGCACAGGAGACTACTTCCTGAACAGAACACCAACAGCACAGGCTCTAAGATTAACAGTCAATAAATGGGACCTCATGAAACTGAAAAGCTTCTGTAAAGCAAAGACCACTGTCATCAGAACAAAACAACAGCTTACAGATTGGGAAAGGATCTTCACCTTTATCTGACAGAGGGCTAATATCCAGAATATATAAAGAACTAAAGAAGTTAAACAGAAACAAATCAAGTAACTCAATTAAAAAATGGGGAACAGAGCTAAACAGAGAATTCTCAATAGAGGAAACATCAAATGGCAGAGAAGCACTTTAAGAAATGCTCAACATCCTTAGTCATCTGGGAAATGCAAATCAAAATGACTCAGAGATTTCATCTTACACCCATCAGTATTGCTAAGATCAAAAATTCAAGTGACAATACATGATGGAGAGGATGTGCAGAAAGGGGAACCCTCCTCCATTGCTGGTGGGAATGTAAACTTGTACAACCACTTTGGAAATCAATCTGGCGATTTCTCAGAAAATGAGAATAGTGCTACTTCAAGATCCAGCTATACCACTCCTACCTAGGCATATATCCAAAAGATGCTCAAGTATACAAGGACATTTGCTCAGTCATGATCATAGCATCTTTATTTATAATACTCAGAACCTGGAAACAACCCAGATGTCTCTCAATGGAGGAATGGATACAGAAATTGTGTACATTTACACAATGGAATACTACTCAGAAATTTAAAATAAGGAAATCATGAAATTGCAGGCAAACGGTGGGAACTAGAAAAGATCATCCTGAGTGAGGTATCCCAGAAGCAAAAAGACATACATGGCATTTACTCACTTATAACTGGATATTAGACATATACTATAATCATAGTAAAATCTGTACACCTAAAGGAGCTAAGTAGGAAGGAGGACCCTGGGTTAGATAATCAGTCCTCATCAGAAAAGCAAACAGGATGGACATCGGAAGAGGGAGAAAACAGAGAACAGGACAGGATCCTACCACAGAGGGCTCTGAAAGACTCTACCCTGCAGGGTATTAAAGCAGATGCTGAGATTTATAACCAAACTTTGGGGAGAGTACAGGGAATCTTATGAAAGAAGGGAGAGATAAAAAGGTCTGGAGGGGACAGGAGCTCCACAAGGAGAGCAACAGAACCAAAAATTCTGGGAACAGGGGTCTTTTCTGAGACTGATACTCCAACCAAGGACCATGCATGGAGATAACCTAGAACTCCTGCTCAGATGTAGCCCACGGCAGCTCAGTGTCCAAGTAGGTTCCCTAGTAATGGGGATAGGGACTGTCTCTGACATGAACTCAGGGCCTGGCTCTTTGATCACCTCCCCGAGTGGGGAGCAGCCTTGCAGGGCCACAGAGGAAGACAATGCTGCCAGTCTTGATGAAACCTGATAGGCTAGGGTCAGAGGGAAGGGGAGGAGGACCTCCCCTATCAATAGACAGGGGGAGGGGCATGGGAGGATTTGAGGGAGGTAGAGTGGGATTGGGAGGGGATGAGGGAGAGGCTACAGCTGGGATACAACGTGAATAAACTGTAATTAATAGAAAAAATAAATAACTTAAAAAAAAAAACACAGGATCACTTCCCAGAGGCGGCTCTGCTTCATAGGGGGATGGCCTTTCCCACATCAATCACTAATCAAGGAAATGCCTCACAGACCTGCTTACAGGTCAGTATGAGGGAGGTGATTCCTCAACTGACATTTCCTCTTCTGGTATGATTCTAGTTTGTGTCAAGTTGACATAAAGAAAAAATAAATGAAGTAACCCAGTGAATGAGTTCTTCATAGACTGTTAAATAAGTCAGCATGGAATACTGTGTACTTTTGTGGATGCTTGATGCCAGCTTCTCAGTAAAAGAGCAAGAAGATCCTTCAAAACTTACAGGAAAATCAGAAAAGACTTTTTTTTGCACTTTTTAAAAAATAATATTGTAGAGACTCATGATTTTTATAACTATGGAAAATGTAGGGTTCTTCTTTGAGGGTCTACACACATATTAACCAAATGGACACATATAGAAAGCATTGCAATTATACTCACGTCTAACAGGATACTGAAAATGCACAGAAGTGAGATATTGGCTAGAGGTGCCCAGTGTACCTAACGCCACAAGAAAGAACCAAAAAAAAAAAAAAAAGCTTAAAATACCAGTTCTTTGACGGGACTATTTAAGAGGAAATGCCAGCCTAGTATGGCTGCTGCAAGAGAATGCAGATGAATGAGATACAAAACACTTTATGGAAAAGGTAACTAAGCTTACAGCACATACTGGTCAGCCTCTGAGATCAACTGTGTGGAGAGACGAACTTCACTTGCCAAGAACAGGATAGCAGCAAAGAGCACAGAGGTTTCTCAGAAACCCTAGGCACTACATATGTAGTTTACGTAAAGGGCAGACATGACCAGGCAGATCCCAAAGTCGTTCCTGGCTTTACAAAAAGCCGTCACCCAACGTTTTCTTCTATTATCCTTCCACGGAAGGCAAAGATCTGTGGCGTGCACACAGAAAAAGAGAACTCATTCAACACCCCCATCTGTACTCCTGCGCTTTCCTTATGCTGCTACCCTTTCCTTACGTCCTCAGCGTCGGTGTCCGATACTTCTCCCGTTGTTTATCGGTTCTGAGTTTTAGGGAGAGCTTACTCCACTTGAGTTAGTCTGAAATACTCTGACTCATGAGTCGCTGGTCCACAGTGAGTCTGGACCCTTTGTGAGAATGAAGACCTCGGCTCAGCTCACATCCGACGAGCTTCTTGGCTGTGCTGCTTCGACGTGGTCGGTAGCTTTTTTTCTGTTTAAATTACAACTCAGAATTTAGAAAGTGCCTTCAGACTGTGGAGAATTGGATTTAAAACTGTAACTCAGGGGCACATCTCTGGGGTAATTAGCAGTTAAAATCAATATGGACCACTACTGGTAGGTGGTCGCGAGGGAACCCTTAATATTAATCGAATAAGGGAGAGGAACTACTTTTTCACTTACACAGTTTATCCTCTATTATGAATTCTTTTCCTCTCATTGGACTTACTTAAAATACTACTGCTTTTCATCCTTTGGTAAGTGTCAAGAAAACACAGCCTGTCTATTTACACAGTAAGTCAATATTCTCATCACCATTTATTAATATGTAACTTTATTTGTGAGAGCCTTGTGTGTCAAGGTGAATTAAAGTTCTTATTGCCTGTGTGGAAACCATTAGCCAATTACACAATATCATAAGGTTTTTTCTTTCTAAAACATTTGAATTTACCTCTAGTTAAACACCTTCCAGTACTCTGCTGTTGTGAAAAGCGGCCTTAAAAGTACAAGATTTAAAATATTGGAAGGTGTAAGCATACAGCAGACAAGTAATTCTGATTTAACACACCCATAAAACCTTAATCCTAATTTATCATTGAGGGGAAAATGGAAATAATTTGTTCAGACTCATGAAGATGTTCAATAATTATTTTGTACCTCCAAAAGAATGGGAAATTGAACAACGTTGAAAACTAGGAAAATGGCTACACATTAAACATGCACATAGCTACTCTGCCACTCCAGTCCACCCACATATACTCACACACCAACAGGACATATGGATTCACTCCCTAGTCAACAGAGCAGACTATGATCTGGGGAATACCAGCAACAAGAAGAGTAAAGGACACCCCATAAAAGCAAGAAACCAGATGCTAAAAGCTGAGCATCCCAAAGTCTCACTCACCCTTGTCTCTAGAGCTCACACAGCTGGCCTCAAACAGACAAGAGTTTAGAATATTTCTCTTTGGAGAAAAAAAAATTAACTACCCCACATCAAAAAGCAACTGTCCTCAACAGGGCTGCACTAACAGACAATGGGGGCCAGGCATGGTGGCACAGGAATTTAATCCCTGCACTCAGGAGGCAGAGGGCAGCTTATCTCTGTGAGTTCAAGACCACCCTGGTCTACAAAGTGAGTCCAGGCTCACCAGGGCTATTACATGAGTAACCTGTCTAAGAGAGAGAGAGAGAAGGGGAAGGGAGGGAGGGAAGAAAAATATCATAGCTGATCATCCTGCACTAAGGTCTACAAGTTACCAAAGCACACATAGAACTTCCAGGAAGTATATTATTGTCCTATATTTAAATATAAAGAAAGGTTTTTAAAAAGCACTGTGGTCAGCTCTCCACTACTATGACTAAATGCCTGCAGTAACCTGTTTAAGAAAGCAAGATTTGTAGAGTCACATTTCTGGATGCTCCTGCCAAAAGTAAACAGACCTACTGTTTTCAGCCTCTGGCAGGAATGCCGGATGGGAAGGCAGATTGCTGTGGCAGAGCAAACTGCAGAAAGAAAAGGACAGAGCCCCCACCCCACCCCCAATGACCTATTTCCCCGCTAGGCCCCACTTTTTAAAGCTTCTACCACATGGTAACAGTTCCGCTCTGTAGGGATTGACTCTGACTCTGAATACAGTAAGCACACCCATGGGCAGGGTGAGGGAGTTACCATGGACAGTTCCTAAGCAGACCTTTGCTAGGCGTCAAGTTTGGTGACAGTGAGGTGATGAATAATCTGATAGGATATGAAAGGTGAGGAAGTCTCTCCACATGGGCCTAGCGGGATCCTGGCCTACCTCAGCAGACCACGGTCTAGGAGAGAAATGCTCGGCTCAGCAGAGCCTGACTCAAATTTACCCAAAAAGTTCTTGTTGGCATTTCAAATGAAAGCTGAGCTCCTGGAAATGAAGAGTGGGGCATCAAACATACAAAGTTTGACGTGAGAACTGGAGGAGGAGGATGTCAACCGTGTAACAATACATGAATTATACACCACCCAACAGGTCTGCTACAAAGAGGTTTGTTTAAGGGCAGAGTGTGAGAGAGAGACAGTGAGAGAGCATGGAAGTGAGAGAGGAGGATGGGTCGGGGGTGGGACCCAGAAGAGAAAGAGAGAGAGGGAACAGTGACAGGGGTCCTTTATATCTGGAGCACATCTGGCTTGTACCTGGTGGGCAGCAGGTGCTGACACCAGAGGTTGCTAGGCAACCTAGCCTAACATTCCTCCCTTTTTCTTTAATTAAAAATAGAAAACTTAATAAGGCGTGGAGAGAGAAAGAGAGAGAAGCAAGAGCACAAAGATGTCCAGAATACATAGTGCAGAGGAGGGAAAGTTCAGGGTAGAGGGTGGGGTTTGCCAGCCATGCTCAGCAGCAGGTAGGAACCTAACATTCCAGCCTTTTGTTGATAATAAATGGATATTGGGTGAAGAAATCATTGGCTTCTTCTGCCTGACATTGATTTGGTGGGCAGAAGGCTGAAAGGTTGGCCAAGTCCCAAGAGCTGTTTGCTGTTCAGGATCTTGAGATCATCTGTGGCTAGGCAGGAAACTGCAGCTTGATGAAGTCTGCAAGGCTTAGGCTAAATGCCCGTAAGCAGTTGCTTTGGCACTGTTATGGATGTAGGAAACATCTGGAGCTGACAAAATACTGTAACATATATAAGGGCAGATGACAAAGTTAAATAGGTTAGAGGGAACTTTTCTTGAGTATACACTGGAACCTTTTGGGCCCATGGACTTTCAGGTCCATGGTCTTGGTAGCTGGGGGAGGGGGGTCCTAACACCAGGGAACAAGAAATAGAAGGGATCTGAAAACAGGGGAAGCCAAAAGTCCTGATGGGAAGAAATTATTAAGAAATGTTTCCAAAGATTGAAGGAACATTAATAGCCCAAACCAACCCACCAAACAAACAAACCAAAACCAAAACAAAACAAAACAACTCACAGAATGAGTAGTAAAATGAAGGGAAAAGGCCATACTACCATGTGCAGAGAGAAATAAGGAACTTCCAGAGAGAAATAAGGTCTGTTGATTGAAATGGCATTATATATTTTTTCTCAAAAAATTTAATTTTAAATTTAAAAATTTGTTTTAAATATTTTAAAATTTACAAAATATTTGAGAATTTCATGTTTCAAATTCAGGATATGAACCACTTAAGTAAATTGGTAGAATAAAATAACTTATACATGATCTCGTATATTTTACCCATACATTCCCTTCCCTTTTAAAGTAATTCCTAGAACATGTATTCTACCACCAGAGAGATAAATGGATAGGTATGAAGATGTGGCGTGTAAGATAGAAGCCCTTCAGCAGGGAAGGAAGCAAATGTGATGGTGAAGGAAGTCCTGGGAATGACAGCTGTCCATCAGACCCTGAGAGCCACAGCGGTGGGCCAAGATTTACATCACATGGGAAAAAGCTGGCTGAGTCACTTGAGTGTGTGAAAATGGACTGCTGGGAAAATCACAGGTCTTCTAGAGTCTACCAAATAATTCATAATAAGTTTACAGAAACACACACACACACTGAAAAGGGAACGTTAACATCTCTAAAAAAAAATAAAAAATAATAATTCCAAGAAAACATTATAGTCATCCACAGCTCATGATAACATCTGTACAGTCCAAAAAAGAAATATTAAATATTGATTTAACAACAACAACAAAATAGAGCCATACTAAGGGCTAGAAGAATGGTATGAAACTTTTCATTTCCCATGATAGCAGGTCAATAAATAATATGAAAAGAAAAGAAAAACAATCCCATCTTCAAGCATCCCTCTCTCATTCCCTGGAGTCACCCATGCCTCAATCACTTCTATTCCTCAAGACCCTGCTCTGGTCCCTGTGAGACCACCAGAGCATTTTACACAGAGAACATTTCTACCCTAGGCTGTCCCAGCCCAAGTCTTTCTTCCCAAAGAAGACAGCATAGGTCAAAGTAATATAAAACCTTGCCCCTCCCAAAACAAACTGAAGTTAGTTGTCAACATTATCGGCATGATTTCTTTGCTTGCATCAATTTTTTACGATAAAACAACAGCAAGAACAAATTAGTGCCTTAAATTTTGTTTGTTCATTGGTCTCATACACCAAAATTTCAAATGCCACCCATTAAGTAACACAGAAGGTTGGAGAGCTTTAAAACTTAACCATGTTGCCAGCACAGTGGAACATGCTGGAGTCCCAGAACCTGGGGAGGCAGAGGCAGGTAGATCTCTATGAGTTCGAGACCAGTCTCATCTACAAAGCAAATCCAGGACAGCCAAGGCTACACAGAGAAACCCTGTCTCGAAAAACAAACAAACAAACAAACAAACAAAAGAACCTGAACCATGTCCATTCCACAGCCAGGAGGAAATGGCTGGTTTCCTAGGTGCTGCTTAGATGCTTCATGGTGTGTGAACCACCATCCTGGATACAGGCGGGCCTATTCCCTGCCTGACTCCCTGCTGCTTCTGCTGACAGGAAGCCAAGTGAGTCAACGCTGGGACTTGACAGCCCTCTCTCCTCCCCACCTTCTCCTGATCGCCTAACTGACCAAACTAAGTAGGAAGCCAGAGAGCTTCGAGTGCTTCGATACCATCCATACAGGTAAGCCTCCTGGATCACACAAAAGAACAAAGAGCTGCTGGGCTGGGTCTAGAGAGATGGAACGATGGTGTCCTGCATGGGTGTCAATATGACAGTTACTAACAAGAGTCTAAACACACAAACTCACTAACTCCTTCCATGTACAGAACTTACAAAACACACAATCTGACTCCTTCCCTGGCCCTGTGTGCTTCCTCTGACCTAGGAAGGATACAGGATTAGCCCAGAGTATGAAAATGGACAGGCAGCTCCCACAGGGTCCACGCACAGCCTGAAACACGCTCCTGGCTACCACAGAGCAGCAGGCTCAGCTTTGCAAAGTGAACATGCCGGAGGCCAAAGAATCCACTGCACGCTAGGTTGGCTGATTCTTCCCAGAATTTATGAGTGCAAGAGATGGGGGTAAACTACATATGGCTCAGACAGGACACAAAGAAGAGCTGGAACAGGCCTCTCAAGAAAACCTCCTGGCTGGGGATGTAGCTCAGTGGTACTCTGTTTGCTTAGCATGTGAATGGACCTGGGTCCGATCCCAGGGTCCAAGGAAGAAAACCGAAAGGAAAAAAACCTAACATCTCCAAAAGCAAGAGCCGGTGTTACCTGGTCAGGCAGACAGGAAAAGAGTTATAGTGTTCTGGTTCTTGGAGCTAGGAACTGCATGAAACTGCTCAGGACACAAGTTCTAAGTTGGAGTTCTGTACAGTGAAACCACACACCTCTGCCATCTGTTGCCTGGTGGTCACAGCAAGCTTCCCAGCTTCTCTCAGCACCAACAACATGAGCATGATAATAGTCTATTCCTCAAGTCCTATGAGGGCAGATGCCTGGCACGCAGTGACAACGCAGTAACAGCTGTTACAGCCCAAAAGCATGTGTTTGGTTATTACTACTACACGCGATCCTCAAGAGATGGTAGGCAAATATCCACATTTTAGTGTAAAGTCCCATTCATCTAAACTCACCCTCCTTTTCATAGAACATTTGCTTTATCCTAACATCCTCAAACCCTGAGATAAATGCATAATAGAGAGGGCTTACTTAGGTGTTCTCCTACATTGGAATAGAAGCTAATTAATAGAACCTTTATCAAAACCTCAGTGTGATTGAAAGCTATATAACATGCCCTGAAAGCCTTACTGTTCAAACTGAACAGACACGAGCCCAGTAGCCAGCGGAGAGAAGAGTGCTCAACAGAGGACAAGATGGTGACTGCAGAAAGAAAAGGACTTTAACAGGGCGTGGCGGCTCATGCTTATAATCCCTGCTCTTGGGAAGCTGAGGCAGGAGGATTGCTGTGACCTTTAAACCGTCTGGATTAAATGGGTTCTGAGACAGTCTTGGGTGAAGAATGAGAACTTGTCTCAAAAAGGAGGGAAGTGAAGAGGAGGAGGAAGGAGGAGGGGTGAACTGTTTCAGATGGAGCTGATGCGGAGGCGTTCCAGGTAGCAAAAAATGGAGCTGAAAGGGAAGAACCTGGGATTTGGAATGAGCCATCCACCTGGGCACCACCTACAGCAAGACTCCAGAGAAGAGCAGGTGAATCAAACTAAGACAAACAAGTGAGGTCAGAGGAGACAACATCTCTGTGCTTTAACTCATCCAAGTCCAACCACTGACGTCCACTTACACAAAACAGCACGTCATCGGTAGCAGTTTCTGCAGCATCCAAAGTGGGTGCTGTCTGAGTCTGAAAACTTAATAAAGTTACCCCTGGGGCAGAAGTGTGGATCGTTAGAGATGACTGCTATTGAAGGTCAGCGGGGTCTGGAGAGCTGGCACTGTGGGTAACAGGGCCTTCAATCCAAGCTTCAGGACCAGAGGTCACATCCCCAGTGCCCACGTAAAAGCTCGGCACGGCTACATGCACCTGGAATCCTGGTGCAGGAGGCAGCAGGTGGATTGCTGGCGCTCCCGAGAAAGGCAGCCTAGCCGAAACAGTGTGCTGCAAGTCCAGTAGCTGAGCCCGTCTCAGGGCAACAGTGTGACAAGCAATGGAGGAGGAGTCCCCAGAGCTGGCCTCTGCATGTGCACACACGCCCACTCACACAGACCTACACACACAACACGTCTACACACGGTTTTAAAAACTAATGATAAATAAATCATGAAGTCCAGCCAGGGAAATGGGGGAAAGGACAGGAATCAATTATATCTTCACAGATTGGTAACTGTGGGATTGCTGCTTTCTTCTCCTAACATCAGGTAAAAAATTATTAGTAGACACACCTTCCGTGGTGAGCTCGGGCGCCCTCACAGTTACCGCTCTGCAGGAAATGCCCCTGAAGCGTGCTCTATTGGATGCGGTGGGGTGGGCGCAGGTGCGTTCTCCACTCCTTCCTCACTGATCCCACGCCAGTCCTAACACTACTTGTAACCAATCTTAACGTGGAAACAAAGTCTGCAAGGTTTCAAATGGCCAGATGGCATGTCTAGTTCTGCAGTCATCAATTTCCTCAAGGAAAAGAAAGGAAGGAAGGAAGAAAGAAAAGAAGGAAGGAAGGAAGATATTAAATTGGTAGAATTGCCACTCTCTAGGTTTGAAGCCAATGAAAAACCCAGAAAGGTTTTTCACTCCTTATCTTTCTATCCTGAATGAATTTTAAGACCAATAAAAGCAAAAAGTCAGAAAAAAAAAAGGCCAGTGGATGCTTTCTGAGACTTACAAAAGTTAGACACTTTGCCATCCTAGTGATGAGCCTTTCCATTTTAATAACGGTAAAATACAAAGTTTTATGTCGTCTTTGTGTGTATAGGGTAGGGCAGGAATAGACTTATTTACAATGCATAAAATGATATGAGGTCATGCTAGCTGAAATTTTAAGTTAATAAAGAAATAACACATTCTGAGTCACAGATAGGCACATCCAGGAAAATTAAATGTCCACATTAAAAAAATAATAGTAATCTCACTAGCAAGCCACCTCTGGCTAGGCTAGATTCTTTTATCACAATCTAGTTTCCATTTTATTAACCTTTGGGTCACAGACTCCAGAGAGTATTGACTGTCCCTGACATGGAGCAATGAGTTGTGAGGAGCAGGACTGAATTAGGGGGCCATCTGCGGAGATGACAGTGGTTGCAGTATGGTGTGTCGATCTCCTCAAACCTCCCCACATGAGACGGAACAACGATAACACAGCAGTGGTAGCCATTAGGTGATGGGAGCCCTTCCCTGGGAACCTGCTAGGACTCTGCCACCTCCAGGGGAGGGGGGAGGGGAGGGCTGTCTGCTGGGGCTAAGAACAGGAAAACCTAAAATGGCTGACGAGTGTCCAGAGGAAAGCACACGGGGGCAACGTGAGCCCTGTGGCTGGAACTCGGATGAGCAGTGTCTTCTGGTGTGTTCCCATTTGCAGTGCAATCGAGTCTCGGTCAGGGCGCCCTTAAGGAACCTGGGGAGCTTAGTTCCTATAGACTCTGGACACACGCACACATGAGTTACGATACCATCTGTATACCAATACCCACAGAGACCAGAAGCAAGTGCTGGATCACCCGGCTGGAGTTCCAGGCAGTTGTGAGTCACCTGCCCTGGGTGCTGGGAACAAAACCCAGGTCCTCTGGAAAAGCAAGAAGTGCTCTTAACCGTCTCTGTGGTCTCTCTCATGCAAACTCTGATACGATTTCCCCTTCGCTTCTATAGTGCAGCGTGTACAGCCAACGGTTGGGAGGAGTAGAGCAACACCAACTCTCTACAGCCAGGTCTTCCCATGACTGACTGTATTTGCTCTTGATAACTATTGCTCCCAGTGTTTCCTTTTACTGTGTTCCATTCAGCTCTTGAGATAGGGGCCCGCTATGTAGCCCAGGCTAGATTCAACCTTGCCATCCTTTGCCACTTACTATCCAGCCCCATTTTAAAGGTGCCTGTGCTGGTTACTAATGTGCCACTGGGACAAAACAGTTGGTGTGAAGAGTGCAATCGAGAAAGGATTGGTCTTTGTGGGGTTTGGTCCACAGTCCTTTGCTCTGTTGATTCTGTACCCCATAATGAGGCAGAATGTCACAGTGGCATGAACATTGGCAGAGGCCACTATCCTCAGGCTGGAAAAGAACCGGGGGTGGGGGGGAGATAGCACGCCCACCAACACATCCTCAGTGACCTAGTTATTCAAGCTAGCCCTACCAATTGGGAACAAAGCCTTCTATATGTGACCTTCTCTGGGGACACTCATATCCAAAGTGTAGCCATGAGAAAATGAACCAAGGGAATCATCTAGTCTACAGCCATCAAGGGACAGAACAAAGACTGAAATCCACGTGATACTATGCTTCACTTGTTACTTGTAATAATAAAAAACAATAGAGTAAAATAACTGTCAAAAATTAAAATCCGGGCTGGAGAGATCACTCAATGGTTAGAAAGCACTGGCTGCTCTTCCAGAGGACCTGGGTTCAATTCCTAGCACCCACATGGCAGCTCACAGCTGTCTGTAACTCCAGTTCCAGGAGATCCAACACCCTCACACAGACTTATAGGCAGGCAAAACATCAAGGCACATGAAATTTAAAAATTAATTAATTAATTAAAACCAGGTATTATTAAAAGTGTATTTCCATATGACCAAACTCTGTATTTTATTTCATCTTTCAAATGTTCTGATCTGGAATGGAAAGATGGCTCAGAGGCTAAGAAAGCACTAGCTGTTCTTTCAAAGGTCCTGAGTTCAATTCCCAGCAACCACATGGTAGCTCTCGACCATCTATACTGAGATCCAGTGCCCTCTTCTGGCATGTAGGCAGAACAATGTATAAATAATAAAGAGATAAATATTTTTTTAGTTTTAATTAATAGAAATTAATAGATGTGATTGAGCAAAAATAGACTATTTAGAGGTTAATATGTAGATGAAGCCCTTATATTTAGCAACAAAGGTCTTGTTCATTCATGTCTCTGTGGAAGGGAGTAGATCTGTTTCTTATTGTGGAAATATGGTCATCCTGTTTATATCCAAATGCTACTTAACATTCAAATCTCAGTAATTCCCATCTTCTATTTATCTTTCTCCTGTCATTTGAGAAATGACTTCTTAATTTCTCCAGCTGTACTCATTGTATTTAGCACATGGTTTAGTATATAATTATTCCCCAATTATAATTAGAGTGTTTGCAGTAACAGGAACCCAATTTAGACTACTTGCTGAAACAAATAAACAAAAAGGTCACACAAAATATGTGAAGCGATTGTTTTATAACAACTGGATGGCAGGGTTTTGGATTGCAGGCAAACACCTGAAGGGTGAGAAACAAGTAAGGTACCAGCTTCCCAGCTTGAGAAAGTTTCCAGGCTGTGACGTGGAAAGAGGCTTGGGGAGAACTCAGGTCATTCCCTGAGTAGAAAACCTGAGAGACAAGAAAAACCAAAGCAGCTAAAATGTGCACAACCAAGCACCAAAGGAGAGAAGCTGCCACAGAGTAAAAACTGCCTACAGCTCTCTCCTGAGCACGGTACTGATTTTCACACAAATGTGTCTCTCCCTCAGGCTTTCAGTGGACCATTTAGAGAGCAAGTCTACCTTCAGAGATTTCACAGACAACAGATACATGAAACAGAGAAAGGACACTTGGTAAAGAAGGGGGCACCCTTTCAACAGCCTTGAGTATCAGCATTTAATTAACAATGGAGGAGACTTTGGTCCACACCTCACACACAACTCAAAGCAGATCACTGACCTACATGAAAAATGTGACACTAAGAAATTGCTACAATAAATAGGAATCTACTAGCTTTAACACCAAATGCATGGCCCATGAACAAAAACAAAAACAACAAAACTTCACCAAAATCGAAAGTTTACTTATCAAAGTCTTAAACAAGATGCAAAGACAAACCATGGACAGAAACAAAAGACTTTCAAATCATTCATCTGATTGATTCTAAAACTCGTGTTTTAGAATATGTAAAATCCTTCAGAACTGAGCGAAGAAGAGAAAACAAAATCGGTAAATCATTTGAACATGGTCTTTGCCAAAGAGGTGATGGCACTTGGCTGAGGAACATGGATGGCAAATCGGTCACTACAGGACGCTCAACAACTGAGGTAGAGTTAAACTGGGACGTACAAAGGCTAGGTTGGGCAACTTAGTGAGACCCCATCTCCAAAGACAAAGAAAATAAGAAGTCTGACCATCATAATGAGGATTCCAAGGAACCAGGCTCTCATACCCTACTAAAGGGAATGTAGAGTAGGTCAAGCACCCTAAAAGACTGTTGGTCAATTTTCCAAACATAGGCCTATACCACATTGGTCAGCCATTTTGTCCCAAGACTTAACCCAAGAGAAATTAAAATATATGTGCATTCTTACATAAATATTCATGGTAACTGTATTTGTAAGTCTCAAAATATGTACATTCAGATGCCAATAATATATGGATAATTAGACCCTTTTGGCATACTGTACGATAAGAGGCTTTCAGCAAAATAAAGAATTAAATTCTTGAACACTGAGAATTTCGTATGTTCACCTGTGTCAAATTATAATGTTTTTAAAAAAACAATCCAGGAGTGTCAGGAACAGATTATCTTTTTTCCTATCCAAGCTATGAGCAAATATTATGTACTTATATGATATAATAAACATATGTCTTTAACTTAAGCAAAATCTTTGCATTTTTCCTGCAGACAACATTTGAAAGACACAATGTCTGCATCTTTTAAAGCTTTTTCTCTCTGTGCTAAGTGAAATACAAGTAATCTTATTAATTTATTTAAGCAAAACAAAACAAAATTTATTCAAGTGTTTCTAAAAGACAATCAAAACAGGACAAAAATAATCAGAAAAAAAGCAAACAGATTTGTAAGAACAGTTTAAATGGTGTCTTAAAGTATCCTGAATAGAAATAAGCCTTACACTATATGATTCTAGTGAGCATAATGTTGGAAGGGTAGTTTGTATATTTCCCAGAGTTCTTACCTAGGAGTCTCATTATTTGTCTGAATTCTGTACCACTCTCAAATAGATACTGAATTTAAATAGCTATTTCTAACATAATGTGGTAATAGCTCATATTTGTGAAGTGCCCAAAGTCAGTTGGAACTTGCAAATGGCCTTCAAGGTACTCTAATTTGTTTCAAACACGGGTTATATCTCCCCAAATAGTGTTGTTACAGGTTGATGAATCTTATCTGTGTACCCAATGAGGCAAGAAATATAAGTTTATTTCTTTGTGCCCAACAGGTTTTCAAAGAGCTATTATACTGTGACTACTTTCTGAAGTCTGAACTTTCGTGTATTACCTCCAAGCTGGAAGGCAAGTTGATTGCCCTGATGAAGCAGAGGAGTGGATTCTTACCTGGACTGGCCACAGCGAGATGCATCAAAGAACGCAGGTATGTTTAGCACCCCATCATGCTTCACTGAAAACGGGAGCCACACTAACAATGTCCTCACGCTGTCTTTATTTTTTTTAATTTATTTATTTTTATATCAATCACAGGTTAGGTACTTTGAATCCCAGGCGTAGCCCCCTCCCCCATTCCCTCCC
>CM053743.1:15055809-15099332 GCA_028658305.1 Pachyuromys duprasi | reverse complement strand
ATGAACCTACTAAAATCTGTACACCTAAAGAAACTAATCAAGAGGGAGGACTCTGGCTAAAAGGCTCAATCCCCAACCAGAAAGGCAAAGCAGACGGACATCAGAAGAAGAAAACAGGAAACAAGCTAGGAGCCTGTCACAGAGGGCCTCTGAAAGGCTCTGCCTTGCACAATATCAAAGCAGATGCTGAGACTTATGGCCAACTATTGGACAGAGTGCATGGAATCTTATGAAAGACGTGGGAAATAGTAAGATAGGGAGAGGACAGGAGCTCCACAAGGAGAGAAACAGAACCAAAAAATCTGAGCACAGGGGTCTTTCCTGAGACTGATACTCCAACCAAGGACCATGCATGGAGATAACCTAGAACCCCTTCACAGATGGCAGTTCAGCGTCCAAGTGGGTTCCATAATAATGGGAAGAGGGACTGCCTCTGACATGAACTGATTGGCCTGCTCTTTGATCACCTCACCCTGATGGGGGAGCAGCCTTATCAGGCCACAGAAGAAGACAATGCAGCCACTCCTGATGAGACCTGATGGACTAGGATCAGAAGGAAGGAAAGGAAGACCTCCCCTATCAGTGGACTTGGGGAAGGGCATGCGTGGGGAAGGGGGTAGGAGGATGGGACTGGGAGGGGAGGAGGGCGAGTTATGGGGGGATACAAAGTGAATAAAGTGTAATTAAAATAAAAATGAAAAATAAAAAAAAAAGAAACGGCCGAGTTAGAGCTCTGGTCCAGGAAGGACAAGGAGGAAAGAAAAACATTGCTAACTAGAGACTGCTAGTGCTGCCTGCTATCTACCACACCCTCCTTCACTCCATCTAGCCCAAAGCAGAGCACGATGTTGTCATTTAGAGCACATCATATGTATGGAAGGAAATTGTCTGAGGTACAGCAAAGCAAAATCCAGAAACCCAATAAACTGCCTTAGTTTAAAGAAAGGCTGCACAACTGGATGAAACCGTACATGTAGCCACACTCTCAGCTATTTTAGACGCTTGTGTGTGTCTTGGAAAAGCAGTTGAGGACACAGGATGATGAGTCCTACCTTGTGTGCTCCTAGTTTGGAAAAGCATAATTTTTTTTCTAAATTATGTACATTTGAAAAAATATTTTAAATGATGTTGCCATGCCCAGAATTATGTTAGAGAAACAAAAGCAAACAAACAACAAGAAAACTGGGTTTGTAAAACCTTTGACTACAATAGGCGTGGTGGCTCTGTACCACACCTTAGCTCAGAACAAGGTTCTGTTTCAGGGCTTAGAAGCCAAGCCTGCTTAGCAAACCTGAGGCAGAGAAGTGTGTCCTGTTCCCTTTGTGTCCTTTCCAGCACAGACACATTTAAGGGACATGATGGACACAAGACTTCAGGAGAAAAACAACAGTGGCTTATCCACCAGAAAAAAAAAAAAAAGGCAGCGAAACAGCCTGTTGCTGCTGGTGCTATGAAATGAATTTGGTTTCCATGCAGGCCAGTCACAGAGCACGTATCAGAGGCCCTTTCTTGTGCTTTCCCAGTTTTATCACATGTCCACTCAACACCCTTACACACCCAAATCTTAACATTTGTGAAATATAAGAATAAAAATTTTTGGTAGCATCACGAAAGTGCTCATCGGGCAAAAGTACTCACTGCCAAGGCTGCAGACCTGGGTTTGATCGCTGGAACCATATGGTGGAAAGAGAGAACTAACTCCTTACAAGAGCACAATGAGGCACGTGCAACCCCCAACATACACACAAAATGAATAAATAATGTGATAAAAAATTAATTAGAATATTTGGCAGAGCCAGGATAACATGTCAGTCAAGATCAACCACAACATATAAAACAAAGGAAAGAAAGAGAACATCTAGTGTTAACTGTATGCATACATCATACTTAACGCTAGATCACATTTTCCTATTTAATTCTCATAGTGAGGGCTTCCACCTACACTTTACATATGAATGCTTTAAAGAGCCACAACATTAAATGTAGCCACACAAGTAATAAGCAAGTAACAGCAGAGATTTGCACATAAACCCCAGAGGGTCATAAGCGCAGGTTGGCCCCAGACGGTAGGCGTGGGAAACCACCCTTTTGCTGGACACTGAAGCCATCTTTGAGGTGAATGACACATCTGGGTCTCGACTGTCTCCTCACACTGGTGAGAGTGTCCCATTTGCCTGCGAGAAAAGTCTGAGAGGTCTGGGGCTGAAGTCCTAGCTCTAGCCCTTCCTGTCTGGTTATGCCAGGATGGCTGTTTCCCCTCTTTGAACCACAGCCTCAGAATCCTTCAAATGGAAATGATATTCCTTCAAAGGCTGTTAAGAGGATTTGGTCAAAGTGCTTCCAAATCTATAAAAGCATCGAGCTATAAACTGTTTCCCATTCTAATATCCTCGGCTTCCTGCAAGATGAGAAACCACACAACATAACATCCTGGGGAGTCACCTAATCTGATGCACCTTAGAAATCATTTTCTAGAGAAAAAAAAATTATTATTCTCCATCCTTCACTGCTTGGATGCTTCACACCCTGATAAAAAGAAGTCAGAGGAAGAGATGTGATGGCTGGAAGGAAGGGCGTGATTCATGCTAATGGCCTGGCACAAAGTCTTGCAATAGTTTTGGAAACATATCATCAGTACTGCTCTCATTTGTTAACTTATTATCTGCATGTCCAGAAATGGGAGAGTCCTTAGAAATGTTTTCATTCACATATTATGTTTCTCTACTTCTCAGTCACATCCTCCACTGTGGTAGGTATTTTAAATCACAGTGCTGGTCTACACTCTTTCGAAAAACATCATATGGGGGTTATTTCTGTTGGAATGTTCTTACAGCTTGACTCTATCACTTACACTTAAAGTTTACAATAATATCATGATATGTACGGTGAAAATTAGCATACCCATCATTATCCATCACTGTACATGGTACCCGTTTTTGTATGTGTGTTGAGAGCACCTAAAATATATTCTCTTAGCAAAAATTCTAGACAGAATACACTATTGTTAACTACATTTGGTCTTCATTGAACCTCTAGTATTGTTCATCCTTCACATCTTCAGCTTTGTATCCTTTGGACAATAAACTCCCTATTTCCTAGCAACACTGTCCCCCCACCAACACACACATACATACACACCCAGTAATCATTATCCTATTTTAAAAGAAGACATGTTTATAGAAAGTAGGAAATTACTTTTATTATCTGAAAAACTGGCTGTACAGTTTAGATCCAAGTATCTTTTATTGTCATTGTTTTTTTTCAGTAACTATTAATTTCTAATTCTCTCTAGCTTGTTTTTTCTCCACCTGCAATAAGGTAAAAATAGCTCCCAACAGTTCTTCTATTTCTAACAGAATAACGTAAAGCGCTTTTGCAAATTCTAAAGAGCTATTAATATTATTTATTATCCGTCAACTCTGCTAAGTGAGAACCTATTTCTTAGTCACCCTAACCCACAGCAATTTTAAAATCAATGATGCAACTCAATGTGAGACAAGAGAAGCCCTTATATTTATTCCAGAAGCATTTGCACATAAGAGAAGCCCACCCAGTGCACAGAAAGAGGGGGGGCTACATTAACCAGGAACTCCAGAGGGTCCGCCCAGCTGCCTGGACATTCAAACCTGGCACCAAGCAAACAGACTCCTAAAAAAAAATCACAGTAGTCATCAGGAGGACGTACCCAAGCCATCTGATGTACTCACAGCATCTGGGCACAAAAACATTTTATTTCCCAAATCCCTCTTCCCTGCCCCCACACACCCAAGCCACACGTACAAACAATCTGGACAGTCCATAAGGCAGAGGATAATTTTAGGGCTTTCCCCAGGGCCTGGCTGGAAGCTTTCCAATCATTTCTTTCTGCCTCTGAAATCAAATGCCCTCGTTCTTTACACATGTAAAAAAAAAAAAATGAAACCAGTTTCTATTTTATTCTGTTTGCAGAATGAAAGGGGAAAACGTGAGAGTCTCACACAGCTTTGCTGAGGATTCTTAGAAAGAAAACTCCCTGCACTGGAGGAGGAGGCAAAGGGAGCTCAAGAGGAAAGCAAGGCCAGTTAGCTAGCCCCTGAGAAGCCTCCACAGCATGGTCTCAGGTACACAAACACACACGGAGCTTGAGCGTGAAGCTGAGAAACAAAACCACCGCAATTTCCGGATTCGCTTTAACTGCTGCTCGTGACACGGTATTGCCCTCTTGACTGTCCCAGGAGCGAGTACCCGTGTGCCCATCTGTCTATGTAGCTTCCTGTCTAGACGTGGCTCTGAGTGTGCCTGACATCTTCCTGTCAACCTAGTGTTTCCTGACAGACAACACTTTTTCAGACTTGGTTCTTTTTTATTGGTGCTTATGATTTGTAAATTGCACTCTACCCTCAGTGCATAAGGGTTTCTGTTGCTGTCACAAAACCTTGGTCAGTGTTTGTTGTCATTTATTCCGTTTGTGCTATATGAGATAGACATTCTGGTGCTTCTGTTTTTATCTCCCTGGTAGACACTCTGGCATTTCTATCTATGTCTCCCTGATAGCTAAGATACTGGGCATTCTTCATGTATATAATGGACAATTATACTTCTCTTGAAAACTGTCTTTTCCCTGTCTTCATTTAAGTTATTTATTATTTTAGTGTTCGATTTTTTGTTTTTTAGTTCTTTGTGTGTAATGACTACAAATCCTTTTTTGGATGAATAGCTGACACAAAGATTCTCTTCTATTCTGTAGACTTAGATGACATATTTTAATAAGCGTGAAATCTGGTTTAAATGAACATCAAGAACAGGTTCATTGGGCAAAAATTACTTGGAAGGATTAGGTTTCACACACACACAAAAAAAAACTTTCTGATGCCCACTGAGAGAACAGAATAGAAAAGAAAAGTCAAGAGGATTGCATAGATCGATTACATATGCACAAGTGTAAAAATAAGTCACCTTCTCACCCCCGTGCTCTGCTATTGTATCACCTTCTCCTCCATCTGAGGACATCGGGTTCTTTCCAGGCACCTTGAGGTGTTGTTTGGGAAAACTGGGACATGTGAGCCCCTGAGCCAGCCTATGCAGCCCAGGGGGAGCAAATTCACTCTGCAGGTGAGACCGTAAATTAGTGTAGCCCCTCCCACAATAGGTCTTTTCTATGGTCCTGATACACAGTGGAATTCTACTTAACTGTAAACCATGGAATTTTCAAGTAAATAGGTGGCATTAGAAAACACAATACAGAGTGAGGCGACCCAGACAAAGAAAGTCAAGCATATGTTCTCCCTTATATGTGGATCCTAGTTCCAAAGCTTCAGATCTGTGGATATGATTTAATGAACCCACTGCTAAAAGGAAAATGGTACATTGGGGCAGCCAGGCTCCCCTGTCTGTCTGTGAGCTCCAAGAGGCAGGATAACCCTCCACTGCTCTGTGTTCTTCACTGGGCTTCCTCAGTAGAATAGACTGGATACAGTATAACGTGTCAAACATAATGGAAACTTAAAAATAAACCGAGCACTTTCTCTAGATTAATTAGATCCTGACCACTTCAAGAATTAAACTCCAGTGTCTCTCAGGAGCTCATTCTAGCCTGCAGCCTTCCCAAGAGATCTAAATTATGATAGATGATTTTATAATCATTCTAAACTGAGTAGCATCATCCTGGAAAAAGATACCTTCATAAGACAAAACCATGGGACCTCAAGCATTTATAATCATTCTAAACTGAGTAGCATCATTCTGAAAAAGATATATCCACAAGACAAAACCTTGGGATCTCAGGCTGCCTGGGATTCAGGCTGTCAGCACAATCAAGCCACAGCAAGGTACCGACTCAGAAGCGCAATGGCATAGTTAGCCACCTACCCACTGGATCTAGAGGGCCTGAGCCCAGCTGTAAGCTGCAAGTGCTTCATCTTTCCTTCTCTGCCTTTCAAATAGAAGCATCTCTAGTCTTTCCTATTCATACCACCACTAACATTCCCTTCACCAGCAAGTCCCCGCATGCCTAGGATGGCCAGTGGGAGCCTTGGGTGTCTGTTCTCTTTATTACAGTACCAGAAAAAAAAAAACAATTCACATTTGTATAATGCTTGACAAGTCATAACAGACTTTCATGTCTATTACCAACCTTGGGCCTTACATCATTTCGGTGAGTGAAGCAAATTGAATACTGACAGCTTCATGTCCAGGTCATGGAAGTGGACAGAGGGGAGGGCATTTCCTCCAGCAGGCAGCCTGGAAGCAGATAAGCCCCTCCTGGAACCCACACCTTGGGGTTCCAGCTGCCTGTTCTTTGAAGTTCAAAGTGCCTACCTTCACTCCAGTCACCAGCCCTGTGGGCCTCACTCCAGCCACCCTCACTTGACTTCCAGTCAAGTTCAAATACTGGCAGTGAAAGCGAACCTCCAGGCATCCAGGCACCACACAGTGTTTCCAGAGAAGCCAGGCGTCATTGCTGCTCCTGTCCCGCTGGGGATATAATAGGAAAGCCCACTGCGTGAGTGTTTCTTTGGAGTAAATCACCCCTGGGGTAACGTAATCTGACGTCTGACTAGAATTCTTCACCAAGAGCATGAAAGAGAAGAGCCTGATGAAAAAGCCTTGACTTACTGCATGGATTCACTGCTCCACTTGACCTGCATGGAAGGCGCATGTTTGCAAAGCAACTGAAAAATAAAAAGCACTCGGATTTAATTATATTGTGATCTGTGGCTGAATTTCACTTAAGTGGCATTTATAATTGGCATGCTTTTCAAGTTCCGCTTCTGCCACAGTCGTGTGTAAAAGTACATTATTGTCATTTATACACCCGCAGTCTAAGTGAGCTCCAACAGGCAAGTCGCTAAGACATGGCTGTCACACTTCCATGAAATAAAATTAGATATACCCAGAAGTAAGTTGGTTCCTAGATTCTGCTCAAATAGCACATGGGAGGTTTTCAGAATTAAATAAGCATTGATGGAGCACCTCTATTTTGTTTAGCATAGGAGGTTCAGAAAAAATTATATACCATGTTCTAGAACAACCAAAGCAGAGAGGTAACTTAGGCCACGGGTAGGCCAAGGTAAAGGTTTATAACAAAAATTACATTTACTGTTACATATGTCGACTGCTATTTTAGTTAATCCTCATAACAACTCAATAAGACAGATATCACTGCCATCCCGTGGTTATGGGACACAAAACTGAAGCACAGAGCAAAGACACGTTTAATTAAGGAAACTTAGGACGGTGTGAGAGCGCCTATGTGGTCGGAGCCTCTTTGTCAGATGTGGGAATAGGAGCCGACTCCTTGCTGTGGTCCTGAAGATTGAACAGGTTCAGTCAGGAAGAGAGAAGAGCCACTCAGGTGGCTCAGAGGGTATCAGGTCCCATAAACCAAAGCACGAATTTATACCTGGCATGTAAGGACACCGAGGAGAATGGGAAGATGGACAGTGGACTGGACTAGGCGGGGTGGGACACCCAGTAGAAGGCCTGAGGGACCACCTAGAATAGCCTGAAGACCAGAGCAGGGACTGGGAATGTGCGGGAGAAAAGGGTACACCGGTACACACACGGACTCAGGACTCACACACACTCAGTCAGGACTGAGGGGAGGGGGACGTGAAGGGCAAAGGCAATTAGTGACAGACTGTGACGTCACCCACACTCCCACCACTCCTTGATTACAGCAGGTTCTCAAACAATGTCACATCAGTGGATGAAGAGGGCTCTGACTTAAAGATAGAAATCCAAGAAAGAATGGACAGGCATCACTGATATGTTGCCCAGTGGATCTCAGCCTTCCTGACACTGTAACCTTTCACGCAGTCCCTCATGTTATGGTGACCTAACCATAAGACTATTTTGTTGCTACTTGGTAACTATCATTTTCTTACTGTTATGAATTGTAGCATAAATATCTGATAGGCAGGATATCTGATGTGTGACACCCCACCCCAAAGGGTTGCAAACCATGGGTTAAGAATTGCTGCCATAGACGAAAAGGAAGAGAGAGACACAAAGGAGACAACCCAGTAAACTCGCAGAGAAAAGAGGCTGGGTGGGACTGGATGACAAGAACTTGGAAAGAAGAACTGAGTCTCAGAAGGACACAGAGAGCACAAATACAGCCTCCATTTTAGTTTCAAAATGTAGAGGCCTGGAAGGGATCATTGATGAATTTCAGGTATCTGGAGAAAGAGGCCCAACCTCTGTTTAAAACGCACCAACTGTGAGAATCACAGTCCTTACTCACTACAAATTCAAAACAATCAAAGTTGCCATTTTGTTCATAAGCTACCTTCAAAGGCAACTGTGTGTAGGTAGAAGTTTCCCAACATGAACCCACTCACTACTGGAACTGTTACATTTGATCTAAGATGCATAAAAAAAGGAACTCCTAATGCACAGAAAGACTCCAAAGCTGAAAGAGCTACACAATGGGATGCAGCAAAGAGTTAAGCTCCAAGCCCTGCTCCCTGGGACTTGCCGCCAGCACTGGCCATTTGGCAGCTATGAAACACCAGCCTTTCCTTATCAAAATACAAAGAAGAAAAGAAATCATCTAACAGTTTCTCAGCAAGAAGCCATTAGACAGATGTAATCATAATGGGACCAAACATTCCTATAAATAAAATGTGCATATTTAGGACCGCACGCAGTGTTTAAAAGCAGCGAACACAAAGGTAAGTAGAGTTGCCCTTGCATACACAATGGCTCAGATGTCATAGCAATTCAGTTAGCCCATGGATAGAAATGGTGAATTTGTGGGACAAACCCAGTATCCATTAGCTTAGAATCCAAATGATCCTCATAGAAAGCCCAGCTGTGGCAACGGGCGCCATTATTCTCTAAGTAAACACCTCTCTTATGATCAGTCACTCACGTCCGACGGCAGAAGCTACAGCCGGGCTTGTCTGAGTTATTTGCTTCAGAAACAGCCTGACCAAATGGTTCTCTTTCAGGAGCTTGAAGCCCAGTAGGATGACCAAGTAGATCAGATGGTACAGGAGTCTGTTAACAGGCAAAAAGAGTTCAGCTCTCCCCTTAATGTACAAACCAACCTAACGGCCAAAGAGAAAGGGCAGGAGCCGGGACAGTTGGCAGTGGGACTTTCTTACAGAAGGGACAGAAACACAAAACTGGAAATGTCCATAAAATGTGGCCTTGCTGTGAGTGCAAAATATGAGAAAAATAAATGGAAATTCAGGCACATTGTTTAAATTTTTTTTTTAAAAAAAAGCATGCCACAAAATATGCACAGGGTAAGATGTCAAAACTTTTACCCAAATGCTTTGCAATTTGGAAAGCAGGATATATCAAAGGTAGTTTAGTGAGTTAGTCATTTGAAGCCCTGGAAATATTTTTCCTTGAGAAAAATGTTACTCATGATGCCTGGCTTCCCATGATACAACATTAGAATCTGTTATTGACAGTGTCATAATGCCTACCTACAGTGTGGGGATAATGGAGTAATACAAATTGTTTTGTAAAAAGAGAACCTTATTATCTATTATCCTACACAGAAATCCCTTTCAAATTATGAGCTACAACCCATGAAATCATTTTAGTCAGTCTTTACCAGGTTTGTCTTTTAATGGGATGGAAGGAACGAGATACAAAGAAAAGAACTGCAAAGATCAAAGTGTGTCTCATGGTATGAGAAAAGCTATTGTTCTTGCAACTTAATTTCAGTGTTTTGTATATATATATATATATATATATATATATATAGTGTGTGTGTGTGTGTGTGCAAAGCAAAATATCTTTCTTACTCTGAGTTACAGTCAAAACAGCTTGAGTGTCTCTAGAAAGGGCTCCCATGGGGTGCTAGGAACAAAGATAGTATTTAGTAATGCTGAATGAATGATTGGTTGAACGCATTGACAAACACATGGAGAATGAATAATAGGATGGTGGTCATGGACCTCTTGGCACAACCTTGACACTGGCGATGGGAAATTTGCTGTCTCTAGCATTTTGATATTAAGGCAGTGAGGTTGGAGAGCTGGCCAGCTGCAGTTCTCTGTGTGCGGGTCCCTTGGCATATATATATATATATGACACTACAGGGTTTGATAATCAATTTGATCTATCAGACACTTATTTGATGCAAAAGTATGTGAAAACATTATGCTAAGTGCAAGGGAAGGGAAAAGTGCATCATTTCTGAGACTGAAGAGACTCATCACAGTGTCAATAAATTAACATGTATTGAGCATTATTTTAAGTACTTTGTGGGAATTAATTTAACCCTCAGTTCCCTACATTAAGCACTGTAATCCCCAATGAAGACATAATTGAAACAGTTCGAAATTACACACACACAAACACTGTTCCAACAGACCTGTAGTAAGAGGCTGGATACTGTGCATGGAATAGATCTGGAGGTGATATTGGAGCGGAATGTTGAAGACAGACGAAACTTCAACATTGAACATTAGAGGAAGAAAATTTCAGGTGTCAAAACAGCATACAGGTGTCAGGCAAAAACAAGAGGCAGAAGAACACCAAACTGCTAGAACACTAAGAACATAACAGAACACAGGGAACACTGGACAAGACCACCAAACTGTAAGCAGCCTACGGAGAAGGCCCATGTGCCATACTGAATCTGCATATAGTTGTAAACCACCAAGGAATTTGTGATAATTAAATGGTCACCATATTGTGCCAGGCTTTTAGGAACATGATTTGGTATAGAATACAAAAGACTGAGTGGATGAGAAAAATGTGGGAGGCCAAGAAACCATGTAAGTCAATGCAAGTGTCTGTCAAGAACTGTGGCCAAAAGCCCAGGATTTGTTTCCTAGACTAGATCGTTAGCAGGTGGGTAACACTGGACAATTCATAGACTCACTCTGAGCCTGGGCTTTCTTGTTTGTAAAACATACCACTAATTTCACAGCATTCTTGGGAGAATAAGGAGGCTTGTTGTTTTGCACAGTGAACACAAGCTAATGAAAACTGTTCTGTAAAGCTGCTATCTCTACAGGGCCATCACAATCGAACTTGAATATTTCCCAAAAATGACTTCTCAAAGTTCAGTCGGCCTTTAAACATCCCTGGGAGGGAGCAAAGCTCCTGTTGTGCCAATGGTGACCTGATAAGGACCATGAGAGAGCCTTTCCCTCATTTGAAAACTGTATCTGGGAATGAAGAGAGACGGCCCAAGCCAAAACAAACTGTGGGTTGCTCTTCTCATCCCTGGGACTAAACATTCAACCAAAACAACTTTAGGGAGGGTTTGTTTGTCATTTGGTCTCACAGTTTGAGGGTCCAGCCCACCATTCTGGGACAATTATAGCAGCAGGAATATGAGGCAGCTGGTCTCACTGCCCCGAGCCAGGAAGTGATTCTGTTGTGTAACTTGTGTTCTCATTATTTAGTCTGAGGCCAGCCTGTGGACTGGTGCAGCCCACGGTAAGATGGATCTTCGAACATCCATTAACCCAGTCTAGAAACCCCCTCACAGATGTGCCCAGAGCTGCCCTAGGTGGCTCTAGATCCTGTCAAGTGGACAGTTGAAATGAACCATGACAGAAACCAGTTCCAATAACTAAGTAGCCACAGTTGGATGAGATGAACTGACCTCAGCCATAATGAAACCTTGATTAGCATCCCCACTTTTGCACCCATTATGACAGCGACCTTAAGTAAATTATTTATACTCTCTAAAGATCTTGATTTTCTCATCTGCAAAATGTGATGGATCACATCTATGTCACAAGACTGTTATTAGCACAGCTGAGATCATGTAGAATATGTTCCTAGAAAAATGTGATGATAACTGATAGCTACCAGATATTATGCATAGTAGAAAATCAAGCTGTGCTTACACTTAGGCAGCAATACAGGTCGAGACAGATTCGAACTTATAGATGCTATCTGATCCGTGGCCACGCTAGAGGCTACATCAGGAAGGCACTGATCATTCCTTTTGTATAAGAGCCAGATGTATTCACCCAACCTAGGTGACTCCTTAAAGATGCTCCGTTGGGTCAGTTAAGGGTGACAGAAAGGAAGAATGCAGCTACACTCTGCAGTGGAGGAGAGCAACATGGAAGGTGGGGGCACTAGCCCCTGAATACATTATTCTCTGTCATGTCTTAGAAGACAAAACTGGGCTACAAGTGGAGAGCATGACCATATCGCCATAACTCAAAGGGAACAGAATGCCAGGGACACACACACTCCTAGGTCGGGAAACACTTTCATGTATGCTTCTGGCCTAGATAATAGAATACAGAGAAAACCAGCTGTGTCTGTAAGTGGTCTGCTTGGTGGTGGCACAAACATTCCAAAACCGCTAGGCTGGTGCTCAGGCCACATTGTGCTCCTAAAGTAAACTTACTGCCCATCACTTTTTTTTCCCTACAATTTTTTAATTGTCCCAAAGACTTGGGTGGTTTCTGTTTTGTGTTGCAGATTTCCATATCTTACTAAGAGCACAAAAGGGAACAAAATGCCCATTAAGGCGCTCTGGCTGCAGTGTGCAGGCATGGCCTGTGCTGAGCCTCTGGAGGTGGTGCAGGCAGGCATACATTGAGCTGTTTTGCAATCCCAGGGACTTTTGCCCCTGCTTTTCATTTTATTTTATCACAACCTGTCACCTCTCCATTTTAAACAACTGCAGATGTGTAACAGGTCCTAGACTCCTTACTCATGGGGAAGAAACTCTCTTACAAATGTACTTGGCCTGTGTGAGATGGAACTACATTCTTGGCCACAGTCTCACCAAAATGAAACCACAGGCTATACGTTGTGACAATGCCCACTTCTTTTTCCGGATTTCCCTGATCTAAAGGGAGCCTTCAGTGTTAGAACAGTCAGTATTTGAGTACCTTATTCTTCAAGTACCTTAGCATTTTCAAGATATTAATATTCAGAGGGGCTTCCATGTTTCTCTCCATCCCAGACGTAGCAAGCTGAACCACACCTTTCTAAGGAGCAATAGAATATAGCTAAAAGACATCCACAAAGTGCATTTCTGTATCAGCTCCTCCTCTCTTTGGACACCTTTCCTCCAGTCGCACTGACGATATGTGATGCCTGAAACACACTCTTAGGTCGATTCAGCCAACAGTAACTCCACTGTTCATAGGAGGATAGTGAGAAGAGAAGCTGAAAGTAGCTCCTACCTCTGGATGGGTGTGAAATAGCTCAAAGCAAGATATAAGGAGTTACCAAGGATGGAGGGACTTCTCTTCCCCTGGAATTTCTTAAAGACCAAACAGCCACTCTTGTTTGAAAATAGCAATCATCTAAATGTGTGTGTAACTATTGGGGGGGGGCACTTCTCTAGAACAACTGGGAAGCCAAGGTGAGGCACCCATTGACTGGAGGAATGCATGAGCTGGAGCATGTATCCAAAAGGCAAATCAGTACACACACACCCAAATCTCTTGGTGGAGGCTTTTGGAAATTTACGACAAAAATCCCAGCCCCGATGAAGGGGAACTGTAAGAGAAGAGCAATTTTAAAGGAGCAGCTCAAGTCTCCAGATTGGCCGCCTAGCCTCTGCCTGACATGCTGTCTGAATATGCCAAGGAAGATGGCTAATGCTGCAGCAAGCCTGGAAAAACTTCCCCTTTCTGGGCTCTTCATCCCTTAGGTCTGAGCTTTCACCTGTGCAGGCATTTCCACCTGCCGCTTCCTGCTCTCTACTCCTTTTCCCAAGCTCCTCCCAGCACTCCCTGCTTATAAGTACATAAATAAGCAAGCAGACAAATAAATACATATCATCACATAGCAGATTGTGGCTTGGACAGCTTGAGCTGTAAAACCGCAGGGGATGTGTCCACGTGATCTCAGAAGAAAGCCTAGGATAGCAAAGGTGAAGGGGGACCAACAGGCAGCTGAGGCAGACGCTGAGACTTTGGGACCCGCAGGAGTACCTTGGTGAAGGACACATGGCATGCCTGAGAGAATAAACCAGAGTCTCTGTCAGTCTGGAAACCGCTGACAGTGAGGACAAGGCAAGGAGGGTTAGGAGACAGGGACAAGGCTAGTTGACCTGGCCAGAGCCAGGCCCTCTGGTCCTGGCCTGCTTGTCAGGCAGTCTGTGGGAGAGGGCAGGAGTGATAGAGACAAAGGGTATTCTGTTCTGACTGTAGAGTGTGAAAGGTCACTCAGCAGGAACTGTCCCTACTGAGTGGCCCATTTTGGTCTCATATAAAACGCTGATGCCGCCATTTCCCCAGGAGGATGAACAAGCCAGCCAGCCAACTGCCAGCTAGCATGCTTGCAGCAGGGACCCTGCCGCCACCGCAGGTGTGAGCGATTAGGTGTGCCCACCTTCCGAAGGCGCGATTTGGCCGATCCCATTCAGTCCCCCTCTCCATTCCCCAGCGTATCTCGTACCAGAAGAAATGAGTTAACTTACACAGAGTTTACGCCTCGCTGGAGGTTGGGGGAAGGGAGCGGTTAGACTAAGCAAGACCGTGGACACCTTTGGGAACGAAAGATTGTTTTCCGTTACTAATTTAGAAAAAAAAAAAAAGTCAGGGTGGGCAGCGGAAGGGTGTGCGGGCAACGGCTCGCTCTCAAATGTGACTAGCATGTCCCTGCCAGCTGGGGAAGGGAAAAACGGGAGGAAGGAGTTCAAGCTTCCCCCTCCCCGGCACCACCCTCCCAGGCCCCGCCCCAGAAGTCCTCCAGGTGAGACGCACACGCCAAGCGGTGGGGACCCGGGCGGCGACGTGTCAGGGGATGCGGGTCATCGCCCACGGCCGCCCCTGCAGGACACACCCTCTACCTACCTCCAGCATGGGAGAGGCGCCCTTGCTCGGCAACGTGCAGCCCAGGAGCGCCGCGAGAAACTTTGCCATATACGAGCAGGGAGGCAGTGTCCCCCTCGCGCTGGCTGCCTCCGTCCACGTCCTGCAGAGCTGGGCTGGGCAGGGCGGGCTGAAGACCGTGGACCAGGGCGAGGGCGGGGGATCCGCCCGCCAAGGCTGCCCCGTCGGTGGGGGCGGGGGGTGTCCCCGGGCCTGCCTGCTGGGAGCTCGCCGCCGCCGCTGAGGAGGTGCCCGGGTGAGAGGAGCAGACAGCCCCCAGCCTCCGCGCCGCGGGAGCCCCGGCTGCGCTAGCCTTCCCCGCTGACTGTCACTCGCTCGGTAGTAAAGGGAAGGGCCCCACCGAGGGGGTGTCGGGAGGGCCAACGGCGCACGACCCGCGGAGGCGGCGGCGGGCACTGCGAGGAGGCGTCGCAGCGACAGCCTGGCCCGCCCATGGACAGGGATGCAGGCGATGCTGGAGCAGGTGCTGGCAGCCTCGCGGAGAGCTTGCAGCAAAGGCGGGAGGGGGGCTGCTCACCGGAGTCGCCTGGTGACCCACTTCCCTAGTTTCTGCTTGATGTTGCGACAAAATGCAGGTGGGAGGGGAGGGGGCCCAGGTCCGCTGACACTTGGTGAGGTACCACGACAGAACGCAAGCTGCCCACAAGGGCTCCCCACGGGCCAGCGCCAGCTCCACCGTTCCAGCAGGGAAGGAGATGGCTCCAAACCAGGATGAAGAACTCCATTCCTTGTGGCCTTGTCACATGTGAGTCCCTGTCTCTGGGTGGGACTCGCACAAGTACACCCTGAATGGGGAAGGTTGGAACCTGGACACTGCTACACACAGGTGCCGCCTGTTGTTCTCCCAAGAACCAGCCTGGAAGGGTGCTCTTTGAGACTCGGGACAAGGGGCCAGCATGAAACTCGAGTGTCACTGCTCACAGCTGTAACTCCCACTCAGCGTACTCTGACCTGGTCCTGAGCTGCAGTAAGTCTGGAGCTACCTCAGGATCTGCTTCTTTATTAGGTACACGCCCAGACTCCCCCGCAGGTGGGGTCAGGCTGTGGTTTGGAAAATGATGGCCAACTGTGTCAAAGCCAGAAGTTCAGAAACACAACAGGGCAGGGCCCCTAGAAAACATGCTGTTAAATCCCCTGATTTTTGTATACAAGTTATGAGGGCTAGAGAGCCTTTACACTGTAAGGCCTGCTCGGGACAGTCATGGCACACCGGCAGGCAGGCCGCAAACGCTGGCTGGAGAGGGTGAAGAGAATATGGGTGTTGGGTGTAGTGAATATGTGAGGCTACGTTTCCTGACTCTCAGCCCATAACTCTCATCGGTGCAGCAAATACATTTCCGGGAGAAAGGAGGGGTGTCTTTGTAACCCCATGCCATAGCTCCCCAAACTTTCAGTCAAGTACCTTTCACAGTACAAAGCTGATCAAGAACATAGTTTATTTCAGACCCACAGTTTTCCTATAAATAAGTATTTTTACACCAATGGCATATTCATGATGTCCACACCGCTTCTCATCACCCCCACCTCTAACAGCAACTAAGTCCCTCCAAGATTCAAAGCTGTCTGGCTTCATCTTTTGCCAACAGCCAGAGAAAATATTCCCATTTAAAGGGCTTGTGCTGTTACCGCAATCCTAACGCCTTCCTATCTGAAAGCCAACTGATTGGCCACCTTCATGCATCGCATGCAATGTTAGCTCAGCCACAGAGGTAAGGCTGGAGGTGAAAAGAAGTATGCAGAGTCCTCTTACCACAGGCCTGTTTGGGTGACTAAATGGGGGTATATACTTAATATTGCTTTATTTTGTCACACCTATAAAAAAGAACCAAGGGTAGCTATTGGGGATTTTTTTTCTACACATGGTCCCTTCCACATGGCTAGACTCTGCTTTAAAAGTGAGAAACAAAATAAATAAATAAATAAATAAATAAATAAATAAATAAATAAATAAATAAATAAAAGACTGTCGAAGACCACATAGCAGGTTAATGTCAAAGTCGGCCACACATCTAGAACAGCTGGAATCATGGGACTTCGGCTGTTGTTCCCTAAAACAGCAGTGAAAGGTGGGGACCAGGGCAGAGGACAGGTAACAGTCATTTGGGGACAGAGGGTGGCAATATGAGGAGCAGACAAAATACCACAGTATTCTACAGTACATTTGCTAGGGGCCAGCCGGGACAGAGAACTAAATCCTAACTGAAGTGAGAAACCAACCAACCATGGTGACTCCTGAGCAGGAGCTCCTGTTTTCCTGATGATGCTACCTGGGTGACTCCTTGTGACCTGGCCCCTTTCCTCCCAGGAGCTGTCTGCCTTGTATCCCTTCCTCCTTGACATCTTGCATCTAGCAGCATCAGGAAGAAACAGACACATCTGAAAGGTGGCCATGCCCTTACCCAGCCTGGACAGCATGAGCGATATGCAGGGCCACGCCAAGTCTGTTTCCTACTGTCTCTGGCAGAGCAAGGACAGGGGCCCAGGACAAAAAGGAAAAAGAAAGACAGGAAGGGAGGGAGGAAAGGAGGGACGAAGGGAGGCAGGGATGGGGGGAAGGAGGGATGAAAAGAGTGACTGGTGTCATTTCTACTTCCTCTCCTTTGAAGACTTGGGCTGCAAGAGCATTAGCTAGAGAGTTGTTGATATTTTAACCCAGTGTTTCACTTTTTAGCTTTGGTCCTAAGGGAATGATCAGAGAATTACTCTATCACAGTGCATTTTAAACTGAGTCTTTTCTGCTGGAGTGGTGCACACGAAGATGAAGAGCAGGCCTAGCGGTGCACAGCAGGGTGAAGGGGTGGGCCTTGAGGTGGGATGGACTCTGTTGCTACCACTGAGGAGTTTCCAGCAAGCAGCTACCACTGTCCAAAGCTCCACTTCCTCACATAAATAGAGACGCTAATAACATACCTCTTAAGAATTCAATTAGTATTTTTATCCTATATTATGTGTCTAATATCCACTTATAAGTGAGCATATACCATGTGTGTCTTTCTGCTTCTGAGATACCTCGCTCAGGATGATCTTTTCTAGTTCTCACCATTTGCCTGCAAATTACATGATTTCCCTATTTTGAATTGCTGAGTATTATTCTTTGGTGTAAATTGTGTACCACAATTTCTTTATCCATTCCTCTTTTGAGGGACCAATCTGGGTTGTTTCCAGATTCTGGCTATTACAAATAAAGCTGCTACAAACATGGTTAAGTAAATGTCCTTGTTGTATACTTGAGCATCTTTTGGATATATGCCTAGGAGTGGTATAGCTGGATCTTGAGGAAGCGCTATTCCTAAATGTCTGAAAAAGCGCAGACTGATTTCCAAAGTGATTGTACAAGTTTACATTCCCACCAGCAATAGAGAAGGGTTCCCCTTTCTCCACATCCTCTCCAGCATGCGTTGCTACTTGAGTTTTTTATCTCAGCCATTCTGATGGGTGTAAGGTAAGGGAAACATACTAAAACCTATACACCTAAAGAAGCTAAGCAAGAAGGAGGACCCTGGGTAAGATGATCAATCCTCACTCAGAAAGGCAAATGGGATGGACATTGGAAGAGGGAGAAAACAGAGAACAGGACAGGAGCCTACCATAGAGGGCCTCTGAAATACTTTACCCAGCAAGGTTTCAGAGCAGATGCTGAGACTCATAGCCAAACTTTGGGCAGAGTACAGGGAATCTTATGAAAGAAGGGGGAGATAGAAAGACCTGGAAGGGACAGGAGCTCCACAAGGAGAGCAACAGGACCAAAAAAATAGGCCCAGGGGTCTTTTCTGAGACTGATACTCCAACCAAGGACCATGTATGGAGATAACCTAGAACTCCTACACAGATGTAGCCCATGGCAGCTCAGTCACCAAATGGGTTCCCTAGTAATGGGAACAGGGACTGTCTCTGACATGAACTCAGTAGCTAGGTCTTTGATCACCTCCCCCTGATGAGGGAGCAGCCTTGCCAGGCTACAGAGGAAAACAATGCAGCCAGTCCTGATAAGACCTGATAAGCTAGGGTCAGAGAGAAGGGGAGGAGGACCTCCCCTATCAGTGGACTTGGGGAGGGGAATGGGAGGAGATGAGGGAAGGTGAGATTGGGAGGGGATGAGGGAGGAGACTACAGCTGGAATACAAAGTGAATAAACTGTAATTAATAAATAAATAAATTTTTAAAAAGAATTCAATTACTTAATGCTATTATCTTACACTGATTTGTTATAATGATTATTGCATTAATATAATTTTCATCCCAGTCTCCACAAAGAACATGGGCTTGAGTAATAGGAATAAATGTTATCTATTTGAAGGGTTATGATTAATCATATATGCTTCCTCCTGGCTCTTATCCAAGCACACAATATTCAATAAGCACTGATTATTAAATGGGCCAATGGACAAAAAGCACAAAGACCCTAGTCACAGTGTTATAAAACCAAATTGTTCAAGCCAACTGAAGTCCAACCATGAGAGACTGAAACATGCCTGGTTCAGATAGGTAGAGCCAACTGTACTTGAAGGGAATATTTAAGGATCTAGAAGATGTCTTCATATGATATCAGCAAGTAACTGTGTGCAGGGTCCCCTAAATCCATAGCAAGTTTGTGGGGGAGCTATAACAAACGGCAGTCACAATTTCCTAGGAGTGATGGAGCTAGGAATTACTTTTCTTTTCTTTTTCACATTTCCTGAAATTTTTTTTAAAAGAATTCCTGCAGTGTACCTGAATATAATCCCAGTTCAAAAGCTCCCTTTTGGTCCTGTGAAATAAGAACTTAGGCATTTAAACAGTGCTCTCATGTTAATTCTTATTTAGATCTCATCACATCAAGGAAACAGTTAGAATGAGCCAATTCACACAACGAAGCCTGCCCCACCAAAACCACCCTCAAGGCATTTGTGTTTGTGAAGAGGTTCTAAATGCCCCCCCAAATTTGATGTGGAGATCACCGTGCCATATTGGGGGTTTGTCTGGTGCTCTGCGTTCTAATGGTAATGACTGCCCCCCCTCCCCCAAGACCTGGTTGCTGCCCAGAGGAGCACATTCTCACATATACTTGTCCTTATTGTGTAAACCTTATCTTATTCCAGACTGGTTAATAATAAAATTATTATTCAGGAGCCTCTGGGCAGGCTGAAGGAAGGAAGGTGTGGCTAAGGCTCAAAGGCTTTGAGGAGAGGAGGATCATGGGAAGGAGAAGGAGAGAGAAACAGGAAGAGGAGGAGGAAGAAAGAGAGACCCACCATGGGTTAACCCAGAGAGAAGCACATGGCCGGCATGGATGGAGGAAGAAGCCCAGATGGGAGAATAAGCAAGTATTTATGGAATTAAGGATGGGACGTAGCCCAGGTGGAAATTATTAAAGCAACTGGCCTAGAATGAGGACTAGGGGGGAAAGGTAGTTTAGAGGGTTAGTATCTGCTCTGTCCCAGGTAAAATAAGCCTACTCTAAAATCTTCTGGTATTTGCATCTTTTGTTGATTATAATAGCTGGTCAGATAATACTGCCGCAATAATTATAGGGCTAATAATAAACATCATTAGACCATACCTTTAAAATAACCACAACATTGTCATAAGAACAAACAGTCCAACTCTTGGCGATGCTGCACCCTCCCCCCTCCCTCCAGTGGCAAATACAGTCTCCTTGCAAAGCGATTACCAAACAAGCAACATGGCACATGTAGTATCCCAGCCCTTGAGAGGCAGAGGCAAGAGGGAGAAGCAAGAGGATCTGGAGCCCAAGGGCATCATTAACTACATAGTGAGCTTGAGGCCAGTCTGAGTTATGTGAGACCCTTTCTCAAAAAACAAAAACAACAGCAAAATACATAAAAACTGGCCTGTTTTCTCTTCTTGTTTACTTGTAGTTGTTAATTTTGTGTGAACGGGTGTTTTACCTGGTATATCATATGCACCCGGTACCCTCGGAGGCCTGGAGAGGACATCAAATCCCCTGGGACTGGAGTTTCAGACAGTTGTGAGCTGGTGTGTGGCTGCTGGGAGCTGAACCTGACTCCTCTGGAAAAGCAGCCTGTGCCCTTAACCACCCCTCCAGTATCCTTCTGCTTTGTTTAGTTCAGAAGCAAATTATAGGAGTCAGGGACAAAACCCCTAGAAACCAACATAGGCCCAAGTGAGAAATGGCAGCCTGCCTCAGCACAGAGAATCCCATCCCAGGTGGCTCTCACTGTCCCTGCTGTCCCCTGACCTTCACTGTGATCAGGGATAGGGCAGTGTGATTAGTCAAGTCTCCCCGAGAATCACCACCGATGCCACACTTGAGTTACCGCTTTCCAAAAGATGAGGCAGGCATCAATCGCCTCTAACCTGAAATCCCTCACAAGCTTTCATGACCCTGTGATGAACTGCAAGGCACCTCAGTGTCTCTTGGGGTGCCAAGTTCACTGGCAGGAAAAAAAAAACCATTTATACCAGTAGGGTGGATGAGTGGATAGTGTTCAGTTGAGGGGAATGCAAGCAAGCCAGGCTTCCCTGTTTACACGGCTGAATAATACCCACTGAGCACCTGCAGACAGAAGCCCTCCGTCGTTATAATTACCAGTCCACGGGAATACAGCAGTGACATTCCATTTTACAACAAAGAAAATTAGATTACAAGTTATCCAACAATCCTCCCTCCTCCCGGCCGAGTCCATCCACCGTACACACTTACAACGGTGCCAATTACAGCATCCTTTCCTGCACGGTGCGCTTCAGCTGATGATGATCTGAGCGGATTCCATACCAAATAGCAACTACTGGCAGCCACTGAAACAATGTGGGAGAAAAATAGCTTCATCTTCTGCATTCAAGTCATGCTGTTGATTTAAACTTAATGTCTGCCTTGTTTTCCTTCTTTGCACAATGAGCCAGCCTGTGGCCTCTTGTCTGGGTTCTACCCTGTCTTAACAAGAGGGCAGGTGACGAACAAAACCCAGTATGGACTGGAGAAGAAGACATCTTTCCATCACTGGCTGCTAGATACCAATTTACATCAAAGAAAACATATTTTTAAGATGATTTAGATGACCCCCAAAACACATGCACACACACACACACACTCACACACACAGCGATTGCTTTTGCTTTACTTTACACAGTAAATCATTACATGTAGGCCAGAGTCTAAACCTCCTGATAGTTTGTGCTTTTTTTCCATTCAATCACTGACTCAGGGCCCTCCGTGAGGAATTTTTACACAATTCTCTAAACTGTCTCAGGGCTGAGATTTTGCTTGCAAAACATCTCACTGACCTTTGAGCTAAGGGCAAAAAGAAAACAGAAAGGAAAAGAAAGAAGTAGGACAGAAGAAGGAGAGAGATGGTATATTTTCTAGAGGTGCCATGCCCACGTCACAGCTAAGCTAACTCCCCAGATATAGGGATTTGGGGGCCGGAACTGTGGCACCGCCCCACGAACAATGGCAGCGGCAGAGGTTTCCGGTGAAACAGTCACAGACAGAGGCCCAGGGAGAGGGGCTGCACAGGGGCAGTGCTGACCACGGGAGCCAGCCTGGGTCCTCCATGGGAGACAGCAAGTCAGAAAGCCCGGGGCTGGAGATGACCCTATGAGTCAGAGTGCTTAATCGTGCAAGCATGAGGATCTGAGTTCAAAGTCCCAAAAGCCACCCAAAAAGCTCCACGTGGTCACGTGTGCCTACAACCCCAGTGCTGAGTGCAGGTAGACGTGGGAGGGTCACTGGGGTTTGCTCCAGATTCAGTGAGAGACCCTGTATCAAAGGCACAGGGAGAGAGAGTGATAGAGCAGGACATGCGACGTCTTCCCCTGCCCCGGACTCCACATGCACACACACACACACACACACACACACACATGTGGTGGGGGGAGGGAGAGACAGACAGATGGATGGATGGACAGATTGGCAGACAGAGGCCTCAAAGGTAATCCAAAGGGCCTGGGGCAGGCACCAGTTATGTCTGCCTTCATTGTTCCACACATCTCTCTTAAGCGACATTGCCTTCATCTTTGGATGAAGACAAACAGCTGGCGCCAACTGGCCATCCCCTTAAGAGTTGACCTGGTTACATTTTTCCACTGAGGTCCTAATGTGTTAGGACCTGTATTAGATATGTATTAGATATCTGTATCTCTGTATTAGATATGCAGGAAGACTGAAGAATTTTGGGCCAGGCCACCTCCAAGGCCCCACAGCCTCCCACATAGTATCACCAAACATAACTAAGTTAGGCCAAGCCTAAGCCAGAGAGTGCCACGGATTCCCGCCCACATGACACCGCCACCAGTCACCTAGTGTCCATGCATTTTGAAGGATGAAAATACATACGTTCTACTCTCTCTCCTTCCCTTGTCGTTCCTCCCAAAATATCTGCACTAGCCAAGTATCAAACCAAGTATCAAACACATGAGTATGTCGTCATTGCTCTTCATCAGCCCATTTAGGTAATCCTCGAATTACTGCCTTTTAGATGGGGGAAATGTATGTGGAGGTATATACCACCTTCCCTGGTCATGTAGCTACAGGGAAAGATGGAACCTGTGTGGGCCTCCAAGCCACCTCCTCACCCAACAACACTGGACTAGGAGAGCATCAAAGGACTGGAATGTCTCAGTCTCATTTTGTTGGAAGAAGTGAATCGGAAAAGAGTGGAAAGAAGACCCGGGCATTAATTATATGTTACCTAATACCAGGGTGCACATTTGACTGACAAAATAAAAACCAGCAGAAATACCTAATTTTGGTCTATGTCCTTGAGTGTGTACAGAATATCTCTCTATATATTAGTATCCATCCCCAGCTCTGAATAATTCCTAGAGAAGTCCAAAGCTGTTTCCGCTCAACTGCCATGTAAATGACAGAGGGTTGCAAGCTCACTTGCCAAATTTTCTAACTTCAGTGAGATTTCATGAACTCCATTGCATCGGCTCAACTTATTTTCTCTTTAAGAGTTCACACGCCCTCTCTGTCAAATATTTATCAGAATATAAGTGGCGCAGCATTTTAAGGCAGCGATCTAACATGGATATGGCTTCGGCATCTGAGTGAGCTATGGTTACTCATAACCCGTTGGTAATAAGAAGATTGATCTCAAAGGAGAAAAGAGAAATTCAAGTCACATCTCTCAGGGAAACGCTGTCATATTGAGCCTGGGAAGGACAATCAGCCATTCATGGTCTGACCTGCACCCACTTGGAATGTCCACACACCAACTACCATGTACATGCCATAAATGCCAGCGTCACTATGCCGTGGATGCCAGTGAGACCCTCACCCTCAGACAGTCACCCTCACGATGCAGGAGCTTGTTGATATTTGCTTGAAGGATGCAGTCTGTAGGAGATAGATGGTCGTTGGGGAAATGGAAAGCAGTAATTTAAATATGCCGGAGGCACCAGGAAGCAAACTAAAAGTAAATATAATTGCAGAAAGGGTAACCCTAATAACCTGCTCCACAGACAAGGAAAACACAATTGTTCTACATTAAACGCTTTCGGATGGGGGGGGGAGAAATGGGGGAAAATAAGGTCTTTGTGTTTGAGTCTGGAAACATATATTATGCTCACACTGAGAGCTGGCGGGCAGATGGTTGAACCTCATACAAGGAATATTAAATCTATTTGGAACCCTCTTTGCCCTCCTGATACAACACTACAGATGCCTAGAGGGCAAGGCAGTGCGCTCACAGTTGCCCACAAATCACTCAGACTCTGTCACTAACAGGGAAATCCTCACAGCATCCATGAGTACCCCACCCATCACAGCAGGTCAGATGGGGGTCTTCTCTCTTCTTCTTCCTCTCTCCCTGCCCCTCTCTCTCCATCACACACACACACACACACACACACACACTTCCTCAATTCATACTGCTTTCTGCTATTCTAGCCCATTATAAAATCGAATGGCACATGAAAAAAAAACAGCATACATCTTGTTCATGTATGGGGTTCAGAGAGCTCTTGCAATTGGTAGAAACTTATCAGTAGATATTGTGCAGGGGTAATGAAAAGCACTGTCCAGCTGTCCTTCACTCAGTGAAATAGCCAGTGGGCTAACATTCAACAACACAGTGAACATGACACGTTCCGCTAATTCCATCTGGAAATATTGAATCTGGAATAGAAGGAAGTCACCCAAAAGGAAAGAAAACGGCACACCCTGCTGCCTGGTTTAGGCACCTAAGTGGTAGCAGCTTATGAATATTTGAGCAGGAAGGTGATTTTTTTAGTCCAACCAATTATGGGACAGTTCACAAACCCAGATCATTGGCCCTACCTGGAGCTGGTTAAAAATGCAGAAGGCTGGGACAATCCAGACCTCCCGCAGTGGAATCTGCATTTCAGAAAAGCTCCCCTAGAGGGTTTGCTCTCTCCTGAAACTGGAGAGCAGCAGCTCTGGGTGTGGCTTGTGTGGTGTACTGCAGTACAGAAAGGGAAATCTCAACTTCTGTTCAGTTTTTTTTTTTTTAATTCGGTTTGTTTTTGAATCTTTTCTTTTCCATCACGAACTCAAAGTGGAAAGGAATTGAGCTGCTCCAAATTTGGCATTCAGTTGGAGAGCAGTTCATGTATGAACCTCTACATAGGCTGGACATGAGAGCGCAACCCCTTTTAAACTAGTAGAATTGTCCACTTAAAAACCCTGCCTTGACACGCACTGGTGCAGGCAGGCCATCTCTCTGTCCAAAAGCCACCGCTGCCATGGACTGACGAGATGTCCTCTGCTTCCTGCTAGGCTGTTAACACACATGCCCTGTGGTAGAATGAGGGTCCTTCTCTTGGGCCATTTCCAGAGGTGTTTCCATCTCTGTCTCATCAGCATGCTGCTAATTTGCCACACTGAATGACAGGGGATAAGGGACCATGGTGCCTGTGGTTGTCCGGTGACCCTCGCTGTGCCACAGACACTCTGGATTCTGTAACATAGACGATCATCCTCATGGTGTGCATGAGCTGGTAAGCATCATGAAGGAAAGTACAAGAGGATCATGGGAAGTCTGGAGAGCCAAGGAAAACCTCCATGAGGGAGGGAAACCTGAGTGGAGACGATCACAGCAGGATTCTCAGGCAGAGGCAATGAATGCAAACGTCCCGAGTACAGAAGGAGTTGGGAACAGATTAGATTCCAAGTGACGAGTGGACTAGCTAGATGCTGTTGGTCAGTGGAGGAAAACAGGAGGGAGTGGAGCTAGCGGAACAGATGGAGGTGCAATATCCGGGTCATGTTAAGTATTTTTACATTTCATCACATAAAATTCTCGAGCCCAAGGTCATGTCCTAATCTGGGTTCACTTCAAAGCAGATCTTGAAACAAAGAATGCAAAGAAGTAGTTTGTTTGAGAAACACAATAAGAATCACGGTAAGGATTAGAGAAGTAAGACAACGAAGCAAGGCAAGCCAGTGTTTGAGTTGTTAAAGGGGTTCTCTGGGCTGAATTACGGGAAGGAAGGAGCCGCTGAAACATGCTTCAGAATGTTCCCACTGGGAAGCAAGGAAGCTGAACACATATCCAGCCAGCTCCTCATCCACGTTAATAGATGGTCCTGGTGTGTGGGGAATTGCTCAGTAGGCGCCTTAGCCAGTGTTCTACTGCTGTGAAGAGACATCAAGACCATGGCAACTCTTAGAAAGCGTTTAAATGGGGCTGGCTTCCAGTTTCAGAGGTTTGTTCCATTATCATCATGGTGGGGTGCATAGCAGCACACAGGCAGGCAGACACGGTGATGGAGAGCTGAGAGCTCTACATCCAATCCTCGGGCAGAGGAAGAGAGACACTGGGCCTGGCTTGGGTTTTTGAAACCTCAAAGCACACCCCCCAGTGACACACTTCCTCCAACAAGGCCACACCTTTTAATCCTTCTCAAGTAGCGCCACTCCCTGATAACTAAGCATTCAAATATGTGAGTCTCTGGGAGCCATTCTTATTCAAACTACTGCATTAGGTTTTAAAAAATGGCTTGCTATTCAGGGCCTGAAAAGCTGGCCCAAAGCCTGGATGCCATGGCTCCTGTCTGTAATCTCAGCACTTCTACTGGTGAGAGGAGATAGAAACAGGAGAACTGACTGAAGTTCATGTAGGCAGCATAGTGTCAGAAACCAGAGAGACACTGACTCAAAACAAGGTGGTAGACTTCCCAGAGTCATCATCTGGCCACCATACACATACTATGGCATGTGTGTGCTCACACACACACAGACACATACAAATAAGTAAATAAATGACTGTAAAACTAGATGCTCCTACAACATTAAATCTCAATGTGTATGTAAGATGATGAAAAGCCTACACTCAAAGAGACCCTGAGCCCACCCTTGCCTCCATGTCCAGGCATTCCAGTTTGCCCAGGAATGTCTTAATTCTAACACCGACCCTGAAGTCTAAGGCCCCTGGGGTGATTGTCATTCTATGGTAGCAGCCATTTCAGGTGGCTTTAGAAATAGGTCAAGAGCATGTGGGTGAACACATATGGGTAGCATCTATGAAATGGTGTTGAAAGACTTCACAGCTACATCCAGTCTAGAACCTGAGCTATCAATAACATTTTGTCACCGTGGAGATAAAAGCAATGGTGTATCCCAGTGATGGCTGCACGAGACTGAGCATTAGGAAGCTCAGAAGGCAGTGTGTGCCATTGCCTGTGACAAGGTCTGCATTAGATCCCAATTCAGCACAAGCAACTGGCCTAAGATACCGCAAACTTCTTATCTTGTATGTTGCTCTGGAGGTCAGAAATCAGTCACTCAGCAAGACTGCCCCATAATGATGATGAGGGGAAAGATCCATTTCCTTGCTGTTTCCTAGTGACTGGCATTCCTTGGTTTATAGCCTCACATCACTCAGATTTCGACTTCTATCGTTGTGTCTTCAGAAACTGATGAGCGTCCAATCACTTTCCCTCTGAAGCCCCTTGTGCTTACATTTTCTCTGTTTACAATCTGAATAATCCAAGATAATCTTTATCTTATTACCTAAGGATCAAGCAGGTCAACAAAACACCTCTTTGTAATGAGAAGTGATATGTTTACTTGTTTTTAGGAAGTGGGCATCTCGTGAAGGGGTAGAATTCTGTCCATCATAGTTTCTTGGTTACAAGACTTAATGTAAGAATAAATTCATTCTAATGCATATTCTTTTAATCTCTATCACATCCTGAACTTGAGAGGAAGCTATGCAACTGTAAAGGACACATTTGTGTCCTAGTGGAGCTGGCATTCTGGGGGAAGAGGAAATAAACCTCTGCTCGGAGTTCCATAGAACAAAGGAGGCTGACTGCAAACTACGGACCTTAGGGAGGAAGAGAGACAGTGTAAGCAAAAGGAGGGGGCTGTGTTGAAGCAGAGACCACAGAGAAGCCTAGCCAGTGGGTGTCAGCTGAGACAGGCTCAGGCCCTCGACTGGAAGGCAGGCAGAAGCCTGACTCCAGAACCTTCGTTAGCCCTCAGTTAGGAGCCCAGCTTGAAGGTGCTTGCTGAATAACATAACTTATAGTATGTAAAGAATAGCCTGATTCTCTTCTTTGTAAGGTTGTGTGGGAGGTTTGGAAGGCCAAGAGGAGAAGTGGGGTTGAGTATGAGAGCTTTGTTTCCTATAAAGCATTATCAGAAGCTAGGCTGTTGTTCCCAATCTGAACGTGTAGTCCATTGGGTGCTGAACTATGTGCACTCAGATCCGAAGGGGACAGGATGCTCCTAGCGTCTGTTCTTATCACCTTCAAAATTAGCTCAGTTATTTTAAAAGTTCATTTCGACTTTTTGTTGTTGTTTTTAGCTTACACTCTTATCTTACACTCCAGTGTTTCCACTCCCTGTCTCCTAAAACACCCTACGTATACTCTCCCGGGGCTTTGCCCTTTCATCAGAAAACCAAAGCTATGATAAACAGCTGACCTCTGTCCCTGCTGTGGGCCAAGGACCACGACCAATGACTGCTGATTAAAATCCCATCAAAGGGACTCAGCTCAAGGCTCGGTCCTTCTCTAGAGAAAGGGAAAAGCCATCTGGAGAGTCCCCAGCATCATTATGACAGCTACAAATTGCCAATTATTAATGGCTCCCAATTCAACAGCCAGACTGAAGCCAGGGCTCGATTTGTTAGGGAAATGCTGGAGACAAGCAATTTAGCACAGAAAAGGGCAAACACACCCACCCAAAGGCTCTCCTCCAAGCAGTTCAAAGGCTCCAAATCCTGCCGATGTTGCAGGCAACTCGCTAATGACAGGAAGATGATGCTTCAAGCTGCAGCTCATGACTAAATCACACAATGGAACACCTTCTCGTTGACCTTGAATTATGCATTCAAACAGTGTGTTCTGGCATTCAAGTTGAAATCACGGTAGACACGATTAATGGGAACATTCCTCGGAGTTGTGTAGGAAATGGAAATACAATTTGGAGGAGGAGGGTCTCTTGTGTTTTTCATGAAAGCATTTTAGAAATTGGTTACAACCTTCCTGTGATTCTGAAGGTTATTTAATAAGACACTAAGATGATAAATACAGTCTAGTAACTTAACTGTCATGGATACTTATCCTAAACTTCTAGCTTCCTAAATTAATGTAAATTATTCCATATAGCATTTACAATCACCTAAACATTATATTGTCCTACATACAAGGGTATCTTGGCCCAAGTCCTATAGGAAACACTAAGAATCTGGACATTTATAATTATATTTGACATGAACCTGAAACTGTAACCAAGCCAGAAGATTTTCCAACTGCCAAGACTAAGCTAGGCTGAATGCTTTACAAGCCACAAATCACAGGTTTGTTGGACAACCTTACAGGTTAAATGATGCAAGCAATTTTAGTGCGGGCCAGTGTGGTGCCCGCTGAAATGAAATGTGAACCAATACCTGCGGGGAGATGTTCAGGCTGATCCATGAAGATTTAACCATAAGTCACTCATTAGAGTTAATGGACCACGACCCCTAAATTCCAGATCACACCCCAGAATTTTACTGCCCGTGGAAAGGTAGATCAGGCGGTGGCACCAGCTGTGACCTGGGGAAATTAGAGGTAGATAAAGTGTTTTCACCTGTTCAGATTAGAGAAGGACAGAAGGTGTAGTCTCTTTTTTTACTCAACTATCATTGCAGGGCAGTTTATACAGGGACTCCTGTGGCATTCATCATCAAAACGTGCCTTCTGCTACAAGAAGTTTTAATGCCTTTGCTGACGGTGTTAGAGAAGACAGTGTTTAATCTGACTGGAGGTTCACATAGCGTACACATGTACTGCAACATCGTGTGGTGTACTAGCAGTGTGTAGAGTGTTTATGGTTTTGTGGCATGCTGTCAAGGTATAGAATGTTTAAGGTTTTGTATATTAACTTAAAAAAATATATATATTTTTTAAATAAACCTACCTTAGCCATAAAGTGCTTGCACACAAGCATGGGATCTGATTCAGGATCCCCGCATGAATCTGAGAAGCCAGGCACAGTGGCACACGCCTATCTGTGAGCCTGACTCTAGGAAGGAAGGTAGAGCTCGGAGGAGCCCAGGATTCTCCTGGCCAGCCAGACTCACTGAGCCAGCGATGTCCAGATTCAGTAAAAGACTTTGTCTCAGAACTCATACGGAGAGCAAGTGACAAAGATAATTGGCATCAACCTCTGGTTCTCACATACATGTGTACACACATACGAATGCAGAACACCTAGGTGCACACGCAAGAACATACACACACACAAACAACACATACTAACAACATTCCATCACCTATCCATGTAGCAACCTGTCCAAGCAGACAGGGAAGGTGGTGGCCTTGCCTTAGAAACTCCCCTCTCTCTAAATTGAGCTTAATGTTTGGCTCAAAACTGCTCATTAAGTAATTCCTAGTGGGGTGAAAAGTAAAAGGAACGACAAGAAAACGCATGTGCTCAGGTACAATCTCAAAAAGGAAAACATTGTTACACACAAGAAACAATTCCCAGAGGAGGGAACAATTGTAAACATTTTTCCTCTTAGGATTTCAACAAAGTAAGCTTGTCTGTTCCACCTCCCCGCTGCTCACCCCCAGTTAAAGCCAGGTCTAGACTTAGAAGGCCCTATTTTGTCACTTTAAATTCACCTTTCTTAAAATAAAAAAATAAAACACCTTTCTTCAGCCTGGAAAGAGGACTTCGTGGCTTATTCAGCTGAGGTTAGTGTGACACCATCAACCACAGTGGGGCTTATGCTTGCTCAGCTAACAGCAAGACATGGCGACTGGAGTTGTACTTAAGTGTGCTACTCCACGGCATCCTTGTGGGACAGGAGAAAGAAATCCTGTCTGCAGGCACGCATTACTAATGAGGGGTGAAGCTAATTGATGTGCGGTACTGACTCCTTGCTTACAGAACCGCTCAGTGTCATTAACAAGATTCTACACCCCAAGATTGCTGCTCTGTCACAGCAGTTCATAACGTTCTGCCAGAGTTGACAATCATTCCTGAGGAGGATTGATTTCTTGAATTAGATTCTCACAGATATTAACGCACATGGCAACTTTCTCACACATAGGCATCTTTCTTGGGTAAGTTAGAGCCACACAGACCACAGCCCAGGATGGATATTGCCTGTACACTGGCTGCTCGTAACTAGCTTTAAAAGATTATCCTCCATGTCTCAAAGATGAAGAAACTCAAGGCTACAAAATATTTCAAAGATCACATAGCAGTCCAATAGACTCAGGCCTGAAAGCAGTTTTTAGAGGCTGAAATCTGTGTCTTTATAGGGACTATCCCTCATCCCCTGAGCTTGCACTCTGTGAAGGCAGCCTGAGTTGTTCTGTCAACCCATTGGGAAAGACTTACAACATTTCTCCTGCTTGGGGGAGAGGAGCCCAGGTGAGAAGCTGATCCCACTCGGAATTTCCCTCATCTATGGCTTAGCACTTCACGAAGTGTAATCACCGCTCTGGGCGTTGTAGCAGGTCACAGGCACCATTCTCAGAGTTGGGTTACATTAAAAAGGTCAATGAAGCTGGGCGTGGTGACACAGGCCTTTATGCCCAGCACTCAGAATGCAGAGGCAGCTGGATCTCTTTGAATTAGAGGCCAGGACAGCCAGGGCTACACAGAGAAACCCTGTCTCAAAGAAAAATAAAAGATGAATAAAGTTGAGCTCAGATGGGACCCAATTAGTCAGTGTTCTGAAAGAAATATCCAAAACACCAACTTATAAGACAAAGAGGCAAACAAAGGACAGGTCTTTAAAATTGATTTTAAATAAATAAAATCATTTTATTGTAATGAATTCACAATAAAAACATCACTCAGGTGGTTTAAGGTAGCTACTCAGATGCTAGCACAGTGCCAAACTCTTTCCATCACAGTGAACTTCTACACAGTCAGAACTGCCACTCTGAAGCCAAGGGCTTTACTTAGCATTTTACACCTTAACTGTCAGTTATATTTTTATTCATTTATCACACACACACACACACACACACGATAGAGCTGAAAACAAATATATTTAGCTTGTGAGTCCATTTTCTACATCCTGTTCTTCCTCCCAAATGATGAGAATGGATTGTTTGAGGCTTTGAAAGAAAAATTGTTTCTATAAAATAAGGTTCCTCCTACCACATCAGCTAACACTGTTAGGGCTGCATTTTTGTTGTTGTTTTTGCTCCTGCTGAAATTTTCAGATGTGGAAGAGGCATAAAGACACAAACCAACCTCAGGTCACAGCCCAAAGGGAAGCCTTGTAAACCTTCTGGAGTGACCTCCTTCTTACCTTACATCTTCTTGGTAGTTTTGAGTTAGTCGATTTGATGTTAAAAATACAGTTTTTATTCTCAAAGTGCTTTGGTGAAGACAAAAACATACAAGCAAGTGAGTTTTAATCCTAAAATACTGAAAAAATAAACATTCGTCAGAATTTCTTGCAAAGGGCTGAACTTCGGAATACCTGTCAGTTTAAATTCAAAAGGACTTTGAAACAAAGGAAACTATGTTTGTTCAAGTATCACTGCTATAGGATTCCTGTAGAGTCCCTGAGCCACAAAACTTCATACACTTCCCCAATGGCAGGAAACCCCAGTGAGGACTGCAGAATTCCACAAAGTCAGGAATACGCAAAAAGCAAATTAAAAATTGTGGGGAAAAAGGACATTAAACAGACTTCATTCATTTGTTTTAATTAGCATAGCTGAATTTTAATTATCGCAGTTCTTCACCAGACACTAGTAAATGTGCTGAAACCATCTTGTAAAATTAACAGAGCCTTAACATGACAGGACCTTGTTTAATTTTATTCTGTTCTTCATTTGTTTAAAGAAAGTAATTTAAGCAAGAAGGTGGGGGTATTCGGAGCAGACAACTAGAGTGGAATGAATGAAGCAATTCATTTGACCATGACCTCTGTGAAGGCGGCAATGCCTCTGTCCTGTTCACTAGATACTGCTTCTGGCATAGTTAATAACTGGTACCTGGATGAATGTAATCAGCAAACAGCACTTCCGCTTGTCTCCTCAAAAGGACTATAAAGTTCACAGAAGCAGAGATCATAGCTTTTTTTCCCCACTTCTGTCAACAGAAGGTTGAGTCGGTTAACAGGCATTCCTTAGCAAGCATGCTTTCCAGGGAGGAGCGAGCCTTACCACCTCCCATTCCAGGCAGGAGCACTCCACATCTCCCATTCCAGGGAGGAGCACCCCTCACCACCTCCCACTGCAGAAGTCACAGCAGGCTAGAGAAGAGGTCAAATCGGTGCAATCCCACAGGAAGCAGAATTCTGCTGCTTCCACCCTCACTCCCACAGGACAAACAACAAAATAAAATAAGCACATTTAAAGGTAGCAGTTGTCCCTAGACTGACGGAGAAAGACTGCTTACTCTCTTTGCCAATACATTCTTGAGACTAACACAGGGGATATAAACACAGTTTGGCCAAGGCCTATACTCCTCAAACCTCAGTGGGCATTTCCATGTGCACACTCTTACGTGCAGGGTTCTTTCTGTCACCAGAGAGTCGCAGAAAATGGGACATCGATGTGCCCTGTGACTCCTGAATGCTCCTTCAGCTCTCACTCATCAGGCCTTGGATGATGCTCCTGCCTGCGCCTTTGATTTTGTCTTCACTAGATCCTTGAGAGATCTATTTGGTTTAGAGTGTTGGTTGGCTGACGTGGGGCAGCCTGTCTCTGACAGGCATAAGAGTGTCACACACCAAGATCACTAGCATTCCCTCAACCCACTAATCCCAGCCGTGGCGGAAGTCAGGAGCCCGAGTGGATGCCTTCCCTTTGCTGTTTGTTTCCCTTGACGCCTCTCACTCAGAACCACAGCAACACATTAGGTTCTGTGCTGATGTGGGTTTATATTCCTGGAAAGTGACGGCCTTTAAATGATTACGAAAGAGAGAAGCGCCCCCACACACACACACTCACACACCATATAACAATATTACATTGTTATACGGATCTACAGCTCCTTCAAGTCTTGCTCAAGGAACAGCTGTGTGAATCCTCTCCCTGTGCTCTTACAAAACTCTACAGCTCAACGCCTTGGTCGTGGAAGAAGGATTGTAGTTTACTGTCATCCATCAAGTTGGATGGAGAGGCACGGGAGGAAGAGAACAGTGTTGTAAGCCCAAACTCAGTCAATAAATAGCCTTTGGCACTAATTGTACGGCAAATCAATTGTCACTGTTGAGCAAAGTCTGGGGATCTATCTGTCCTGTCCACACCTGTTTGTCCCTCTGCCCGGATGCTAGGCTATCACATGTTCATTTAGAATGTTTCCAGATGACACACTTAGAACACAGAGAAGCATAAAGTGATTTGGAGTAATGGCCCAAACTGAGTTTTGCTTCCTTTCAATCTGTGTCCTAACCTTCTCCCTCCCCCCACTGGCTTTCCTTATAACTGCATTTAGGCATCAGGTTTTGTAAGTCAAGTGCTCTACAGACTTAAATTAAAAAAAAAAAAAAAAAAGCAGCACTTAAATTTACAAAATATGGCTGCATCTAAAGTCAGGTTTGCTTTTACCATATCATTTCAGGGCCTTTCTATGTCTAAGTGTTTGCATTTCATAAGCAAAGTTAAATTTTCCACATGTGAGTGATTAGAACTCCTAGAAGAGTTAGACACAACATGGTTACCTCTAGCCAAACACAAAACGTTGTTAGGTCGATAATTAACAGTAAAAACAGAAGAAGAGACAAAATTTTTTTATAATGAGTATGGGAATTATTTCTTGCTAAGTACGAAATTCTTTTGTGCATTCGTTTATGCATCTACCTAGTTATCTAGGGATATGTGTGGAAAATGATGTGTTTATCTTTATATATTATTCGTAACATTCAAAGAAATGAATGCTCCTCCATCTCAAATCAATGCATTCTGGAAGGTTCAGAGTGCAATCAGCTCAGCACCCCTCACTCCTGCAAGGAATCACCACAGGCCACAAAATAAGAGCACAGCACCAGGCTATTTTGGATTTCTCTTTCAGGGACTAAATTTGCATTCTCCTTGCACCATATGTTCAGGTAGCTCTCAATGATACCTCATGCAACTATGTCATTGAATTCCCCCAATCTTAATGAATAAACTAATTACAGCCCGAGATGAACTCTTGCCGACTATCTCCCAGCATAGATCAAGAAGCAAACTTTATTCCCACAGCTATCTACCAATTTGCACTAGCCATAAAAGAGCACCATACAGCCTTCTCTATTCCTGCTGGACACCAGGGCTGCATCCCCAGAATACCGCGCCTCCATCAGATGAACCCCTTATGGGTCAAGCGGCAGCAACATGCTGCTACCACGGTGATTTTCAAGTACAACCAGGCAATTCTTGAGTCACAAAAAGATTTCCAACAAGGTCAAAATAAAGTTTTGTCCATTTGAAGCCTTTTGAAATAGTGTTAGAGTGACTTTCTTAAGCTCAAACATAGCTAAGTGATCTGCAAGGAAAACAAGCAGAGACAGATGCCAGATGTAAACCAGAGTCCATGCTCTGCTTTCAGAAACCAAATGCATGTGAAGTCTATTGTATCCATGAACTATAACCCTGGCTTGGGTTCCAACAACATGGTTCCCAGATAAGAATAACCTGGTAGTGGGTAGTGGCTTCTCTACCACGTCAAACTCCTTCTTGACAGCATTAAGTCTCATGGTTTTAGGACACAAAATGGAGAGAGTCATGGTCCTTCGTGCTTGCTCCTTTCTTGGTGTGCCTGCAAGTTTTTCATTGACGCTGTAGAATTTCAAATAGTCACAGCTGTGGCATGCTATAGACAAAGGTGAAGGACAGCCCATCCGTGATTACACCAGGATTACAGCTATAGTCACAGACAAAGCAGCCCCGGGGTTCAGACTTCTTTATCCATGAAGTAGGGTGTAGCTGAAACTCCATGGAGGTCAGAAGTATAAAACTAAACACCTTTGATACCACGTGATACATGCCAGATTTAACTCTAGCCCCTCTATCTAGATCAGACCTCCTATTGCTGACTCTATTCATAATTCAATTAATTCTTCTATCCAGAACTTTCTGCTGTCGTCATTATCGCCAAGCGAGTACAGTGTTTGCACTTCAGATTTTCTGGCCAGTACACCATCTTACTCACCCTTCGAAAATATTCATTTCCTCACATGATACTTTGTCTTAGTTAGGGTCACTATCACTGTGATGAAACACCATGACCAAAAGTATCTTGCTGAAAAAAAAATTGTTTATTTGGGTTACACTTCCATATCACTGTTCATCATTAAGGGAAGTCAGGACAGGAACTCAAACAGGTTATATGCTAGGTTATAAAGTAGTTAGGGAGGTCATAAGGTCCTGGAATCAAATGGGATTAAGCTTAAATCATCTCAATTAAAAAAAAACCTGACCCTCTAGCGGGGTTAGACAGAACATACAAATGGTGAAAGAATTGTGGGAAAATATAGTTACTAGCAATGATAATTCCTCTTTACGTAGATGCTCTAGTTTGAACATGTTTCATAGATAGTTGAAGCTTCCTACTCAATGTGTAAGCTAGGTAATATCTGTACTTTAGTATTGTGCTGGCTGGTTTTTTGTCAACTTGACACAAGCTACAGTCACCTGAAAGACAGGAGCCTCAATGCCTTCATAAGCTCGAACTGTTGACAAGCCTGTAGAGCATTTTCTTAGTTAGTGATTGACTGGGGAGGGCCCAGCCCAGTGTGAATGGGACCACCCCTGGAATGGTGTTTCTGGATGCTTTTTAAAATACAGACTAAGCAAACCACGATGAGCAAGCCAATAAGCAGCACTCCTCCCCAACCTCTGCAGCAGATCCTGCCTCTAGCTTCCCACGCTATTTGAGGTCCTGTCCTGACTACCTCCAGTGATGAATAGCGATACAGAAGTGTAATCCAAACAAACCCTTTCCTCCCCAAGGTGCTTTTGGTCATGGTGTTTCATCACAGCAATAGGATCACGTGAGGAAATGAATATTTTCTTAGAAAGACCTTTATATTGTTCATAGCATAAATCCATGTCTTTGCCTTATACTAACGTGGTTTTTGTCAACTGTCCATCACTGTGACCGAGAACCTGAAATAATCAACTCATAAGAAGAGAAGGGTTACTTGGGGTTCACAGTTTCAGAAGCTTCGGTGCATGTTCCTTAGCAGTCTCTCCTTTGGACTCTTGGCAAGAGAGTCTATCCAGGTGGGCAATACATGCCCAAGTAAGCTGCTCAGCTCATGGCGACTGGGAAGCAAAGATGGAGAAAGATGAGGCACTGAATCTCCAGGCGCACAGCCTCATTGGCCTAACTTACCCCTGCCAGGCATCCACAGTCATCCTCCTCTCTCCTTGATCTCACTTTTTCCAAACTAAAAAAACAAAACAACAAAAAAAAAAAAACCCTCATTCGTGTGAATAACCCGCACCTCCTCCTCACAGCTGTCCTTCCCTAATGAGTGACCATAGTCTTCCTCCACAACCTCCCTGCGCTACCATCAGTTCTCTCTCACAGACACACCCAATCGTGTGATCCCTCTAAAAATGTCTCCAGTCTCTCAGCCGCCCGAGGTACAGATGACAGGTGCAGCAAAGGAGTCCTTGACACTTCCAGAGCCTCTCTTATCATTATCACGAAGTGTGTAAACAAACCGCGTGTGCCTTAAGGGGAAGAGGACTCCATCACGAACGTGCCTCAGCCTTTTCCTCCTCCTACACCCACTCTCAATACTCTAGAAAAAAACGTTCTTGTACCGTGATATAATTAGGATTTTTAAATATTGTAGTTTTTCTACTAGATTATGATTTGTGTTAGATGCTAATTTGAGTGTCGCTCATCTTCGACACAGTGATGAGCATAAACTGAATTACACGCACTTGTTCTCTAATTCACACTTTCACGATACCCTAGATAGGAAGTCCTACCTCTTGAGAAGCAGAATCCTTTTGCAAATAGATATTTGCGTAGATAAAGATGTACAGCCAAGAGGAATCAGCTAAGCCTGGCTTTCAGGTGGAATTAGCCTACATGGGCTCTGAAGCTAGACATCCTAGGTGCAAGTCCTCCAGATGCCATCCAAGGCATGCACTTAAATTTGAGTTTCAAATAAATGGTGAAGTGTTGGTAAATGCCAAAATATCACAGAAAAGCACAAGTGCTGCAGAGATGCCTTTTTTCCGGTGTGTGTTTTCCCTGATCTGGCAACACTATGTACAATCCAATCGAATCTAAGCTCTGCAACTTCCTGGCTGGGCAACCCCAGACAAGTGAAGGCCCGTCCTGAAAGCATGGCTATGAAAGCACACGCCTCCACTGTCATCCTTACCACACAGTTCCAACGCTTTCAAGTCTATAAAGTGACCTCACAACTGACTGCAAATGCAACCGTATGCAAGAAAGTTTAAATTTTTGGTGACAGAAGAACAAAATAAATAGTGAAACACCATGCTCTCATGTCAGAAAGTGAGAGTGTCATTTTCAGCCACAAAAATAGGAAAAGATTTTCATTTTAACAATTCTTACCCGTTTATAAATTGCTGCAGATTCTGTTTCATTATCATGTTAGGGATATTAGGCTGATCTTTAAACCTACTCGAATAGCAAATACTAAAACCTGTACCACAGGGCATTAGTCAAGTGTGGCAGGGCTCAAATTGTCAGAGCAGGTATCTCTACACTGTCATTACCGCCTGATCATCGCCTCTCCAGGCAAATGTAGTTTAAATCAACTAAACTGAGAGAAGCGCAATCAAGGGACCAGTGAGATGGCTCAGGGGGAAAAGGTGCTTGCCACCAAACCTGAAGACCTGAGTTTGATCCCCGGTGCCCACATTCTGAAAGGAGAGAATTAGCCCCGCCATTTGTCCTCTGCTGTTGTACCTGTACCGTGTCATGGTCACACATACACACTAAGTGAATGAATAAATAAATAAATGGCAGTAATAAAACATAGGCAAGTGAAGAGACAAACGCATCAAGCAAGAAGCAGCTCTGAAGGCTTATATTAGTGTGCCCTAGTGGGAAATGCTATCTCCAGCATTACTGTTAGAAACACATTCACACAGACACACACGCAAGCTCATCTCAAAGCAATAAAGGGCCTGCAGAGAAGGAAGGCAAAAAATGCTTGCTGAGCAATCATTACCAAACAGGAGGAAGCCTGAGATCAACAAAGGACCAGTCATGAGAAATTTATAAGTTAATATCGGTCACACCTGCAAATTACTACAGTGAGACCCCTGACCAGATCCAGAACACTATTTAAACAGATTCGCTGAGATGTTTACATACCCCTTGGAATCACTGAAATACTGTGAATCTGAATTTGTTGGTTATCCCAATTAAAAGAAAAGGGATTGATGCCTGCCACAGTGTGGATGAAATGAGTTACTTGGTACCACACAGAACACATGGGGAATCTGCAATGCCTTTATTCATATACCTCGACACTCAGGATGCAATTGTATTGTTTGTATTTACTTCCTTTTAAGCTCTACTTTTTAAAGAGAGCAAGACTCTTCAACACCTTAAAAAGCCTTGACAGGAAACACTCAGAGGTGCCCTCGTCCAGTTGAGCAAAGCATGCACTTTGAATTGTTGGCCAAAACAATCCATCTGGGCAACAATTTGCACACACGTCACATCTTCTCATCTTCCACGCATTTAAGGAAAAGGTCAAAGCCATCAAGTTGACATGCTTAGCCAGAGCTGGAGAGAGGCGTCATTTCACAGGCATGAAGTGAAACTTGCAGCAAATGAGGCTAATCGTTCAGCAACTACGAGGAAAAGAGATTATGTGATCATCATTTTCTCACCAATTGAGAATCACTGCACATAAAAATAGAAATTACTGCAGAAAATCCAGACTACTTAGCAAGGAAATAAGAGCACTAAATAGAAGCATCTCTCAGCTGAGTCTTGACTTTCCATTGCAGGCAAAACAGAACACTCGGATCTTTGAAAGGAATGACAGCAAGGAAGAAAATGGCTCCTGAAAACAATGTAGCTGGTTCTTTATTCCCTGGCTATGATTTGTGGCAGGCACCCTCAATGGCCTGGCAGACACCACTTGCCTAGTGTCAGTCACACGCTCTTCCTACTGCTGAGTGGAAAATAGTTCTACTTCTGTGTTTTGGCTGCAGATATAAACGGCATTGTCCCAACCGTGCAAGAATGCTATGGAGAGCTGTGAGGCTGACAGAGGGCACTAATGTGCCCCTTCCTATGAAAGCCCTTCTGCATATCCTGCTTACCTAACTTTTTCCACATGGGCATCGGACAGCAAAAACATTCTCTGACAGAGCAGGAAGAAAAGAGCTTTTCCTGGCCCTTATGCCTCGAGGAACATAGAATAGAATCAGTTTTCCCATGGAAGAAATACACAATAAATCCTGTGAAAGTGATTTTTCAGTTCCAAAATTGTACTCCAAGGACGATGGAGTCTGTGAAAGAAAAGGCTAGCCGGGTCTTTAGTTCGGTCAAGCACCTTGGTTGATGTTGGAGACTTCAGGGTTAGGGGGATGGGAGGCTAAGAGTGAGAAGAAGCTGGCATTCTTGAGAGTAAGCCTAGAGAGAGGGTGAAAAAAAAAAAAGTCCAAGAAGCCAGAAAGTGGGGGAAGGCCAACAAGATGTGGTGTATGGGCCTGACCAGTGGGAATCACTGCAACTGGCCCAAAGCACCCACAAGGTAAGGGATGTTTCATATGTGACTAAGTCATGTGCCCTCTGCGTGGTGTAGTGTGGATGGCAGTATGGGCCTCCCGTGTGATTCCACAGTCCTCTCTAAAGATTCTGATCACCAAAGCACCATTGATATAATACGACTCTTAAGGATCCCAAAGGCCCATGTGTTAAAAGATTAGCCCCCAGATTTTTGCTACAGAGAACTGGTAGAATCTTAAGCAATACGATCTAGGCTGGATGCAGTGGCATGTGCCTTTAATCCCAGGCCTGGAGAAGCAGAGGCAGGCAGATCTTCTTGAGTTCAAGTCCAGCCTGTCTTCCTATCACATTCCATCCATGAAGTAAGGACCTTTCCTCCTCCATCTTCTTCCACCATGATGCACCACCCAGAGCAATTGTGATGACCAACCTTGCAAAACACAGCAATGGAAAGCCTTGTAACAAAGACTCACAGCGGCTGGAGGGCAAGACCTGCTCTCCAAGAAGAGAGGCAAAGGAGCACGACAGAAACAGCAGAAGCTGGGGGAATATGGTCTCTATGGCCTGCAGAAACCACCAAGATGGCGAAGGGTAAGGGGTAAGCTATTTTATCAGGCTTCAAGGGGCAGGTACTCCAGCTGACTTCCAGATCACATGGCTCAGTTATCTCTGCAGCTGTACCCTGCAGATGAATGCCCACTTGAGACTTTAACTCTGGCAGGGATTCCCTTTGTGAAGTCCCCCACACTGTAACCTAGAATCTAATTAACCCAAAATGCCCTGAGCTGTCATCTACTTACTAGTTGTAACTCTACACTATTAAAAGGTGATTGTTATCCACTGATTTCCCACTCAGGCAAGACCCACACACACAATTACAAAGGTAGACTTTGAGGCCAATTGGTTAGAGCTGGGAGAACATTTCTACCTTAAAAGTGAAGTTATAAATTAGATGCTATCAAACACAGATGTGTGTCTGAATAACAGAGAACACTTATTAAAAAATTGACTTGTAAACTCTCCCTCCCTCTGATTCTGAAGTGGGATCCAACAAGCAGCATTTTAATTAAATAGTCAGGTAAGTAAGGTACAGCCGCTTTGAATAACACTGGTGATTGTGATGACTGGATTTTCTTTACAATCTGTACAAAGCCTAGCTTACCATGTTGTGACTGTGGAGATCTGAGTGAGAATGGCCTCATATGTTTGGATGCCTGATCCCCATTTGGTGGAAGTGTTTGGGAAGGATTAGGAGGTGTGGCTTTATTGGAGGAGGTGTGTCTCTGGAGTGGGCTTTGAGGTTTCAGAAGGCAGCACATTGCCGGTGTGCCTTCTCTGCCTCATGCGTGTGGATTAAGATGTGAGCTCTCAGCTGCTGCTCTAGCGTGCCTGCTTGCTCGCCTGTTGCCATGCTCCCCGCCATGAAAGTCCTGAACTCTAACCCTCTCAAGTCAGGAGCCCCAAATTCAACGTTTTCTTCTATGTGTTTCCTTGGTCATGGTGTTTTTGTCATGGCAACAGAATAGTAACAAAATTAGTAATGAAGAAGCTTTCAGCCTGAATACCTCATCTTTGTCTTCAGACCCTTAGAATAAAAAGCCAGGCAGCTCTGTGTGTGGAAGAGCTACCTAGAGTCTAGATCAGGCGCTTCCCATGCATGTGCCTGAGTGAGCAAAGCAGAGAAGAGCAGCTGCCTGTGTCAATGCTGCTCCTTTTACTTATCACCGTGAACATGTCATCCAGACAGAATTTCTGGCTTAAAAGAATAATGATAGCTCTGCAAATGACTTTACTTATGGCTACCTCAGTTCCTTTCTGTGTGGTAAACATGTGTTCTTTTTTTTGAATGGTAAATATTTTATTTCTTTTTTTTCTTCTTTTTATTTTTATTTTTATATCAATCAGAGGTTAGGTACTTTGCATCCCCAGCGTAGCCCCCTACCTCTTTCCCTCCCACTCTCCCCATCCCTCCCTCATCTCCTCCCCACCCACTCCAAGTCCACCTACAGGGGAGGATCTCCTCCCCTTCCATCTGACCCCAGTTCATCTTGTCTCCTCAGGGCTGGCTGCAATGTCCTCCCCTGGGATCTAGCCAGGCTGTTGCTCCCTGGCATGTATGGGGGACAGTCAAAGAGCCAGCCATCGAGTTCATGTCTGAAACAGTCCCTGTCCCCCTTACTAGGGTCTTCAGTTGGATACCGAGCTACTATGGGCCACTTCTGAGCGGGGGTTCTAGGACATATCCATACATGGTCCTTGGTTGGAGAAACTGTCCCATAGAAGACCCCTGTGGCCTGCTCAGTTTGGTCTTTGTGGAGCTCTTGTTCTCCGCAAGTCTTATTAACTTCCCCTATTTTTATTATTATTTCCCGCCCTCTGCCAAAGGCTTGGTTGTGATTCTTAATCTGCTTTGATACATTGCTATATTGATTCTTTCAGAGGCCCTCTTTGGTATGCTCCTGTCCTGTTGCTTGTTTTATCCTCCATTCAATATTCATCCCATTGGTTCATCTAAAGGAGCATTGATCATACCAACCTGGGGTCCTCCTTCTTATATATATTCCCTAGGTGTATAGATTTCAGCATGACCTTCCTATCCTATAGGACTATATAAGTGAGTATATACCATAAATTTCTTTCTGCTTTTGGGATACCTCACTTAGGATGATTGTTTCCAGGTCCCATCATTTGCCTGC